>BCGA01000001.1:444103-984548 GCA_001599075.1 Ambrosiozyma kashinagicola
GTTTCCAGATTACTTTACTTGAACGGTGCTAATGGTTGGACTTTAGTTGAAGAAGACAGTGGTGACTACTACGCTTTGTACTTCACTGATGCTGCCGACTACTCTCAATCTGGTACTGCTTACGGTTCCGTTATCATTGACACTTATCCAAATGGTGATGTCTATGGTTCATTCGACCCAGCCACCGACTGTTCTGGTTCTGGTTCCTCTGCTGCTTCATCTGCTGTTACTACCACCCCAGGTGCTTCATCTGCTGCTCCATCTGCTGCTTCCTCTGGTGCTTCTGGTGCTGAAACCACCACCAACCCAGGTGCTGAAACCACCACCAACCCAGGTGCTGAAACCACTACCACTAACCCAGCTGCCGGTACTTCTACTACTGAAGTTCCAACCACCATCACTACTAACGAAGTTGTTACTGAATACACCACTGTTTGTGTTACCTCCGGTACTTTAACCACCACTGTGACTGTTCCATGTGACGGTTCTTGTACTTCTGCCACTGTCAACTCAGATGACTTAACTAAGTCTTACACTACCACTACCACTGTCATTAACGGTGTTACTGAAACTGTCACTGTTCCATGTACCACTGAAGCTTCTTCAACTGACTACACCACTGTCGTTGTCACCACTGATAACATTACTACCACTGTGACTGTTGCTTGTGACGGTTCTTGTACTTCTGCTACTGTTCCATCCGGCGGTGCTTCTTCTTACACTACCTCTGAAACTGTTGTTAACGGTGTCACTGTCACTGTTACTGTTCCATGTACTACTGAAGCTGCTACCACTGAAGCTGCTGCAACTGCTGCAACTGAAGCTCCAGCTACTGCTGCTACTGAAACCGTTACTTGTACTGAAGGTGAATGTGCTGCTACTACTGCTGCTCCAACCATTGAGACCCAAACTGAAGCTGCTGCTTCCACTGCTCCAGGTGTTTCTTCTTACGAAGGTGCCGCTGCTAACTTCGGTGCTCAATCCGTTGGTTTGACTGCTTTGATTGGTGGTTTACTTGTTTTGTTGATCTAATCGACTTAATGCTTTTTTTTGTTATATCCCCCTATTTTTATGATTTTTGAGTTCTTACTCTTTTTATATTTCTCGTTTTATGAGAAGTTGTATTACCAGCTAGTCTCTTCTTTTTCTGAACGTTTGTTATTTTTACCTTTTCATCGATACCTATTTCAAGTTTGAAATTTCTCAATAAATGAAAGATTTATTTTAATATTTTTAATTGTCTTAATAAAAATAGTAAAAACTTAAGTAACACCAATCACTAGTACTATTCTTTAGTGGTTTGTTTGTTTGTGATTAAATTACCAAGGATTTTGGATAGTAAAACACCAGAAATTGCAACCGTTTTGGTTGGTTTTTTTGTAATGGAGTTTACTAATTGAATGATAAACACATTCCCCTGATTAGTATTCTCTAATAGGTTTACTAAATAAAGAACAATATGGGTAAGCAAACCCAATTACAGCCCTCTGGTTGGTCTTGTGCTGGTTAGTAGTATTCAGACTGTAAACACAAACAACATTTTATACATCTCTGGTTGGCTCTATATATACTGGGCTTGATTGCTGTAATGGCTTGTATTGCTTAATCAAAAGCTGGTTATTACTTCAAAGCATGGATTAATATTACTATAATAAGTGATTCCATAAGTAGAAACCGTTTTAATGGTGATTGAAAGTAAATTGTGGTTACTTAACGGTAGCATTGATATTTGCAATTCCCGGTGAGCCCGAAGTGGAGTTAAGATACGAACCGTGTTTCGTTACTACAGTTAGGTGTGTGAGTCAGTTCCTTTGAATGAACTTCTAAAAAAAAACCATACCCAGTTTAACAAATCAAAATCAAATAGTAGTGGAATGTTATGGCTCAAAGACTGTCAAGTTAGTTTAAATTAAGGTCTAAGATACTGTCAACTATAGAATTTCATCCAATGGTTCTAAAATAATTAACGGTAGCCGATAAACCCTGTAGAAATAATAAGAAGTTAGCCTTGAGCCAAGACTTTTACCAAGTTTTATAACTATAAGCGTACCACACCACTCTACTTCCACATAAAAAAAAATATAAAAACAACTTTAGAAGTTAAGAAGTCAAAAAAAATAGAAAAAATAGTGGGTTGTTCATACTACATGTAGTTAATAAACCGAGGTACACTAGTGTAATGACACAAACACCCTTGTTTTTCCCGGTGATTGTTTTAAGTGTGTGCATATTTGGTAGCAAGCCGTTTCCGCTTTGAGAAATAATAATAGAATGCGACACCGGAAAGTGTGGATGCATGACGGAAACCCTTACATTTTACCAAGAAATTTCTTTTATAATGTAGTAATATTCGGTGTTTTATCTTTATATGGTTACTTTATAGTTTAGTAAACGGATTGAAATTTTATCTTAACCATCTATTCCATTCAATTAAAATTATTACATTTTTGCTTTTTGCTTTTTTTTTTTGTTGTTATGTTGTCGTTGTTTTGGTTTGTATTTTGGCTGGGCGTTAATGGAGTGGGTGAGAAAACAACACGGTCTCGGTCACTCATTATGGACTGTGGGGCCTCTAGCTTGGTAATAACAAGTTTCCTAATTTGTTATTGTTTATTTCTTCTATTGGTTGGTTTATTGGTTATTTCACTAACTTATTTTAAAAATGCTTATGAGGATATCGCTCAATAAACATTTTACTCACCCACTGTTTTTTTTAAAAAAATAGTCCACTCCCTCTCAACTATATATAGCATCGTTGTTTCCCACATTTCAAAAATTTTAATCTCTTTCTTAATCTATTTTTTTTTCTCTTCTATCTGTATAACAATTTATCACAACTAATCAAAAATGCAATTCTCCACACTCGCTTCCATTGCCTTATCCTTAGCCTCCGCTCAAGCTTACACTTTAGTCATCTCCAGAGATGGTGCCATCTTCTCCAAGACTTTGACTGCTGAAGCCGCTTACGCTACCATCTACGATAACGACACCTCCATCAAGGTCTACACTGTCGGTGATGCTGCTGGTTCCGCTGCTTTCTACGGTGAAACCGTTGCCACCACTGAAGCTGCTGCCACTACCACCGCTGCCGCCACCACTGAAGCCGCTGCTACTACTGAAGCCGCCACCACTGAAGCTGCTGCTACTACCACTGAAGCCGCTGCCACCACTGAAGCTGCTACTACTGAAGCTGCCACCACCGAAGCTGCCACCACTGAAGCCGCTGCTACTACTGAAGCTGCTACTACTTCCGCTTCTATTGCTGAATACTCCGGTGCTGCTGGTTCCAACGCCATCAACTACGCCGTCTTAGGTGGTGCTGCTGGTTTCGCTGCTTTGTTGATCTAAGCAACTTTTTAATTAGAATTAATAGATTGTTATTAGCTCAATTTGAGAAAAGGTGTGACTACTTTTTTCATTGCTTATTTTGCTGATTAACTTCTCTTTCTTTTTATTTTGTTCTTTCTGAAACCTCTTGAACCTACATATCTTGTTAGTTCAATTTTTTTTTTGTGATACTAATGTGACTGTAGTTTTATAATTACCTCTTTTTTTTTAAATATTATTATATGGGAAGTTAAGATTTAATAGTAAAACTATAGTTTATATATAATATGAAATAACTGTCGTAATTCTGAGGCGAAACAACTAAAAATAATTTTTTTTCGTCTCTTGGCTTAGCGTAGCCTAATTTTAACCGCTCAGCTCCGGACGTAATACTTTGAGAAATACCATTATGTAACAAACAATACATTTATTTTATATCTCTATTTATTCATTTCCTTGAGAGCCCCCCTCTCTATATCATTAATAGGTGCAGTCTCATCAATTATATCGTAAGCATCTATAAGTAAATCCCAAAATTCACTAACATTTAAATCATATAAAAATCTTAAACATTTAGTCAGCTTCTTGTTGTCTTCTCCAACAACAAATTCACCAGAGACCGGTATCACTTTCTTGATATGCACTTTAATGTCCTTAAAATCCAATTGTGGTACTTTGCCAGTGTAGTAAAGTAGGGCAGCCACAGCAGTTGGGTCATGCACCGCTGGTCCCTCATATTGAATATCACTATGATTAATTTTACCTCTAACGTAATAGAAATCAATTAATTCATACATCATAGCTCTGAAATTTGTAGCATTCTCAATGGAATCGGCCCCCAAAATTCTTTGACGTCTATTAGCATTAGCTATAGTCTTGATAGTTATATCCAATGGAGACAATAGAATCCTATCCACCAATACTGGATCAGTTAAAATATCATTAGCAGCAGTTGTATCACATATCACATTGAATTCTGATTTCCCAATGTTGAATACCTTCAAACCTCCCCCCATTATGGATAACCATCTAATTTTCCGCTTCGAATCAGGATATCTTTTAAAGAAGCTAGCTAGATTAGTCAGAGGCCCCACAGCAGCAATACAGATTTTCCCCTCATGAGAATCTATCTGACTTTTCAAGTAAGAAAAGAACTCCTCTGTAGGATGAGCTTGAAAAGTAGCCCTTGGTAGTAAGGAAGACCCATTTAGTCCCGTAATACCGTGAACCCCTGGAACATAATGAGTGGTTCCAAGAAGTGATTCGCTAGCACCGGGGAACACTGGAACATCCGTTTTACCAATGGCAGAAAGGAACCTGAGTGCATTGTTTGTAGTGTTTTGAAGTGAAGTATTACCGAACACTGTAGAGACACCCACCAATTGGAAATGTGGATTGAACGCCGCCAGAGCTATACCCATTATATCATCTTGTCCTGGATCACAATCCAACCAGACTGGAATTTTCTCTTCAAATGTCATAGCTGAGATTTCTATATTTAATGTAATTACCCCTGTAATAGTATGATAATATTATCAGAAGTACAAAACATCTTGGAAAAGAAGAAAGATCTTTACTCCACAAATCGATCTCTTTTTTTTTTCAAATGATCAAAATTATCAAAAGGCGGTAGATTTCGGGAGCGGAGTTTGATCGATTTCAATCATATGCTAGAACTATTATTATACAAGGTCATTCATATAATTAATATAAGGACCCCTCTATGGAGATATTGACCTAGGGTTTTCAATGACTGGTATATCCATCCAATGGGGAAGGAGAGAGAGGAGGAATTGAAAATTAACCAATGTATCTTATACTCAAGTGACCATTAGATACCAATTTCAACCATCATTAGTAATACTGAAAGTTTCATGTTCTTGAAATAGCTTACAAAAGATATAAATAAGCTTATCATAACCCCCAAAAATATCGTTTTAAGATCTCTGAAGGATAAATCATTTCAAATGGAATAGATCTGTGTGCGATTACAGTACAAATGGTTACAAGAACAGCAATACTAGCTTACTAAGCATAATAATTGACGTAGAAATCTTGATAACTGGAAATGAAAACTCAAAAATTTGAGTTGCTACTTATGATGTACATAGAACAACCATAATTGCTTTGTCTTCTCTTCGGTAATTGTCCGCTTTCCGAGATTACCAGAAACGCTCTTTTTCAATTATTATTATCAAGTGATTTTTTTTTTGTCGTTGTTTTGATAACGATTATATCTGTTCTTCTTTATACCAATGTTAAACGAACATGACATCAAATCCATTAGAGATAGTCGATATATCTGAGTGTAATCAAGACACAGCAGATAAACTCTTCCATGCTGCTTCAACGCAAGGGTTCCTCATGGTGGAAGGACATGGATTCTCTCAGAAGACAGTGGATCAACTTTTCAATTTATCTAAGGAATACTTTGAATTACCATTAGAGACCAAATTAAAACAAAAACTAGACGAAACAAATAGAGGGTACACCGGAATGGGTGCTGAAAACTTGGAAGACTCTGATCCAACCAAGGCAAAGGGTGACCCCAAGGAGGCATTCAATTTTGCGTTCCTCAACTTAGTCACGGGGAAACCAGAACAAGATTTACCCTCTATTTTTGAAGAACCAGAGAATGAAAAATTGCTAACCGATTTTGTGTTTAAGTTTAGAGATGTGGTTCGTAGAATCTTAGTGTTATTAGCTATGGGGTTACAAATAGATGAATCTCAAGGTGGTGCACAATGGTTTGTGAAAAGAAATGATATAACTAAACAAAGTGGATCAGCATTGAGATTCTTACATTATCCTAATCCTGAACCTGAAGGTATGTCTGATGAGACAATAGAAAAATATAAGAAAATCAATGTCGCCGGAGCCCACTCTGATTACGGTCAATTGACTGCACTACTTCAAAGAGATGGTGAAGGTGGTCTCGAGGTGTTCTCCTTCAAAAAATGGGTTCAAGTGCCCTTTGTTCCTGCCAGTGATCACTACCAATCAATCGGTGAAGCTGCTCCCTTGATTTTGAACATTGGTGATTTGTTGTCATATTGGACTAATGGAGTGTTGAAATCAACTTTACATAGAGTGAGATTCCCGGACCATTTATTAAGACAGGGGAAAGATAGATATTCCATTGTGTTTTTCAGTCATCCTGCACATGAAGCCTTGCTTGAACCTGTGCCATCCAAATTTGTCGCAGAGATCAAGGGAAGAGGTGCCAGCCATGATTACGACACCAGTGGGAAAACTTTAACAGCTCATGAACACTTGTTACACAGACTTACTGTGGCATATAACGGTAGATACTAAGTAATTTCTTCTAATATTATAAATACCACGTCTAATGATCATCTTATATGTAGCGCTTATTAACACGCGAACCTCAATTGACAGTCACACTTTCTAAATGAAAATGGAAAAAAAGTTGAGAACCGCCGATGATCAATAAAGTACTTGTATATATAGTTTAATCTCCAATATAGATAGTACTATTAACAATAGAAGGATTCATAATGGAGGTGTATAACCAGTTCATAGATCCATCAACGTGTTTACAGTCGTTGTACTGTAATTTCACTTCTCCTAAGGCAAGAAATTTAGTGATATCCAAGGGGAGTTTCTTACAGATTTTCGAAATAATAGAATACACTAATACATCAATTACTACACCAGTCACGAGGAATAACACAACAATTGATAAGGAAGTCGATAACTTCATTGAAGATGAAATCATTAATAATGCACAAGAATCCTTTAATGCAGACCATAAGTTATCACTTTTATCAGAATACAAACTTAATGGTGAAATTATCAATATTGATAAATTCAGATCCCCCGAGGATGATACAGTGGATTACTTAATAATCTCAACTAGAGTTGCCAAATTGTCCATAATTAAGTGGGATCCACAGAATCACTCGATCTCCACTGTGAGTTTACATTATTATGAACCAGCATTGGATTGTCTCTCCGTTGGTAAATTGTCTAAGAGTAATGCAAGACACAGAACAGATCCAAATGGTCTTTGCACATCACTTGAAATCAACGAAACATTCACTTTTTTGCCATTCATAAAACAGGATGACATAGATGAATTTGATAAGGAATTACCAGGAGACCAACCTGCTGCAAAGGAAACAGAAGACAAAGAAGAAAATGATACAGAAGGACAACAGAATCCAACCAACACGGTAACATTTTATAAGCCTAGTTTCATCATTGGAGCCTCAAAACTGTTGAATGGGCTCAAAAATATAGTTGACTACCAATTCCTCCACTCATATAGAAATCCAACTATGGCCGTGCTTTACTCTCCAGAGTCATCAACTTGGGCCGGTTACCTACCAAAGTCGAAGGACACAATAAGGTTATCAGTGTTATCAATTGACCTAGACCAACACAAGTGTACATCAATTATGGAATTGAGCAACCTTCCATTTGACCTAGAATCAATTTATGCCTTACCCGCACCAATAGATGGGTTTCTCTTAATAGGTGCAAATGAAATAATTTATGTGAACTCCATCGGTTCTTTGAAGGGGTTCGCTGTGAATAGCTTTTACAAGGACACCTCGGATCTGTTATTGAAGGACTATTCGAATTTGGAACTGTTCTTGGAAGACAGTAAACTGGAATATCTCGGCAATGATGAGGCCCTAATAATAACTGAAGCTGGTGATTTTTTGTCATTGAAATTTGATCGGTCGGGAGGTGCATCCACCGTGACTACCATCTCAGTTATTGATAAAAAATTGTACCAGGATATTGATATCACGAATTCTCTACATATCACCAACATAACCGATTTGAATACCTGTTTTGTGTGCTCCCAGGGGAGTGACAGTTTGTTGATCAACTGGAAGGTGCAATTATCGGATTTGCCTACCAACGAGGACAAAGTTGCAACTGCTTCCAACAAGGAAGATGATGATTTTTGGCTTTACGATGAGGAAGACAAGGCATCAAATACTGATACGTTGACTAACAGCACGTTTAAGATTGTGGATAGACTAGAAAACTTTGGTCCTGTGTCTGATTTCACTTTTGGTAAAGTTTCTAAAGAACTAAAATTCTTTGGTTTGGCAAATCCTAACTTAAATGAAGATGCCATACTGGCTACCTCAGGGCTTGAATCTAATGGGTCATTGAGCATAATAAATCCATCTGTGAAACCTAAGATTAAATCTTCTTTAAAGTTTTCCAACGTCGATAAAATTTGGACTTTGAAAGATTCCAAACATCAAACACAGTACTTGATCACTACTGAATCTAAAAACTACAAAACCCAGATTTTCTTAGCAAACAAGAATTACAGAGCTCATTACACAAAGAGTTTTGATAACAAACAATATACTGTTCAATTTGGTACCATTGATACTAAGTCAGACAAGAAAATTATTCAAGTGATGCCATTCAAAGTTGTGCTTTTCAGTTTCAAATTTAAACAATTAGATTCCATAGTTTACGAAAATGAAATCAACTCTGCAACGGTGTATGATAATTATGTTATAGTTATCATGAAGAATGGTGAAATTGAAGTTTTAGAATACAATCATGAGAGTGGTAAACTTGAAAAGATGGATCTTCCCGCTTTGTTGAACTATTTGATCTTTACCAATGGTTGGATCACGGAATCCTCAATTTTGAATCATGTTTCCACGAACACAGGTAAAAAGAGAACTAACAAGGGTAATGCTAAAAGAACCGAAGAGAACACCAAGACTGATCCTACATTTTGGATGGTCACTGCTGATAACAGATTATTGGTGTTTAAGAAAGACCATACGGAGAAAGTCTTCGAATTCAAGGATATCCACTTGTTCCCAGAGATAATGAGTCTATCACCTATGGATCCAAATTATGAAGCAGATGTTGACCCTATCATCAAACAGGCTATATTCACCAAATTAGGTGATGATGTTGTTGCTAAAGATTACTTGTTGATTTTAACTTATGGTGGTGAAGTACTAATCTATGAATTATATTTTGATTCTGTCATGAAAACTTACAAGTTGTTGAAGGTCAACGGATTATGCCAATTCCCAATTATTGGTGCCCCTGATAATACTTATGCTTATGCTACCAAGATTGAAAGAAATTTGATTAAACTGGATAATCTTCAAGGAACCAAGGCTGTTATGTTGTCTGGTGCCACTTCATACTTGATCTCCAAGCCTCATAATGCCCTTCCTAGATTACACCAATTCACTGCTAAACCAGTGTTGTACTTTGCTAGTTTCAATGGGGAAAAATGTACCAATGGGTTGATTACTGTTGATGATAAGAAGTGCTGCAGAATCTGTGAATTGGATAACGATTTCAATTATTCAAATAAAGTACCAATCAAAAAAGTTCCTATCGGGGAAACTGTGAATCAAATAGAATATCATGCTGCTAGTAACGTGTACATTATTTCCACCTTAAAAAAGGTCACCTTCAATGCTGTTGATGAGGATGGTAATGACTTATCTGGCGTCAAGGCCGATTCAATTAAGGCTACAAATTACAGAGGGTACATCAAGTTAGTGTCTCCAGAAAATTGGTCTGTCATTGATACTATAGAATTGGATGAAAATGAAGTGTGTAATGCATTGAAAGTCATGAACATGAAGCTATCTGATTCTGAGATGACCAAGACGGTAATTGCTGTGGGGACAGGTCAATACAAGGTTGAAGATTTGGCCACCAATGGGTCATGGAAACTTTATGATATCATTTCCGTGGTTCCTGATCTTTCTAGACCGGAGGCCAAACATAGATTAAAATTGATCACCTCTGAAACTTTGAAGGGTCCAATTTCATCGGTCTGTGATGTTAGTGGTAGATTTTCGTCTGTGCAGGGACAAAGAATGCTGATTAGGGCTATGAAGAGTGATGGTAATGTTGCTCCAGTGGCATTTACGGATACCTCTATCTACACCAAGGATGTGAAGTCATTCTTGAATTTAGTGTTAATAGCAGATTCTTACCAGAGTGTTTCATTGCATGGGTTCGATGCTGAACCATATAGAATGTTGACTCTTGGTAAGGATGAACGTGATGTCGAGGTGACTGCATGTGATTTCATTGTGTTTGAGGGGAACCTTTTCATTCTTATCTCTGATGAGGAGTCTGTTTTGCATTTACTTCAGTATGATCCATATGATAACGAGACTCTGAAAGGTTCTAAGTTGATTAGACGGTCTTTGTTTAGATTCAATAGTTACACGACAGTTATGAAATGTGAGGCCAGATACCAATCCAAGTTTTCTATGATCAAGACCTTGGATAATGGGAACCCTGCTGCCTTAGGGTTTGAAGTTGTTGCTGCCAATATTGATGGTTCTTTTTACAAGATTATACCAGTGAACGAGAATCAATATCGGAGACTCTATGCTATCCAGAATTATGTCACCGATAGAGAGTGCCACCCATTGGGGTTGAACCCTAGACTCAATGCTGTGGGGGATTTAAATAATCTGATGAGCAATGTTAAGAGACCTTTCATAGATTTGAAGCTAATTCAACGGTTCATCGAATTGAATGAGGACAGTAAGAAGTCCCTGTTGAATAAATTCGGAAAGACTGCCTTATTGGCTGTGTACCAAGATTTGATCTCTCTTCAATGAGACCGAATTTTTTTGTAATTCAATGTGTATATTACCTATTTTTTAATGTTTTTTTAATAGATCTTTGAATAATATTACTACTAAATGGATCCATCAGAATGGAGGTTGATAGGGAAGGGGGCAGCTAATGCTGTATATGAATATACAGGGAATCAAGACGAGTTCCATGGCAAGGTGTTAAGATTACGGTTACTAAACAGCGGAGAGTTCACCTCCGCCGACATATATAACTACCTTCAAGAGCCTCAGTTTGATGATATTAGGGCGAACATAGTGAAAATGGAGTTAATAGAATTACCTGAATCCTTTGCTATGACCATTGAAAAGCAATCTGGAGTGAAATTGAAACAAACAGATAATTTCGGAATAATGATGCCCAATTTATTCGAAAGACACGAGGACTCCAAGAAGTTGAAATTGAACAAACATTTGATATTCCATTACATTGAACAAGAAGAGAACAAATATTTGCTATTCGAATTCAAACCGAAATGGTTATATACCCCACCTACCAATTATATAAATTGCAGAAACTGTGCGTTATTGAAATCTAAGGGTGAACAGTACATCAATTGTACTTGCAAGATCTTAGATAAAACGAAACTTAGTAGTTGGTGTAAATCCATCCAAGACGAAATTGAAAGATTGGGGTACACAAATCTACACGTGTATGACAAATTGATAAAGACATTACGTGACAATTATGGAGTGATCCAGTCTCTGTATGAATTACAAAATGGCGATGAGCGAGATTTCCATGAGACTTTACTCAATTTGAAAACCGTCAATGATGTGACTGACTTTTTACAGTTCTCCATGACATTGAAGGATGTCAGCATCATACTGGACTTGAACAAATATAAATTGACATTGGTTGATCTGGATAGAAAGAGCAAGGAAAAATATAGTAAATGGTCTAAACAGGAGAAACAATTACAACAGTATTACTTTACTAAGCTAAACTAACAATATATTAATTTTATAAATAAATACTTGATTCAAAGCAAACATAATTACCGTTAGTTATGTTTTGGATCCATAGTTTGAATTCAGTATCATTAACTTTCTTGTAGTTTAAACTGAGTTCATCATCTACGAAGCAAGGTTTCATTATTTTGTATTTGATCCTTCCCACTTTGATACCGGGATTACCCTGTGACCAAAAGCTGACCATTAATTGAAACAACAGTGGAGCCTGAATAACTACCTTAGGATATCCCTCCACAGTTTGACAATACTTTTCATCGTAATGAATCAAATGAGAATTGAAAGTCAACGTGCTCATCCTGAAATTAGTTATTTCACTGGGAGTCACAACTAGTGACTCATCAGGTGTGACACCAAATAGAGGAGATTCATTGGATCCAATCTGTGTCTCATGTAATTTATTCAAATAGCAAAGTCGTCTAATCTCCACCAGGGAATTCCCGATCCCATTACTAAATTGTCTTTTGTAATCTATAAATATGTTATTCTGGATCATTCTGAACTTATCCACCGTCTCTAGAAACTCCACAGAGTCTCCTAATTTCAGAGGATTGCGAGTGTTGTACTTGAACTCACCGGCAATCCACATTCTTCTGTTGAAGTAATCCACAAAGTTCAAATTAGGTGAATGGTAGTTGTCGTATCCATCGGGGCTCAATTCTGATTCTGATGATAAGGGATTACAATAAATCAGGGAGTACCCATATGGTAGTATGGTACCCTTGCTGAAAGTTTTCGATAATGCCAAATGTGCATCATTATCCATAGACTTGAAATTTGGGTCCAATTGTGATTGAATCGTGATGAATAATTGTTTCGCCTTGAATGACGATAAGCAATCATCAGTAATTTTCCATTTAGAATTCAGTAGTTTGGTTTTCACTAATTTTAAAGTGTCTCGACTTATAAGTGATGTTGATTTCACAAATTTTGTCAACATTATTGGTATATGAAATAAGGAATAACGTTAACTTAATGGAAAATTGGAATAGTGTGGAGTGCGCAGATTTAAAAAAGAGTGTTGATTATGTCTCTACGGTACTATTTAAGAAGTGGTTTGATAGAATAATAAAGAGCAATACAAGTCTAAAATATAAATGCTATACATAATACAGGGATGGAGGTGGTAATGGTAATAGGGAATTAAACTCAAGTCAACTTTTCGATTTCATCATTAGTCATTAATTCAGTTTTCAATTTCAAATTGTTATGAATGATTAAAGTCTTTGGACCTTTGAATTCCACCATGTAGTTGGTGTTTGAACCACTCAATATTCTACCAACTGATATCTTGATTTTGCTGAAAACGATGCTTGAGATGGTTAAGAATTTATTGAAATATTGATTATCTAAAGTTGGTAAAGTTATATCGTTTTGCTTTAATTTCTCAGTGACAAAGGCGGACACCCTCGTGGAGTATTGTGATATCACATTTGATGAAGACACTTTTGGAATACTCAAATCAACAAAGTATTTCACTTCAGGTGGAACATCCGGGGTAGTCGTGGAGTAACCTATCACACTTAATGGATTCACCATGATGGTTTCATTTTCTTGTAAATTTATCTGCACAATGGTACCAGGGGATGACAACACGAATCTCCCCTCACCCTGAACATCGACCAACTTGGTAAGCTTAGAGGAGGAATCCGTGAGTGACAAGAAGTTGCCGGACCACGCGAGCAGACTTTCCCTTTTAACCACCCAGTGGATCTTCTGTGTGGACTCCTGCACCATGAAATTTGAGTTTGCAGAGTTCAAGGATAATAGCAGGGACATAGGATCGGCCTCATTGAGACACCGCTGGAACACCAAGTTGTTACCGATCTTTCCTAATTCAACATGTAGATTGGCTATGGATCCACCATTGGTGGCTATTATTTTACTGAATCCATTATCATATCTTAAATTCAGTATAGATGACTTAGGTAATTTGATGTTTAATAAGTTCAAGTTGTTACCTAATACTTGGAACCCTATAGGTTCCGAGAAGGCTCCTGCTCCAGTGATTTGAGGTAATTGTTTAATAGGTTTCGTGAGTTCATTTTTGGAACCAAATTTGAAAAAAGACCCAATGGATTTGAAAGATATGTATCTTCTCTGAACCAATTGATTAACCATTTTGTACTGTATCTCTCAGAGATTGTATGTGTATTTCTATTCTACTGGGAAGTCTTCATCCTGATAATCGTTCACTGGAAAACAGCTTCTCTCTTAACCAATCGAAATTTGTAGTTTCTCAGAGGTGGCGCGGGAGAGAGTACATGTGGCGGGAGAGAATGTGGCACACGGTTTACTGGGGAGCATTGGTAAGAGTAGAGGTAAGTTAATACAAATAAATATCTAAAATCTATATAAATTATTTCTTTCTTTGGGTGTAGATCAACGAAGAGTATCCCAAAAAGACCAAGGCACATCCAATGGAAGTTAACACAAAGACAGACCCATAACATCCGTGACCCTTCAGACAGACCTTGACTAAGTCTCCATGCCCATCATCGACGAATTCACTTTGGCCATCATAGACCTTCCCGAAGTACTTACTTAAGAAAAGAAAGATCAATATAGGCCCCGTTCCGATTGAAGACCAAGTAGTAGCAAAGTTTTTAGACCCAAAAGTGTCGGCAATGACGGCAGGTAAAGTAGCATAGATGGAACCATATGCGAGTCCAATGAGGAGTGATGTTAAACTCAATGAATTGATATCATTGAGGAAGATCAATGTTAATTGCCCAGCACCCAAGGAAACAAGTGACACTAGTAACACCCAAATTCTTTGGTATTTCCATTTTTTATGTAGCAAATCAGATAAAGGCCCGGAGATCAATCTACCCAAGAAATTAGATAATGAAATGATGGACACTTGAAGAGCTTGGTATGATGAGGATAGGTCTTCATCTGTTTTGTCATTACTCATAGTAATCATTCTTAAAAAGGACACCATCATCGGATTCAAATTTTGGTTATTTAATTGGGCCTTCACAATGAACCCAATGGAGAAAACGTAAATTTGACCAATGGAACAATAACATGCGTTCAACACATAATGGCATTGGAACCGGTGATCCTTGATTAAATTTAACAAATGTTCCTTGGTGGTGAGCTTCTTAGATTTCCGTTTTTTAGATTTCTTATTTTTCAATTGTTCTATATATGAAGATGTATTGTTGACTTCTATATCCGTGATTAGGTTTGTGTTATTATTATTATTAGGTTCAGCATTGTATGGAGATGGTTGTATCACATATTCATCACTCAATGGGGCAGATGTGTCACCTGTACCAATTATGAAACCACCCCCATTCTTTGAATTAGGAGAATTTGATCCACCAGTGGACATATAATTATTCATAGGAGATGAGGAAGATGAAGTGTACACACTATATTGATTGTTTGTATTACCAGCCGGTTCGATTAATGGAGTAGTAACCGAGGCAGCTGCGGTTTCCTCATCGATGATGGCCTCCTCAGGTCTCTTCCTAGGCATGGATCCGAAGGGAGATGCTATTTGAGCTCTGGGGGAGTTACTCAATGAAGAGAGGTGTCTATAAGAGTTCGCCCTAGCCATTTGTTGTCGTGTGACTGTCATCGGAGATGATGACATGAAATTGGAAGATAATTGACCAGAAGATCTGGATAATTGAATCGGTGAAGGACCCGAGTGAAGAGATCTTGGTGGCCCCAAGGCCTTGCCACCAGTACTATTATTGGCGCTCCCCGAGAGCATGGCTAGGTTACTTGAACTGTTATTATTGCTGTTATTGATGGAGATAGCCGAGACGTATGATGTGGACTGTGATGGCATCACTATGGATGATGCTCTAGAGACGCTGCCCGTAGAATTTGTAGCCATCGAGAACAGTGACGTTGTGGAGTCACTTCTTTGCATATTGATCTGAGCAAATGAACCTCTATGACCTTTCAATAAGTATGTGAAAGCATTACTTTCTTCATGATGTTGGGGGCGGTTTGTGGTATCGCCGGCCACTGGGGCTGCCGATGAGGAGGAATTTGGTTCAGATGAATCGAAGAAATCGTCGTCTTCGTTGTGGATACCACCATGGTGGTGTTCTTCATTTTCGTTTTCATAAATTCTGATGAATAAGGACCCCGTTCCGATGATCACCCCCGTGAATATGGAAATGAATCCGAGTAACCCCTGGGTGTTCCCCGTGAAGAATAGCGCGGACACCCCGGCATAGAACAGAGCAGCCAACCCGTATGCTGAGACATTACACGAGTTAGCAGCACCTCTATGGTGGGGGAAATTCACCGTAGACACTTTCATAGTTGAGAAGAAGGGTAGGATGGAACCGAATCCGACGTTGTACATTGCTATTAATAGCAAAGGGTAGCTATGTAATCTATATTTGTAACATAGGTATAGAATGAAGAACCCAGAGAATTCTAAAACTGAACCCAACATGATGGCATAATTGGGACCATATGAGTCAATGAATATACCTGCAAAGAATCCACCAATTGATGATCCAACATTTGATGCAAATGAAAGTAAAGATGAATCACTAGTGGTGAAGTTACACCGTGATATCAATTGTGGTGAATAAATACCATATAGATATGGCGTCCCCGCAGCTAATGCCACCAAGGAAGAGAAAAACAATGATATCAACTTCAACCTAGTGTGCTGTGAAGTCATTGTTGAATTTAATTAATAGAATTTAGCAAGAGAAACAAATGATGGTGGTTCCCCAACCTACACAAGACCATCTTTCTATCTGTTTTCAATCTCTTCGAATCCAATGATGTGCAATCGATCATCGCTACTTATTGCTGCCTCGGGAATCTCCGCGGCATAAATAATTATAGAAAGCCGTACGCGTCGATCGATCAAACGTCGATTTAGATAGATTACGTAATAATTACATAACCAACTATTGTTTGATTCTACTACGCGTTATATAAGGACTTTACTTATGAGAATTACTTGTTTCTTGGTATTCTCTAACTAGTATACAACATATAACCTATAACCATGTCCTCCAGAAAAAGGTCAAGAGTAGTTATAGATTCAGATGACGAACAAGATTATAATGACGATGACGACTTCTACCCAGATGCAGAACAAGGATCATCACGACCAACCAAGAGATCAAGACTTCAAACTCAGGACTCTGATGAAGATGCTGAAGAGGGATTTGTGGACACAGTGAGGTCACAGAGAATAGATAAATTAGTGAAGGCATTTGTGAGGAATTTAATAGGTTGGGAAGACAGACATCAGGTGTTAAACAAAAACATGATAGCCAAATTACTGGAATCAGAAAATGAGAAGGGGTCCGGTATCCAATTTAAGAAACATTTATTGAACCCAATTAGACAACAATTAAGGTCAAAATTTGGGTTAGACCTAGTGGAATTGAAAGATACAACAAATGATGATACCACCACCACCACTAGTAAGAAGAAACCAGCAGCTGATGATTACATAGTGATAAGTAAACTCCCATTACTATTGAAAATACAGACATATAAACAATTGAACAAGTTCACCAGTCCAATAAATTCATTGAACGATACACAAGTGCAAAGAGGTCACCTCCAAAAATCTGCACCTGAACTTCCTAAATCTACAACCGAACTCATGTCTAACGGTATTAAACTATTAATTTTGAGTATTGTCGCATTGAGCAATAATAATATCTCTAGGGCAGACCTACGAAGTATTTTAGAATCTAAATTTCATTTAATATTCAAAGAAACCGAAAAATTTGATATCTTGAATTTCCAAAACATGAATGATTTCACTAATGAAATGGTTAAACAGGAATATTTAAAACAATTAAATGTTAATGAAACAGGTAAAGAATCTGCAAGACGTATAACTAGCAACACTAATACAGTTGATGATTCATTATTAATTTTAAGTTTAGGTAGACGAACTCTAACTGAATTTACAAAATCAAATTTTATTAACTATTTAAAACAAATTTATCCAACCTGGGATGAAAATTTGGAAATAAAAGCTGAAAACACAATCGGTTCTTTATTCATTACCGAATAAATTATTCAATGAAGATCCATTATCCAATGGATCTTCCATAGAGCTCAATTTTTTGATTCTCTTATTTATAGATGAATTGTTTTCTATTTGCTTTTGTCTATTCTTAATTTTTTCATCATCACCTTCTTCTTCAGCTTGTCCATTTTGTTTTTTAGAATCCTGAATTAATTGAATGAATAAATTTCTTCTATCACGTAACCGTTTACAATTCATTAAAACAACTTCAAAATCACTTATTTGTTTACTAGTGATATTTAAACTCTTCTGTAAAACAGTGGATGGATAAGATGATTTATAACGTAGCCCCATGTAAAGAATTGTCAATGTATAAGCAGCCTCTGGATGGGTATCTTGGAAAAATTTATCTCCTAATAACATTAATAAAGTCTGAATCAAGGTCTCACTTAAGAAATTGTTAACCTCCTGGTTATCCAATGAAATTAAATCTTGAATCATGTGTTTCACGATTAAAATAGCATTGAAAGAACATCTACTATCCTTGAAAGTGATAATGTGACATAACAAATTCAATAAAGGTGCCAATAAATTCAAATTATTGAAAATTAGTTCTCTTGTTTTAATTTGTCTTTGATTTAAACTGGTTGATGGATGTTGTCCAATCAAATCAATCAACATTCTATCCACAACTGCAGTTAATTGTCTTAACATGTGCTCTTCCATCATTTCTTCACTCATTTGTTCATCACTCTCAGTACCTTCCAATTGTAATCCCTTTCTATAAACAACGTCCCATCTCTGTAACAACAATTGATCAAGCGTAACCAACACTTGAGGGATAAATTCCACCATGAACGGATTCAATTGACTGACAGGACAATTCTTGATAACGTTTCTGACAACCAAATTGATCATGTGTCTCCAAGAATGAAGTGTAATACCGATGGATTCCCCCGTGAGGGCCTTCCAAAGCATGGTGGCCACATCCGGAATCTCATACAAAGTTTCCTCTAATTCGGTAATAGAACTGATAGTCAAATAGGCGTATTCTCTAGTATATCTAACAATGTGTCCAACGGAATCAGCAAAGTCTCTTAAAGTGTGCATAGCCTTAACACTTTCATCCATAAATGATTCCTTAGATTGAATGGACACCCCCTGTTGCCAGAATCTCTCCATGCAAGAATATTTCACAAATGATTGCACTTCACTAGGTAAACCTGTCCAATTAGCAGGATTGTGGTAAGCTTGAATTTGATAAATTAATTGTAATATGTGAGGTAAGATTGGTTTCACCCGTGGTTTCCAGAGTGCTAACAAATTTTGATACGTATCCGTCTTATGATCCAATCTTTCAATGGTATATTGAATGAAAATTCTAGTAGCTCTGATAGGGAACACTGATGACCAATGATCTTTCAATTCCTTCTTCAACTTTAATCCAACGTCATCCATTTCTGCATTCAATAAATTAGTGTCTCCGGTGATACCCCTTGATCTGAAATATTCGGCAATCCTCACGATCCCCAATCTTTCCATGAACCAATGTAACTCTAACAATCCCTTTTCAGTCTTTGGATCAGACCATGCAGCCAATTCTGAATCCACAATACTGGCAAACCGTTGTTCTTTATTAGAAATGGATGATCTTTGAGAGACCACCAATAAGAAAGATTTAAATGCCACAGCTTCGTGATCACTCAATTTATTAGAAGCCAATAGGTTCCCGATGACATTTTCTAGCTCATCCAAAATATCTTTTAGTGCTTCAGGCATCAAGTATGCCAATCTATTCAATTCTGTGCCACCACTGGTTCTCAAGTCTCTAATTAATTCACGATCATCGTCGCTAGCATTAGGTGGGTATTCAAAAGTACAAGAGTCGACAACCTTGGAGAGCACTTTAAACATGGTATCTTTGATTTCTTTCAATAGTGGAGTGAATTGCACCAGCGTCTGAATATGCTTTCTTGACATCATTGGGTCCTTGATGTTTAACATTAATAACATCTTACATAATTCATCAACTTGGTTAACCAACAATAATTTAATTTCTTGGAAGTCATCCTTTTCATACCAGATCAACCAACGAGAGATGCCTCGCACGCAAGACTCAATTATGGAGAATTGTGCACAACCATAAATGTATGGTTCAGAGCCGGTACCCTTGTAGATTAATTTAGGATTATTAAGTGATTCTAATCCAACAGATGAATTATAGAATTCAGTTAGTTTATTGTAAAGCCATTGTAATCCATCTCTTGGGTTTTTACACACAATGATTCTGACAATGTCATCATTCAATTTTTTGTAATTAGTCAAAAAATTGTTTAATTCACTTGGTGAGTTTTCGAAATCGATTTCCAAGTATTTCTTTGATATTAAACTATCATCATAATCGGCATAATTGATCAATCTATTGGCAGACACATCTAATAATTCTGGCATGATTGTTCTAAAATTTTGTTTATCACTCAATCCATCTATTCTTAACATTGAACACCAGAATTGTAGAGATAAACTAGATATCACTAAAGATTCATGTTTTGTGGTAGCCAACACCAATTTTAAGTAATTAACAATGTCCGCATTGGGTGGCAATTTAAATTTGGATGATCCGAGGTCTTCCTCATCATCGATTGAATCTTTAGATTTCTTTGTATTATTATTATTAGCTGTGTTATTTGTGGATGGTTCATCCTTATCAGAGGGTTGCAAGTATTCACTGAGTCCCACGATGGTTTCTACCAATTTTTTCATTAAAGTGTATTCACTTTCGTCAATGTTATCTGGGTTTAATTGTATACTTTGGTACAAATTGAATAGAATTTCTAATCCTCTTGTTTGAAAAATTGTACCGATTATGTCATTATAATCTTCTTCATTATTGTAATGTCTAGTGAATAAAATTTGGAAACAATCCACAACCAAGATTTTAACTTTGATATCGATATTAGGTATTTGCACAAGTTCAAAGAGTTTCGGAAGTAATCCAACAGACCGGAATGCGATGGGCAATACCCAATATAGGGAAGTCTTGAAGACGTGAACTGTTTTACGAATCATATCCATTCTAGTTTGTTCATTGAATATCGCGGCCAATTCGGTGCTGTCACCTCCGTTCTTGAAATCTAATTGAGAAACGTTATTATTAAGGCAACTATCTAAGAAGGACACCCATTTGATGAGCCATCCTTCATTATTAGATGCAAATATTCTAATGGTTTCATTAGCTTCATATTGGAGTAATAAGATATCGTTGGACACGACAATCTCTGGACAAAGTGATGATAGAATCGAAGATCTTTGAGACACTATGGGATCATCCAAAAGATAAATGTCTTCAAATAGGGATCTGAAGATGATCAATGTTAATTCACGGCATGCCAGAGAATGTTGCCAAAGTTCAAGTAAAGTGGAATCCATTGTAGTCCATGACTCCAATTTTTCTTCATCTGTGAAATTTGTTCTAACTGTTGTATTATTGTTGCTGTTGTTGCTATTATTATCATTGACTGCCAAACTGTTACTGAGGAAGTCCCCCCAACAACGTTTAGCCAATTCACACCAAATGAAGGCGATCTTTTCCTTCAAATAATTAGGGTCTTTAAAAGTCACACTGAATGCCAATTCGATAACCCAATTTCTGACAGCTAAACGTTTCTCTAAATTCCACACGGAGTAATCCTTGAGGATGGAATTCAATAGTAAATTCAATCCAAAGTGTCTCACTATGTAATTATTGAATTCTGAATTAGGTAACGCCAATTGATATCCATAGAAGGGTGATTCCTCCATTTTTTTAAGTGAATCTAAATACAATTGTGCAGTTTGTCTTTGTTCATTAGTGGATACAGGATTGTAAATGACTTCTAATGAAGTCACTATCTGATTGATACCTCCCTCCATTTGCTTAATTATAGTTATTATCTACTGGTGCCCTTTTAAAGAATAGGAGCAGCTTGTTTATTATTTTTTTTTTTTGTATTTAAATTTTGGCGTTGTTTCGACAAAAAAAACCCTCAACGTATGTCTCCATATATAAGCCAAAAAAAAGTTGAATTTTTCGTTGAACTAACTATACACCCACTAATTGGAGTGTACTTTGATAAAACTCAACAATGTTACGTCCTAGATTAATCAATACTAGAGTGTTGATGGGGGCCCCACGTTTAGTTGGGTTACCGATTAGACGGTATGAATCTGTTGTTGTTAAAAGGATGCCAAGTTTTAAATATAAATCTAAATTAGAGAAAACCGCTGAACAATTAAAGGCCGAACAAGAACTCAAGGAATACACTGAAGCAGTTAATTCTGGATCTTGGTTACGTAAATATGGTGCCATTTTCAGATCTTTTGAATTTAATAGAAAGGCTACAAAATATTATATTATGCTTTACATTGCATTTTTAGTGTATGGAGCTTATTATTTCCAAAAATTATATGAAAAAGATTTAGAGAAGAAAGATTTACTCAATAAAAGAGATACAGAAGAATTGAGTGAATGGGAAAGACTAAGATTGAGAGAATTAGCTGGGGATTCATTAAGAACAAGTGATATTTATAAATTGAAGGCATACCATAAATTAAGAGATGAATGGATGACCATGCATGATGAAGAACTGTCTAACCAGAAATTGGATGTCAAGAAAGATTTTAAACCTTCCCCTAACGAAATTGAACCATTCCTCAATGAAGATGAAAATTACTTAAAATTTGTGGAACCAGCCAGAGATTTAACTGAATTCTATGATGACTTGGCAGAAGATTACGATGATGAAATCTCCACTGAAGAATTACTTTCATCTATGAAGAAAAGACGGAAATGGGTTATGAAACATTGTAAAGGTGACGTTTTAGAAGTTGCCTGTGGTACGGGACGTAATATTGATTTCTTAGACCCAGAGAAAGTGTCTAGTTTTACATTTTTGGATCCATCTAAGAAAATGATGGAAATCACTTACGATAAATTTGATAAGAAATTTAAGACATTACCAGCTGGATTTAAACCTAGATTCGTCATTGGTAAGGCTGAAGATCTCATTGACATGTCTCAGGGGAACGCTAGTGTTAAATATGATACCATCATTGAAACTTTCGGGCTTTGCTCACATGAAGATCCTGTGAAGGCATTGGAGAATATGAAGAAATTATTGAAAACTGGTGGTCGTATTGTGTTATTAGAACACGGACGTGGTACATACAATTTCATCAATAAAAAGTTGGATCAAAGATCTCACACACATAGTGAAAAATGGGGGTGTAGATGGAATTTGGATATTGGTGAATTAGTTGACAAAAGTGGATTAGAGGTCACCGATGAAACTCGTTACCATTTTGGTACAACTTGGTGTATTGTGGCTAAGAAACAAGAAGACGTTATCGACGTTGAAGAATTAGGATTCTTCGATAAGTATTTCACTACTAGAAGAACTAACTTTGATTCGTCAAAGAGATTGCCAGTGCAGGATGTGGAGGAAAAGAAGTGAGTCACCCCTTACCCCCCCAATGACGTTTGTATATAACCTATTTATCTATTGTAAATATAATCAAATCTTTTTTGAAATCATTAAAAACCAATTTTCTAGTGTCCTCAAGAGGCTCCAGCATCCGGTTCCGTTTTGCGGGTATTTTTTTTATGTTTTTTTCAGTTTCCACTGTTACACGTTTTCTTTCTTTCTTTCTTTTTTCCCATTACTACACTTCCATATCATTACACAATGGCTGTCCAGAAGAGAAAGAAACAAGTGTCCTTCACCAAGGAAGTAGATACTAAGGGTGACACCAATAAACCGGAATCAACCGCACCAACCGACTCCACCACCACTACTACCACCACTTCCACCACCTCTTCCAATACCACCTCCACCGCTGCAAAGACTAATAAGCCATTAAAATCAATTATGATCGTGCCTTACCACTATGCATTACTTCTTATCTCCATCTTTCAATATTTCGAGATCCTAGACAGCATCAATCACGCGTTAGTCAATTCATTGATCGGATTACTAGTGTTACAATCGATGTACGGAATCATCTTGGTTGAAGCCACCAAGGGTAAGAAATCAACAGGCCCCACTGCAGTGGATTTCATCTTAGTTTCATTATTGATTGTCGTGTGTATAGCGTTGGCACCATTATTGAATTTGTTATTGATTTTATTTGGATGTCCTATCTCCACCAATTTAAATATAAAGAATTTTTACTTATCCATGCACCTTTCACTTGTTGCATTATTCCCATTATTGGTTTACCATAGAGAAGCTTTGATCAACCAACAGTTTGCTAAACTCAGTTCTGAATTGAACAATCTCCGTTCACAGATCAATTTGATCACAATTGGGTCATTCCTCGGGTGCTGGTTAGGTGTGCTGCCGATACCATTAGACTGGGATAGAGACTGGCAAGAGTGGCCTATCACACTAATGGTGGGTACCTACGCAGGTGCAGTCATCGGTGGTATCGTTGGCTACATCATTAACTAAAACCTATTCTATAGATTACTATATATTAATCGTGTGTAGAGATGTTTTCTTTCTCTCACTCTTTAAATTATTTTTCGAACTAGACGAATAAAATTTGTAAACACCACTGAAGGGAATACTACTTAGTTCAGTGGGGATTTACTCTATTATAATCATGTCCAATTTAGCTAAATATAATCTTAAACAAGAGGAATTCAATTGGGTTTCCAATAGTCCACTTAAGCAGCGGAATTTACCTTCAAAATTGATAAAACGGACAGCAAGATCAAACCAGACAGATGCAGATGAATTAATAGATACAGCTAACACGTCAACTAGTGATGCTAGTATGGCGATATCGACTGCAGCAGTGGCAGCAGCCACGGCGACACCATTCATAAACAACTTGGATGACTCCACGGGTCACGGTGATGACATAATGGATTTGGATAATCCACCACCACCGGGGAAGTCCATGTTCGATTTTGAGATCATCAAACAACAACAGGATGATTCCAATTTAATGAACAAGTTTGCTCACGCTAACGTCGGAGCCACGATCAATCCAAACAATTACAAAAATATATTCAACAAGAACATCAACGCCAGCCAATTACATAAGATTAAGGAATTAGAAACCACTACGACCGATAATAATACTTCTAATAACCTACTGGTGCCATCTGCAGTTATAGTGATGGGATTCACCAACTTTGCTGCAACTATTAGAGTGTTCTCAAAATTTGGTCCAATCATGGAGGAGTTCCCCACAGTGGACAGTTACGTCAATAATAACTCATTAGGAGGTTCCAATAATACTTCTTCCTCAACGAATAGTCCAGTGCCCATCTTCATAGGTGCAAATTGGTGTAAACTCACATACACTACACCAATGGCTGCTATTAGAGCATTACGGGAGTCCACAGAGGAACTCACAGTGACGCCATATTCTAAGGCGAAATTGGAGTCTCTCCTGGGATACGAAATCCCAACCAACTTGGATATCGGTAACACAATAAATGACTTAAATGAAGATGACAAGGTTGAACTGGATATCAATTTAGTAGTGAACTCTGGTAAGCTCAAAAATGGTACAAATTTGTTAATTGTAGATAAAACAAAGAAACGTCAAAATTTTTCGAATTTGAAAATATCGGAATACTTGAAAACATTTCTTTTCGGTAATACCGTTGTATAATATATATATATCTAAACTTTAATGAATATAATTCAGGATAATCTAAATTCGATCCAATTCAGGGTATCCATCAATAAGGAGGTACCCTTGACAGAAATTAAAGGGACACTAACGGCGTTGAATTCGGCATTGAATGATACTCCGGCTAATGATCAACTTCAATTCAAACCGTTAATTCAATTAACTCTAGACCTCTACACACATTTCAAGGCACGTCAATCCCAGAAATGGTTTAAGTCTACATCAGATACATTGACATGGTTGACATCTAAAATAAACAAAGAATTACTGTATCCATTAGACCCAACAATCGGGGTGTTCATAGATGATAACGGTTCTCTTCCACGGGTTGATCTCGATGATGACCACAGCTTGGCTAACCTCCATCAGGATAGTCTAGCCAATTGTTCATTGATATCGTCTATTTTATCAATTGTGGCATCACCTTACATAGACTCACTTAGATCTATAATTATACCCAACCAACAATCCAATAAATTTGTTGTGACATTTATGATCAATGGTACTCGGAGATGTCTCCACATTGACTCTACTATTCCCAACGAAACAACGGTCCTGAGTGACGATAAAGGTACAGTACGTTGGCCATACTTGATAGAGAAGGCCTACATCAAGTTATTTGGATTCGGAGATGACTATGCTAAATTCAATGATAATTTCAATGGCTGCAATTTCGGTAACGATTTATTTATCTTATTGGGGTTCATTCCAAATTACACTAACACGGATACCCTTACTACGGGAGAATTGCAATCTGTGATGACTCATTTCAAATGTGGTGATTGCTTACTTGGACTGGGAACAGGTGAGCTCACTAATGATGAAATCATGAAATTCAATTTGGTGCCCAACCATGATTATTCGATAGTGGATATCACCCAAGGTGACACAATCCAACTAAAATTGAAGAATCCTTGGTTACAGAATAGATTACTGGATATTAATGCTTCTGATTTGTTTAAATTCTCAGTGATGTACATAAGTTGGAATCCAGATAAGATATTCACCCATTACAAGACATACACATTTTTCAATAAAATGAAGACAACTACGGATCCTCTATTTAACAGATTTCAATTGAATATCACTTTTAAATCAAAAACAAGTACATGGATCCTCTTAGAATCTCATTTAAACAACGACGAATCTATTAAAATTGAATTAAACTGGTTTAATCAATCTTACAGAGTGTGGAAATTCGATACATCCACTCGCATCTTTAGTGCATCCAGTGACAATTCAAGATTCATATTGAGTAAAATACAAGATGTTGATAGTGTCACAGGTGTGTTCAAATTCACTGCACACGCTGCATCCACTGGTTTCTACACATTACACCTGTATTCGAACACAGAGGTTACCAACATAACAAAACCGGACCACAAGTATGCATATTACAGCGAGTTATCAGATTACTGGACTCCACAACAGTCAGGCGGGAACTGGCTACAAAAGAAGTATAACTATAATCCACAATTTGAAGTGGAGTTTGAAGGAACAAATGAAACAGATTGCGTGATTGGGGTGATTAGTGAAGACCCCGAGATTCGTGTCAATGTGAATGTCTTTGATAATACTAATAATTTGTTGAAGTTCTTGAATGATCCATCGACTAAATTAATTCATGACCAACAAGATCAAGAACAAAACTACGAACCCCAAGCCCATTTCATTGAACTAAATAAGATCCAAACGACAAAGAAATTACTCATCGTGGTATCCACATTTGACATTAACCAATTTGGAAAATTTAAACTAGTATTCAGCAGTTCAGTGAGTAATCATATCAATAAGGTCACCCCTACAGCTTTGAATTCCTTATTTGAATATTATCAGGAACTCTCAAAAGTCACAGAGTTTAAATTTGAACTGGTCAGAGATAGTAAGATAATTATTCAACTAACAGAATTAGAGAACATTGCGAGCGCTTCATTAATTGGTCCCATGGGAGAGACTATATCGGTGGATGCCGATCATAACAAGGCTGCCAATAGGTTTGGTGTGTTTCTCGGTGGTCAGATCTTCTCTAAGGGAATCTACAAATTGATAGTGACCCCTTTAAGACAATCATATCCTGTGTCATGTGGTTTGAAGGTAGGGTCTTGTATCACTATCAAACCTTTATAAAAAATAATCTTTTCTATAACGTATATAATAAACATTATAAGCCATCTCAGGCTTCCATACAATTTTCACACAAAAAAAATCTTGTTTACATAATTCATGTCTTTACTCTTTTTCTTTAGTTTTTCCCCGTGTTCACCACTACCTACAGCAAACATATGGAGAAACTAACTGCCAAGCAAGTAAAGAGGACTCTAGTACCTCTTTTAGTGACTGCATGGATGGGGTTCTTGCAATACGCATATTGTTATGTGTTTTGCTATACGAAGATATACCTGAAATTACATCACAAGGGTCTTTGCATTACATTTATCGTCTTGCTGAACTTTTTCATTCTACTACTAGGCCTTTTCTGGTTCTTAATTCACTTTCATGGACCTGGATTTATTCCCATGGTTGATTACGACCCTAATGGGGAACCATCTGGAGTTAGACCATACGATTTACAACCTGCATTTGATCAGGGAAAGAATTTCACATTGACTAAGGGAACAATATCAAAGGTGAACCCAAAAGAACACGAAAAGAATGTGTCCTTCAATAGTTCATCAGATTCCACATATGTGAATTCTGTATCAACGAGAGAGAAAACCGTTGACACTGAACAGCAAACACCAGTACCACCAACACAACCAAACGATTTCAGTACTCCACCTGATTTCTTCATTTGCAACAAGGACGGATTACCTTTCTGGTGTTCGCATTGCAAATGCATTAAGGTGTTACGGTCACATCACAATAAGGCTACCTCAAAATGTGTCCATCAAATGGATCACTATTGTTTATACATCGGTGGTATGATCGCACACAAGAACTATGTGTGGTTTTTAGGTTATGTGTTTGCCTTCACTGCAATTTTCTTTGTGACTCTTGTGCCTATATTCTGCTATGCCTCTAAAATCAAGGATTTTGGGAGACACAGTTTACACCCAGTGATCATCATGATCATCGCTATCCACTGTATGTGGTTAATGATAATCTTGAGTTTAATTGGCTCATGTGGGATGACTCTCTACTACAATGAGACCTTATTTGACCTAATGCATTTACAAAATATGAGAAAAATGGAGCGTAAGTTGAAATATAGACAAAAATCCAATCTAGGTAAAGATGAAGCACCAAAACCATTTCTTCCCGGTCTATTTAGTTGCATTCATGTAGCACCACCTCCAACACCTACGTCTACTCAATTAGAGCAAGACATCGAGAATTTGAGACGTTACATCAATGTGAAACATCCTCATTATCATAACATCAGAGTCGTCTTAGCCGTGCATACCGATGACCATCCATACGATAAAGGAATAAAGCAGAACATTAAGGAAGTATTCCAGAAACTGCAGGTCGATAACTTGAATGACTTACTTGCTCTAGAGAACAATAATATATCAGACAATTACAAGAATATTTTACTTTCAAGAATAGACAATGGAGAGGGAATCGTGTTCGGATCCACCTCTCAAGTGATACCAGTCGTTGTATAACCAGCATTATTTATTTATATATAAAACCAACCTTTTCTAAGTAAGATCAATTATAAACTGAAATATCATTATTATTAAAGAAACCTGTAATAGGAGACAAACAAACTAAAACACAAATGAACATATGGGGAATATTAGTCTAAAACAAAAACACAGATCAAAAGGAACAAGATAAAAAAATAACAAACGTAATAGCAAAAAAAAAATTAGTAAATAGTTGGGGATAAGAGATGAGATAGTAATCAGTCAGCCCATTCATCAATCTCATCAAGGTGTGCATACTTATGGATCAAATTATGCTCAATCTTTAAAGTTTCATCTCTGTATGCAACTCTGATATCAGGAACATTGGTTTTACCGACGTCATTACCTTCAAGACCTGGAACTTCAAAGTAATCACCTAGCCAGTGTCTCTTCAATTGTTCTTCGAACCCACTCATGAACACAGAGTTTCTAGCTAACTCAGACATATCCACACTAGATAATTTATAAATCTGGGCAGCAACGGAATACTCCTCAATCAATGGTTCTCTAGTGTAAGAAAATTGTAATGGATCATCAGTAGATAAAGACACGTGCAGACCTCTCTTGAAATAAGCTGGGAATGGATTCTTATCGTAGGTCAAAAACAACGCATTGTTGGATAATGGAGACATGGCAATACCAATTTGGCACAAGTAGTACAAGTATTGTATGTATGGCAATTTTCTTAACAAGATACCGTGGGAAATCCCCTCTGCACACAAGTAAGCAGAGATCAAATGTTCTGGATCACCAGCTTCACCTGAATGAGGTCTCAAAACAAGGTTGTTAAAACCTCTCTTAGTTCTCCATTGATTCAAAGAAGCTATGTTAGCATACAAGTAATAAATATAGTAAGAGTATGGAGGGTTGTTGTCAGTGTCCCATTGGCTTGGCACTGGGAACTTCTTGTGGAATCTCCGATCAGTCTTGGATTCATCATCAACAGAGTCAAACCCAATCACTCTTTGTAGGAACACATGCAATTTAGGGTGGGTTGATGGGTCTTGAGTGACTTCAAACAATGGTTTAAACAAGTTATCAATCACTTCAGCAAAAGTTTTCACGATACCACCCTTCTTGTAGATATCATAAAGTCTTGGAACTTGAATCAACCATCTAACATTATGGGAGAACAACTTATTATCAATGACCCATGCAGCTAATTTGTCCCATTCATCTGGAGATCTCCCATAAATAGAGATTCTGTATTCAGCCATTTGATATTTAGATGATTCTAAATCGTCAAACACTTCTCTTGTGATTTGAGCCAAGAATTTACCCTTGATGTAATTATCAGTCTTTAAGAAGATCTCTCTTAATCTTGATTCACCCATTGGGTTATACTTCAAATTGAACTTATCGAATCTATGGAAGGTATCCGTGTGAGCATGCATATCTAAAGTGTCAATACTCAAATCATAAGCAGTCAAGGATAAAGATTCAAACACTTCCTTCAAACTTAACAATTGACCATCTCTTTGGATGACCTTTTCATCTGGTGTACTTCTGATCTTGTGTTTAATGAATCTTAATAAATGCTTTTGGTTCATACATGCAGAGTGGTGAACATGAGTATCCACCTTTCTGACATTGTAGAAATCTCTATGTGGGTTTCTCTTAGATTCTGAGGTTTCCTCATGTTCATTTAACAAGATATATAGATTCCATTTAGCTTCCAAGTATTCTAATCTCTTAAAGGCAAATGATTTAGTTGGACCATCTGATGCAATATTGGTAATTTTCTCCAAGTCCAAGTAGTAATCCTTGATAGTAGGGATTTTAGCATACAGAGTCTTAGTTTTAGGCAAGAGTAACTGGTAAACCCCATTGGCATCAATTCTATACTCAAGGGAATCATCAAAACCTGGAATCTCACAGTGATCCATTGAGAAGTTCTCAGCCTTTTGATCTCCAGCATCCAAGACGCGATGAGTATCAAAGAAGTCACCCTTTTTCCAAAATGGAGGAGGAGGATCAGGATAGATTCGCCAATCTTCTCTATTCTTTGGGTTATCGGTGAAGTTTTGCAAGGACACGTGCATGTATTTATCTCTAATATTCAAACATTCCTCTATGTCCTTATAAATGGCAATCAATTCAGCAGATGGTGCCTCAGTTGAAGGATTGTGATCATGTGCCAATAAATCAGACCCCATTTTGTACTTGTTTTCCAACATCTTGGCCGTGTTACGGTCCTGTTCTTTAGTGGAGAGCATTTCATGGGTAGTAGAGTTATAATGAAACTTAGGAGCCGGCGGTGTGGCCGGAGGTAGTGCAGCAGAACTATCAATACCGTCATAAGATGTTGGGAACTTATGCATACCTCCTGATGGAGGTGGAGGAGGGATAACGTACTCCGCAAAAGATGCTCTCCGGTTAAGTGCAGGGGTAAGAGACTTCCGTCTATGTTCTATAGGGGCAGCAGCGATCACAGTCATGGCTCTCATCTTAGCATCTTGATCTCTCAAAAATCTATCTTCGGAGATGGAGAAATGTGGGGTTGCAGTGCTGGTGGTACCTCCAAAGTCATCGAATTGGTCAACCAATTCATCAACCTCTTCATCTCCATTAAGGGCATCCACCGTGCCTACACGAGAGGGAGGTTGACTCATGAAAATTCCTGCTTGGACTTCCTTGGGTAAGGGAATCTTGCTGTCACTCATTTATTAGATATACTATATGATCAACTGAATTTCTTATTGAACCCAATAAAGAAGGACAGGGGTTTCAGTTTAACTACAATTTTATAACAAAAAAAAAAAAACAAAGTTACACATTACGGCTGTGCAAATAAAGATAAGAGGATTTTATATATTTATTATAATGGGGAGGAGTAATTAAGTATATATAACTATGGACGTAATCTCTTTGGATCTCTTGGGAATAAGGAGGCTCTTCTAATGTTCTTTAAGTCTAAGAAGAACATCAACACTCTCTCCATACCGATACCACCACCAGCGTGTGGAGGACACCCGTAAGTGAAGGCGTTAACGTAATCAGACAATCCAAGAGAATCTGGCTCAACCTCGTGGGCCTTCATTCTTTCTCTCAATAATTCTGGATCATGGATACGTTGAGCACCAGACAAGATTTCTTCACCTCTCATGAAGAAATCATAAGAGTTAGAGTAGTTTGAATCTTCAGCGTCAGGCATAGTGTAGAATGGTCTGACAGCTAATGGGAACTTATCCAAGATGTAGAAATCAGTATCATACTTCTCTCTGATCAATTTACCCAAGAACTTTTCATTCTCAGTGGTTAAATCTTCAAAATCATCCATTTCCTTACCGTTTTCTCTCAACATCTTGACGGCCTCCTTGTAGTTAATCTTGACCATATTACCACTTTCTGGAATCTTAAATTCTTCCACAGGGAATTGTCTTCTAACAGTGGCAATTTCCGAGGCATATCTCTTCTTCAATTCAGTGAAGATGAACACAAACAAGTCAGCCAAAAGGTCAACAGTTTCGTGGTAGTGCTCCTCGATAGCCATTTCTAAATCTAACCCGACGAACTCAGTCATATGACGGTGAGTGTTAGAGTTTTCAGCTCTGAACACTGGAGCAATCTCAAAGACTCTTTCGAAGTCGGCAGCGATAAGTTGTTGCTTGTATAATTGAGGAGATTGAGCTAAGTAAGCCTTACCCTTGAAATAATTAATTTCAAAAACATTAGCACCACCCTCAGATGGAGCACCAATAATCTTTGGAGAGTGAATTTCAGTGAAATTTCTTTCCATCAAGAATTCTCTAAACAAAGCACAAATACCGGCTTGCAATTTGAAGATAGCTTGATTAGTCACAGTTCTCAAATCAATAACTCTGGCATCCAATCTGGTATCCAAGTTGACGACAGGTAATCCGGAGGCTTCAGCATCGGCATCTGATCTGGAGGCATCCTCGATCAATAATGGTGGTTGAGCTGGAGCATCGGACAACATGTAAATCTTAGAGATAGAGATTTCAATATCTTGAATGGTGGCACTCTTAACCAATTCTTCAACCTTCTTGACAGTACCATGCACAATGACAATGGATTCCAAGTTCAATGAGGCGGCCCATTTAACCATTTGTTTAGAAACAGAATCACCGTTAGCCTTCAACAAACCTTGCACCAAATTGTTTTGTTGTCTAAAAGAGAAAAAACACATGTTGGCACCTTGTTGTCTTGAAGTGTGAATTCTAGCTCTGAACACAATCTCCTTTTCAGCATCAGCTGAGCTCAATGAGGTGAACTTAGTTCTAACGACACCTGGTCTAGAAGTGGATTGCAATAATGGTAACTTACCATAGTTATCCTTAGCTGGATCATTAGCAGCGGCAGCTTCCTTAGCAGCTTGTTCCTTGGCTAATTGAGCTGCTCTCTCGGCCTTCTTTCTTTCCTTTTCCTTTTCCTTTTCTAATTTCTTTAAGGCCTTCTTGGATAATGGTTTCCCATCTTCACCTAAGATGACTTCCCCAGCTGGAGCAGCACCTTCGGCATCAGCACCAACAGTGGCAGGGGTCTCATTGACTGACAAGTCTTCGACTTTCTTAGCAATTTCTTCAGACATAATGTTTGCTTTATTGTGAATAACAAATTAACACCCCCTCTTGGAAAGCAATGGATCGTAACACATTTTTTTCGAAGTAGTAGCTACTTACTCATTGAAAAAAAAAATGTCGAAAATTATGACGACGCGTCGATACACGTCGATGAATTTTTAGGAGATCATTATCTAGATCTATATTTGTGTAATAAACTAAAGTTAATAATACATTAAAGCAAAGAGAAAGGAAAGTAAGAGGGGGGAATAAAACAAGAAAAAAACTAAACAGAGTAGGAGAAGAATGTATATAAAAAAAGGAAATCAAAAGGCAAATGAGGAGGGGAGAATGGGAATAGCTGATAAAAAAGGGTAGCAGCAGTAGGAGGAAAATTTCTATATAATCCAAATAAATATATTAGGTGATATCATGGTTCATCAAAAAAAAAAAAGGGTAAAGAAAAGAAAAAAAAACAATATGCAGAGAAAGGTTATGCTAAATTTATAATTCGGAAGATTCCAAGAAGAAGTATGTCCCATGAGATTTTTGTTCCTTATCCATTTGAGATCCCAATTTATTGATTCTAGGTCTGAAGGAGTTTGGATCTCTTCTAAACGTCACGTTCAAATTCTTCAAGAATCTGTTACAACCGGTTAACAAGGATTCGGCCTTCTTAGCGGTAGCCTCCTTAGATGGGATACCCTCGAACACCATAACTTTATCAGCCATGTAAGTAGCCATGATGAAATCGTGCTCCACAATGAAGGCAGTCTTCTTAGAGTGAATGACAAATCTTCTAATAACTTTAGAACAAATGATACGTTGTTCGGAATCCAAGTATGCAGATGGTTCATCAATTAAATAAATATCAGCCTGGATACCCAATGATAACACAATGGCGACTCTTTGCAATTCACCACCAGATAAATGCTGAACTTCTTGATCAATGATATCTTCGATTCTTAATGGTTTTATCACATCGGTATTAAATTGTGGGTGTAAGAATGAAGCCCTAATCTTCTTCAAGAACAATTGTCTCACTGTACCAGTGAATTTTGGTGCAATCTTTTGTGGTTTCATAGAAACGTTCATCTTTGGAGCTTTACAACCTTCATCTGGTTCAATGGCACCAGCTAATAACTTACATAATGTAGTCTTACCGGTACCATTTTCACCCATCATCACAATAATTTCAGAATCAGAAAAGTCACCAGCTTCCACATTCAATTTGAAATCACCTTGAGTTTTACTCATTGATGGGTATTCATATGCTCTACTTTGATCAATTAACATGTTATCTGAGGCATCCTTTAATCTAAATTGTAAGGATTCTGTTCTGAATCTCAAGTTTTCTGTTGGAATGTGACCATCTAAGAAGATATTGATACCTTCTCTCACTGATGATGGTAATGTAACCACACCATACACGGATGGAACACCATAAAGGATACACACAAAATCAGACAAATAATCTAACACAGATAAATCGTGTTCCACAACAATGATATAAGTGGTTGGACCCAAAAGAGATCTAATAATTTCGGCAGCATTCAATCTTTGTTTAACATCCAAATAAGATGATGGTTCATCAAACATGTAAACACCAGCTTCTTGAATACAAGTCATACCGATGGCGAATCTTTGTAATTCACCACCAGATAATTTAGCAACTTCTCTCTTGAGAACACCCTTCAATTGTAAAGTTGTCACAATGGTTTTAGCTGCTTCTTCTCTTTCCATTTTCAATTTTAATAATTCACCAACCTTATTTTTGTCACCCTTGATAGCTCTAGGGATGTTATCAACATATTGAGGTTTAATGATAGCCTTAATATTATCTTCTAACACTTTTGTGAAATAATTTTGTAATTCAGAACCTCTAAAGTATCTCAAGATTTCTTGCCAATCTGGTGGGTCATCATATTTCCCCAAGTTTGGCTTTTCCTTACCAGCGAGGATCTTCAATGCTGTAGATTTACCGATACCGTTAGTCCCCACTAAACCTAACACTTGACCAGGTCTTGGGGTAGGTAATCTATGTAACTTGAAAGAGTTTGCAGAATATCTATGAGTAACTTCGTTATCCAAATTTGTTGGTAAATTGATAATATTCACTGCACCGAATGGACATTTCTTAATGCAAATACCACACCCAATACATAAATTTTCTGAAATGAATGCTATTTTAGAACCAGATGTAACTTCAATACAGAGTTTCCCTGTTTTCACCACTGGACAAGCCTTTCTGCATTCTTGACGGCATTTCTTTGGCTTACATTTGTCATCTGACACAATGGCAATACGTGTATTTTTTGAACTCATATTCTAATTATGATTTATAATAGATGTAATTGATACCAAATAGTAATAAACACCTTTAATTGATCCCCTATTACACGTTAAAAGTTTTCAAAATTTTTTTTTTCAAATTTTTTTTTTTTTGCAAAACACAAAAGAGTAGTGTATAGAAAACAAATAGTGAGGTAGAGTGTACTGTCGATTACACGGGGCAATGTATGGCGACCGGTCTGGATATTACGCTTGCTTATTATAGCGAATGATATGATTGGCTGGGGGAGGCCTAGCAAGAGATGAGTACATTATACAATTTTAAATAGATCCATTGATTGTTATGAGTGATTGATAATTGTTATGTGATGGTTATCTGTAGTTTGCCATTTGATGTTTAGGATGTAGTAGATAAGATAAGGGGTATTAGAGTAGGATATTAGTACACTGTTACACTATTAGTTGTAGCACCACTGTAACACTAATACAATACTCCACCCTTAAAATCTTGTAATTATTATCTAATATTATAAGATCATAAGATCTGTCTATCCATCAATCTATCAATCAATCAATCAATCAATCAATCAATCTAGTTTGTCTATATAACTTTTCGCTTATTTTATATTTTGAAGACCCTTAATATAAAAGTAAATTATTTTAATAAACTGTATTACTATTATTAATTATATACAACCACTATACTAACCTCTCTTCTCCCCCCAATTTCTTATCCATATCTTCTCCATCTTCTCTTCTCTTCCCCTCTTAGATCTCCCCTGCATGGTTATCCCAATTATACATCGGTACACCGAATAGTGTCTCGTTTAAACTTTTCGAAATTTTTTTTTTCTGTTTTTGTAATGAAATTAACTATTTCATAGAGATGATCATTTAAAGTGAATATTTTTCAATCAACCAATCCATCTCTTGTTGAAATCGTATAACTATCTAACATCAAATGAGTGCTTCAGCTGACGTGTTAGATAGAGGAGTTTACCTATCTCGTATGTTTTGAATAACCCCCCTTACACCTCACCCCCACGTTTTTACTAACCTTTTAACTTATAGCTACATACGGTGCAACAGAGGAGAGAGACTACAATCATGCCACCGATAAGGAATACGAGAAATTTAGAAAATTAGCTAATGAGGCAAACTCAAAGAGAGCCCAATTATCTTCTAAATCTCAACAAGCTTTCAAATCTGGTGATAAGGCTAAGGCTCATGAATTATCGGTTGAAGCCAAAAAGCAAATGGCCATCGCTGAAAATTATAATAGACAAGCCGCTGAATATGTGTTCATCGAGAATAACTTGGATTCCGATAATAATGATATCGATTTACATGGATTGTATGTTAAGGAAGCTGAATACATCCTGAAGCAAAGAATCATTAATGGTATCCGCAGAGGTGAACCAAAATTAGAATGTATCGTCGGTAAAGGGTTACACTCTAAGAATGGGGTTGCCAAATTGAAACCAGCTGTGGAGAAACTGTGTGATGAAGCCAATATCAAGAATTACATTGATCCTAAGAATGCAGGTGTGTTAAATATCGATATTAGGGGGGCTAAGATTCCTGAATCATGGTCTGACATTAATCCAGATGGTGTCGGTGCTATGGCAGAACATCAAACTGGTACTCAACAGGGTTACTATCAATCACACCAACAACCTCAATATCAACAACAACAACCTTACCAACAACAACAACCTTACCAACAACAACAATCTACCAACAATGCAAACAACAACAACAACGATCAAACTGTCAAGTTGCTCACTATGCTCGCCAAGGCTATCTGTCAATGTCTCAGAAGCTAATTGGTGTTGTGTATTACTCTTTCTATATATTATATCTTTTTGTACTAATTTACCTTCCCCCTTATAAATAACAGGGCCAGAAACCCTCCCCGTTTGTCACGTGCCAATCACCTGACAAACTCGCGAATCATTGTAAAATCCTAATTTTCTCTCTCTCTCCGTTCTCTTATTCTTCGCTTCACCTCTGAAAAAAAAAGTTCAAAATTTTTCAATATTGGTTTTCAACTAGTGATACCCTTTCTCTTCTTATTCATTCAAATAATCAACGCATTACTTTACAAAAATGGCTCCGTATGTTTTTATATTCTATCTCACTATTACTATTCATGAACTGATCTTTTAAGATTTGATTCAAGAAAAGTTAAATTGGATATTAATATAAAATTACATATTTCTAAGGGAGCATTTCTATTATGACAAGGTAATATCGATAATATGATACCAACTTGTTTTTTATAAATGGGGTACAAGAGGGACAACTACTCTAGGGTAGTTTTCTCACTTTTGATACCTTCACACTCTTTGAGTGTGGTTTTGAGACTATTACAAGGAGAATATATATAAACTATATATTCACAATGAACACTCGTACTTGTCTCTAAATATAAAGGGTCTCGACTTTTACATTGTAGTCCTAATTTACTGGATACAATACAGACCTACCCTCACAGTTATTATAATCATGTCTTGGTTACATAAACTGTGGTTGTTGTCTATATCGTTTATTTTGAATAAACAATTGAGGCTAAATACATTCCAAGGGAAAATCTAGATAGAGATGCATAATAAAAACACCCAGAAATATGTATTTTTCCAATTACATTTCTCTGAATAATCTGCATTTTCCTCTGCGTACTACAACTTGTTCCCGAATGATTTATCATAATCAGTTCGGGATGTTTGTTTTAAGGCAAAAAGAAGGTTTGACTTATGTCATCCTTTGGAAAAGAAAGACTTTTGATTTTTGAAAGAAGAACGTTATATCGTCTTTTAAAAGAATCTATTACTAACAAATTTGTTTTTTTTGTTCATTTAGAGTTGCTCTACCAGAATCCCAAATTAAGAAAGCTAAGCAATCCCAAAAGACTGCTGAACAAGTCGCTGCTGACAGAAAGGTCAGAAAGGCTGTATGTATAATATCCTCCTCCATCTTTCAAATTTGAACCTTTCATCTGTATCCCAAATCATTTCAATTTTATTACTGATGAAGACCAATTACCATTTTTTTATCGACTAGCTACGGCGATGCTGTTCGTTACGTTAACCATCTTTCGGGACTGATAATATTACGAAAAGGGAATATTTGAAAGAGTTTCACAATGATCATAAAATTATTGAGTTTGATCATACTAACATTTTTTAATTTTATTCTTAATTTAGGCCAACAAGGAAAAGAGAGCTGCTGTTTTCAAGAGAACCGAAGCTTACGTCCAAGAATACGCTGACGCTGAAAGAGCTTTAATCGCTGCTAAGAGAGAAGCCAAGGCTAACGGTTCTTACTACGTTGATGCTGAACCAAACTTAGTCTTTGTTGTCAGAATCAAGGGTATTAACAAGATTGCTCCAAAGCCAAGAAAGGTTTTACAATTATTAAGATTGACTCAAATCAACGCTGGTGTTTTCGTTAAGGTCACTAAGGCTACTTCTGAATTATTGAAGTTAGTTGAACCATACATTGCTTACGGTTACCCATCTTTGTCAACCGTTAGACAATTGGTTTACAAGAGAGGTTTCGGTAAGATCAACAAGCAAAGAATTGCCTTATCTGAAAACTCCATCATTGAAGCTTCTTTAGGTAAGTACGGTATTGCTTCTATTGAAGATTTGATCCACGAAATTTACACCGTTGGTCCAAACTTCAAGCAAGCTAACAACTTCTTATGGCCATTCAAGTTATCTAACCCAACTGGTGGTTGGGGTGTTAGAAGAAAGTTCCATCACTTCATCCAAGGTGGTTCTACTGGTAACAGAGAACAATACATCAACGAATTGGTTAAGAAGATGAACTAAGCTTTATATAACTTTTGTATTTTATATTCCCCCCCCTGCTTTTTTCTTCCCCTTAATTTTTTAATAACTTTATGTTTTTTTTATTTTTAAAGAAAATAAAAGGTTTTTTTACATCAATAAATGGGTTTACATATTATGGTATTTACAAGTTTTCTCCCTACCAAAAAAACATACAAAAAAGTTTCTTTAAAAACGTAATATATTATGAAAAATGAAAAAAATTGCACTATTAGAAAAGTCTATATAAAAAATGTGGTTGTAATATTTGGCTACCCTTGTTATTTCTTGGAAACCCAATCATTCAAACCATACTTGTTTCTAGCAATCTCGATAGCATAAAATTGTAATCTCACCACAAAGATGGTACCTTCTTGATCATATTCATCCTTAGCATTGGTTCTTAACATAGTTCCAAAATTGAAATCATCAACTTTGTCTTCAAATTTCTTCATAAATCTTCTCCATCTTTCCTTACCAATAGGATTCTTCATTTGTGATTCATCAATAATAGCAACATTCTCTGGATTAGAGAATTCTGGGAAATCCACAATCAATTCATCTAAAATCTCTTGATCATATTTAGTTAATTTCAATTTGGTACCAGGAATTGATGATAATAATTTCCAATAAGCATCCATTTGCATCACTGCCTTGACAGCGAATTGCTTTTCAATATCTTCTAAGTTGTCTGCGGTTTCAGCTGAAAATGTGTTTATAGACATGATTGTATAGTATTAGTCCTTAGTTAACCTCTATGATCTTTTGATTCTACACTTTCTTATTTCAACTTAAAACCAGGTTCTTTTTAAAGTAAAATTTTTCAAAAAAAAAATTTGAAAAAAAAAATTCTCGAATCTTCTGCCAATTTCTAGAACGGGTCTACATAGGGGTCCTCAAGCTAATTGATCATGATTAATGTCAGTGCCACACCTTCTGTGGGGAAGTGGGATGATGGAGTAGATGAGATAAGAAATGTATTTGACTAAAAACAATTGAATATACTTCGACTGTGCAAATATGTACACTCGCATCAATGCATGCGCCTTCAACCATTTTTGTTTAATGTTTGCCGTGCTACCATTTCGACTCTACAAACAGTCAAATTTACTGTTGGAAACAATATATAAGAATACGTTATCTCCCCAACTATTTTGGATTACTATGACCACACCAGTTTTCTTCTCTTAGTTATATCAACCTGTCACTTAAGAAGAATGTCAAGTTGTAGTTCTGATTCTTTATCAGAGTTAGAAAAACTCACCATTAACGACGGCAATGAAGTCAAGTTAAACTGGTGGCAAAGACGCCTAGATGGATTCAAACCGGCAGATTCATCATCAACTGGTAAATTGAGCCCCCAATTATCCAACTTATCCTTACAAATGATTGCCATTGGTGGATCAATCGGAACTGGTCTCTTCATTGGTAGTGGTAAAGCACTTTTCGAAGGTGGTCCAGCTGGTGTACTCATTTGTTATTTATTAGTGTCTATTATGATTTATGTGACTATTCAATCATTAGCTGAATTAGCTGTGACTTTTCCTGTGCCCGGTGCATTTGCATATTATGCCACTCATTTCATTGACCCTTCATATGGATTTGCCATCGGTTGGAATTATGCAATGCAATGGTTGATCTTATTGCCACTTGAATTGAGTGCCGCTGCAATGACTTTTAGATTCTGGAATGGATTCCCTATCTCTGATTTCTGGTTAATCACCGTGTTCTTTTTCATAATCATTGCTATTAATACTTTACCAGTGAAGATTTATGGATATACCGAGGTGGTATTTTCCTTGAGTAAGATTATTGCCATTGTGGGGTTTCTCATCATTGGTGTGATTATTCTCATTCAACAACCTGATTATCTCACTATGTATTGGAAAATGGCCGGACCATTCTCCAACTATGGGTTTAAGGGTGTTCTCTCCGTGTTTGTCACTGCTGCCTTTAGTTTTAGTGGTACCGAAATGTGTGGTCTTTGCGCCGCTGAGACTCCTGATCCTAGACATGCTATTCCTAAGGCATCTCGTCAAGTGTTTTGGAGAATCTTGGGGTTCTACATGACCTCTTTGACATTAATTACTTTCTTAGTTTCCAGCAAGGATGCTCGGTTGGTTACTAGATCTAACCAAGATGCTAACAGTTCCCCCTTTGTTGTTGCCGTTCAAGCCTCTGGTATTGAATGGTTACCCTCCATCATGAACGTTGTTATCTTGATTTCTATTTTATCCGTGGGGAACTCTGCAATTTATGCCTCTTCTAGAACATTAGTTGCTTTATCTAGGTCTAACCAAGCTCCTAAATGTTTGGGATATATTGATAAACGAGGAAGACCACTCGGTGCAATCATCTTGTGCTTGTCAATGGGTTGCATCGCATATGTATCCTTGGCTGGTGATAGCGCTGAAACATTATTTTCTTGGTTGTTAGCACTTTCAGGGTTAAGTTCATTGTTTACATGGAACTCTATCAACCTTGCCCTGATTAGATTCAGACGTGGTCTCGAAGTGCAAAATGCCCATGTTAGGGATTTAGGTTACATCTCTAACACCGGTCTCCCTGGAGCCTGGCTTGGATTCATTTTCACTTTGGTTGTGTTGATTGCTCAATTTGTGATTTCTGTTTCACCACCTAGCCCTAGAACTTTTAAAGTAGCTAATTTCTTTAGAATCAATTTGGGAGCTATTGTGATTTTCATGTTTTACTCTTCCCATAAGTTGTACACTTACCTTCGATACTCTGATTCCCGCTGGATTATTCCTTCTGAGAACATTCCTATCTATGAGAACAGGCCACAAAAATCCATAGTTGAAGTATTTGAAGAAGGTGTTAGATTCCAAGCTGAAAGAAATGAAGCTAAATCTAAGAGGATATCTTGTTGTCCATTCTTTGGAATCTCTATGAGTTCCTTCAACAAGTAAATTTCTCTCAAAGGCCCTCCCCCATCGTTCTTTTATTTTTTTCTTTGATTAAAACATCAATAGATGTATGTATAATAATGTAATTGTGCATTGGAAATAGACTTAAAGATCCCATAATATTTAATTAACTATAACAATAAAGTAAAAAAAGCCATTGAAACCAAGGCTCCAAACAAAAAACAAAAACAAAAAAACCCAAATGGTAGCAAATAATTTAAAAAAAAGAACCCATAAGAAAAGCAGACACAAGAAAGGTAATTAAAAAACACATAAATGAATGAAAAGAAAACTAAATATACATAACCAAAACCAAATCACAAAAATCAAAGTAATAAAAAAGTAAAAGAAAAAAATAGCAAAATTTAACGGTATCCAATCAAAGTCTTGATCATTTGATCATTGTCATAGACTTCAACATAACTGATAGGGTACACCGTATTCAAGTTTGCATTCTTGATGACAGTTTCATAGTCAGTCAAGTTACGTTGCACCCAATGTTTTGGAACAATGACTCTATTATCAATCAGCCAAACAAGCCTTTGCATTGTGGCATTCCAATTTAAATCTTCAAACATGGACAGAGCCTTTTTAATTTGACACCGGAAATCATATTCGACCCGCTTGGAGATATTCAGAGTGAAGTTTTGCAATGATGTTGGGATCCAAGTGAAATTCTCTGTGATGAAGCAGTACCACAGTGTGATATCCAAGGTCTTTAATCTCAAGTGCCGCAAATTTGTGGAATCCAAATCGATGTGATGGGTCTCATTGAATTGAATGTTGAGCACTTCCAAGTTTTCCGGGAACACTACATCGGAGAATGTCTTTTCATGGCACATAATTTTCAATTCTGTGAGTGATTCAGGGAATCTAGATGGCAACTCCCCACCGGTGATCACAAGTTTGCGCAAATGGTTGAATGAAGGGGTAGAGAGGTCTATTCCAGGCAGGTAAGTAAGTGACAATGAGTATAAGTAGTTTAATTTATGCATAACAACGTCACTGTCCTTCACTGATAAGTCTGTCAAATGTTTTAAGTCAAGTTCCAATTGCTGAGAAGCATTGTGAATGCAATTATTATACACCAACTGCTTTAAGGACTTTGGTAAAGTTCTGTTGAGCACACTGGGGTTAATACAACATTTGATAAGGGAAAGCCGTTGTAAATTAGGAAACTGTTTGCCAATATTAATGGACTTTTCATCCTTGAGGATCAATCCGTATATTTCCAGGTTGACAATGTTAGGAAGAATTCCTTGAAATTCACAATCTGGGGAGCTGTAAATGACCAATTCCAGTTCTTTCAAAAACCTGGTGGAAGACAATGCACTGATATCTATACTAGTCTGTGACTGTTGCGTGTAAATAGTCAATTTATGCACATGGAAGTCCAGAGCCTCAAAAGAGCCCTGCAAAATTTCCCCCGAGTAAGTCTCCAGATGACCTAAACAGGACTCCACCTTGTATTTAAGTCTATCTCTGAGTGCTATGGTAGAGTCACAACTTCTTTGGAACTTTACCTTTTTCACATTAGGAAACACTGCAATCAGGTCCTCCAGTTTCTCCGCAGTTATGTAGGCACTCAAAAAGCGAAATTCCAATGTAGTCACCCCATAGAATTTAACCTTCGTTAGCCAATTCAAGAGTGTTGTTTCTGGAGATGCAAACCACACGGAATCGATCTTATTAATGAGTAATTGATCATTTAATTTAGATAACTCCATGAGGCAACTTGAGTTCATCTTGGTGTGTAAAGACCTGGTGATCAATAAATGGAGGTTCGGATCCGGTCTATATCCGTGAAGTTCCACGGAGTGGATTCTAGTTTCTCTATTGTCATTGAGTAATTTGCAAAGCAAGTGGAACTCTACACTGCAGTATCTGATTTGATTTTCCGATGGTGGAGAGTATCTATCGACTATAGAGAGATGAAGTTGTCCGAACAAGTCTAAACAAGCTGATCTTATCGGTGAGGGCAAGGCATCGATAAGCCGGAGAAGTTCCGTCACCGGAATAAACTTAAACACAGACTGACTCAACTCTAGAGGAATTTCTAGTAGTATCTGTAATGTATCTGTAAGTAACATAAGTGGTATATATAGAAATTAAGAAGAAAGAAAAGGATTACACAATGTATCGAAGTTCTAAAGGAGACGGAAAAAGTTCGTTTTATTCTTTCTCTTATCTTTTATCGCTTATAAAAAATTTTTTTGTGTGGCTTATATAAACTATAATTTAGATCATCTTAAGACTGGCTACTATTCGGAGTCATCTGAATCAGGGGCTAATCCTGATACCTCGAGTCTCTTTAGTGCCTCCTGAGAAATCAAGTCTAATGCACGCAGTTGTGACTCGGTGATATCAAAACATGATACATCACGGAGACACAAGAAGTCGTTACGTCTAATACTGGCATGGTTAGCATTGTTACAGGCCGTGGACCATCCTTTTGGCACAAAAACCTTGGATCCAATCTTCAAGTATATCTCATCCATTGTAGGATTCCAATTGATATTCTGTAGCAATTTAAACAAAATTCTCATTGTGTACCCAAGTTTATATTCTTGAATGCCGAATCCTAAATCCCATCTGAATTGCCTTAATGAAGTTGGAACGGAATTGAATTTCACATTCTTTATAGTTCTCCTTGGTTTGAGAAGAAATTCAAACTTCAGTATGAACCTCTTGAGTAGAGGTAAAATTTGAAGGTTAGTGGAATCCAAATCCACTAGGGTAGCATCAGGTATCCATAGTTTCAATTCTAGTATCTCTAGAGTAGTTGGGAACTTCACGTTAGAAAATTTGTCCCCAGAATATAGGACACACAGTTCTGTGATACCATCAGGAATATTTTGTATATCATCAACACCATCGATTTCTAATTTCCTCAACCCATCTAAAGAATTCCAGTCAACCGGGATTCTATAAATCATGTGTTTATTGATTTCTTTTTTGTGTTGTTGGTCATGTGAGCCGTACAATATTAACTCCTTGAGGTGTTTGGTTTTTAGATTGTAGGATTCTAATCCTGAAGTATTAGGGAAGGGAATGCTTAATGTCTCCAATGTGGGATGATCCAAACACAAATATTTCCAGTTTATGGTGCAACCAGGAAGACGAAGAGTTTTTAATTTGGGGAATTGCCTTTTCATATCAAGTAAACCATCAGATTCCCATATAAAGCCAAATATTGTCAAATACTTCACCGAGGGTATACAGCCTATAATTCTGAATGACATCTCCTCATCAGGGTTAATGGTAAGTTCTGTCAATTGTTTCGAGTTACGAAGAAAACTGACATCAATTTCGTAACTCTGATCTGACGATAAGGTGAGGGAGAGTGATTTGACTGACCGTGAAATCCACTCCTGCATGTCACACTCATTTTCTAATAACATATTATACAGTATATGTGCAGATCCAATGCGGATATCTATTGCTGGTGTTCCCGACTTAAGTTTGTCAAACACATTTCTCCATTCACTCATCTTCCCAACTGTGCACCGCATTATCTGAATCTTTGACAAGTTAGAAATGCAACATGCATATAGGGCAACATTTTCTGGTGTCACATAAGGGTTTAACAAAACTAATGAGTTAACATTGGTGCATTTGTTTAGGTAAGGAAACTCTTTCGATCGTGATTCTCTATCAATGCTGATTCCGGTGATATAATCAACTAGACTTTCATCATGATTTATTATGCGTTCAAGTTGTGAGTATGACACAGTTACATTATGTGAATTCTGTATGAGGCCTTCCAGCCCCAGGTCACCGAAATAGTATTTCACTTCTAATTGGTCTAGGTGATCTCCTTCCCTTAAACCAAAATATTTTGATAACAGTTTTAACTCTTCCGAGTAGATGATAATTTGTCTGTTGTATTCCGAGTCATCGTAAAACTTTGTGATTATAATCTTCTTGGTCTTGATGATTTCTCTACACAAATTTGATATTATCTCATGTCTACCATCAATCAAGTAAACAAGCATCCATATTGGTAAAAGTCTCAGCACCTTATCTGTAAGTTCACCTGGTATATCCAGTAACACCGAGGCATATTTTTGTAAGTCCATGGTATGTTTTAATGAGCAATGGACTATTCTAAGCAAGTGTAAGCTAAGAGTAGAGGACAGTATACATTATCTCTAATGACTTTGGAATCCGCGTTGATCTACCCTGGCATTTGTTTCGAGCCGTTTAAACGCACCGCCTCTCGGGGTTATCTTGATAGCATACATCAGATCTTGGAATGATGTGAAGGTAAAAGATAGGTACCAGTACTTAATTAGAAATCTATCATTCACCAGGTAGCGGATAATCCCAGTTATTGCACGTCAATAGGCATACTGAATACATAATTTTAACTTCCTTTGCGATATATATATATATATATACCAGCCGAACTGATTTAAATTGATTATAACCGGTAAACCAGCATTGATGTACATCTAACCCAAAGTAATTTCGTCTAGTTACAAGGTACCAACTGAGAAAGAAACCGAATGCCTTCTGAATGAGTATATCAAGTATTTCAAGTACCAACGATAAACCTTCCTGTGTGTTCATTACTGGTTCGGATGAAGCGAAGAAGAAGAAATAACCACTGTTTATATATATAATTTAAATATATAAAAAATACTATATAAGCCTTCTTAGTTCATCTTCGGAAGCTACTTCGTAATATGATAACCTCTTCTTGAGCCCAAAACGATGGGTGATATCTATAAATTCGTTCCGCATGATTACATCGTAGTTAATTTTATTCTCGGAGATCCATAGAGTTGGTACAACGAGGCATTCTCCCACCATAAAGTATAGCCATTGTAATGTGGAGTTCCAATTAACTCCCTCCAAGAGTTTCCATACGAGTCTTGCAGGTTCTCTAAAATTTTGTCCTCTGAAAATTCCACCATAGCAGCTGAATTCAACCAACGATTCTGGCAGCTCGTGGAAAATTACCTGCAGATCTGACCCCGGTGTTCCCATATGGTCAAACCCAAGAGAAAGCTTTTTAAGAGTAGGCAATCTTTGTAGGTTCGTGGAATCCAAATCCACGGTATCAACAGTTGCCATCATCAAATGCATTGTTTGTAGAGTATCCGGGAACTCCATATTGCAGAAACAGTCTCCCTCGTACTTCAGATCCAGTTCAATCAAATTCTTGGGTAAATATTGAACCATTCTGCCACAGTGAAGGGTTAATTTTTTCAAATTTGTTAATGATCTGAAATCTAAGAATGCCTGGGATTCGGTATGTTTCATGATCAACGTCTCAAGTTGAGGAACCCCCCTGAACATACTGGCGTTCAAGGAAAATACGGTGCTATTTAGCACTAGAGTCCTTAGACCAATAGTATCCAAGGTAAAAAGATGAGAGTCCAGACTCTTGGGGAAGGAGATGACCAGAGTTTGCACCGATGGATGGTTACACGAGAAGTAATTCCAATCAATAGAGCAATTCTTAAAATCGAGCTTCAGTAATTGAGGGAATACCGTATTAAAGTCTATCATACATTCGGAATCATATCGTAAGCCAGATACATGTAGCCTCTTCACTGATGGTATGTAGCCTTCGATTTTAAAAGAACGAGTCCCGTTATTGAAAATGGTGAGTTCCATGAGTTGGTCAGCATATTCAAGGAAGGACAAATCAAGTTCATTGGTCCCAGGCTCAGTTGTAATAAATAATCCTCGCACATGCTTTGATATACACTCATTCATGGTATCTCTGTTTCTTGACAAATGTTCATAATTTGTGTGTAATGTATCGATTTGGATATCTATGTCTGGTCTATCCAGCTTGTATTCCCTCAAGAAACTATCCCACGAAAAGGAATCGTTTATGAAAAGCTCATTAACCTTAAAGTATACCAATCCATTGAGAGACGAAGTGAAGTCCCTGGAAATCTGATTCGGTAACGAGTGTAGGTTAATCACCAGTGAATTGACGTTGATGAATCTACTTGTATCGGGGCATCTTTTCTGGAATGCATCAACATATATACCAGTGATATAGTTGGCCAGTGTTGTATCACAACTTTCTATTAGAGAATACTTCATATTAACTTTGGATGAACTTCTTATAAGGTCGTCTAGTATCCCATGCCTTGAATCATAAATCATTACATCCAATTGTTGGAGACTATTCTCTGCCTTAGTACCAAAATATTCAAACAACATCATGAACTCCTGTGAACCAACCATAACTTGTCTGTGGTGATCTACTGAGCTGTAGATGTCGGTGATAATAACCTTGTCGTTCTTGATAATGTCTATGCATAGATGAGATATCTTATCCAAGATGTCCTCGGGGTTTACCAAACATAGCAGATACCACACGGGCAGAGTCCTCAAAATGGTATATGTGATCTCATCTGGGATCTCCAACAACGCCCGTATACATGATTCCAACTCCGACATCGTGATGGATTCTACAATCCAAAAGAAACAAGGGTTACGTCTCTACTCCGGATTGAAAAATCTGCGAAATCCCCGTTAAATCTGAGCAAGGTCCCTCCATGTCCTCGGAATTCTTTACTTCTTTTGCCAGAGGCCCCACATTGAACAGAGTCCAGCCCCATGTGACTAATACATACTATCACTACCATAAAAAACACTAAATCGATGCTGTTGTATTCTCTCTGCCCCACATTACCCCTGTGATTAGTCCAAAAAATGTTCTTAAAGAACTTATAAGTACGTGCGAAAAAGAATCGATCTGTCATTACATAGATTTACCCCGACTTTCGGTCTTCAAGCTAATCCACACCCACACACACATACAATATGATAAAAGTGCGATTCAATACAAGATCATTAGCAACAGTGAGACGAGCCGGTTACATAGTGATAGGTGATGAGATTCTTAATTCCAAAATCCAAGACACTAATTCCCGGTTCTTCGCCAAATACTGCTATAATAATGGTATCGAATTACAAAAGATCTCAGTAGTTGGTGATACCGAATCGGACATCATAGATACAGTGAGAGAATTCGAAAACCGGTTTGACCTAGTAGTGACCTCTGGAGGAATTGGGTCCACCCATGATGATATCACATATGAGAGCGTCGCTAAGGCATATGGGTTCGAGTTACAGTTCAATGAGGTGGCATTCAATAAGTACAGACAATTGAGAGGTGATGACAGATTACGCCAGTTTGATGAGTCCCAATTAAGAGCATTTAAGAGAATGTTCAATTTACCCTTCCATACAAGCAGAGTGAAGACGTTTTATGCAGACTACACTTGGACCCCGATAGTGAACATCAATGGGAAGGTCAATTTATTGCCTGGTGTGCCTCGGTTTTTTGAGACCCTGCTTGTAGATGGGTTGACTAGTAATATACGGTTACCAAATGTGGAATACCTCACTTATTACGTTACCACCAAGATGTCCGAAATTCGGTTTGCTCCACTGATCTCACAAAAGCAAGTAGATATCAATGATAAGGGACTCACTATTAAGATAGGATCATACCCCCACTACGAAGCTGGATATAACACTATAAGTATATCTGGTAAAGGTCAGGATAAGAAATATATGAGATCTCTCGTGGATGAACTCTCGAGGGACGTATCCGGTGAGGAGATCACTAGACAACAAGAGTTAGAGTTATCTAATAATCGGAGCTTAAAAAATTTGCAATCTATAGCTGATTTATAGAGAATCTTAGATTATATATAATTATATTTATTAACAATAATAAAAATAAAAGTGAATTGTATAGAACGTCAAGCAAGAAAAGATAAAAAAAGAGATCATTATTTACAAAAAATACAATGTCAACAACATTACTTCTTCACATCATCGTCATCCTTCTTTGGAGCATCTTCTTCGGTTGAGAAATCCTCGACACAGGTCACTTCCGGTTGTTCATTGGACACGAATTGAATGGAGACGTGCTTAACGGAACGGTAGTTTTCAGCTAATTGAGATTCCAAATTTTTCCCAATTTCACCCATCTTATTTAAAGTCAACTTGTTTTCGTATTCAGCATTGAAAGAACTGACACCTAACTTGATTGCCAAGTTTAAGTTAGTACCAGATGGTAAGATGGCCATATCCTTAATCAATAAGTTTGGGTCTTCCTTCATCAAAACAACATTGACGGTATCCTCCATTTGGGCATAACGTGGATCATCCTTTGGCATAGCCTTGTCGATCAATTCCTTGAAGGACTGCACGACACCAGAAATACCAACCTTCATCACGAGAGTGGACACAATCAACCCTCCGATGGAATCGAGCCAGTAAATGTTTAAGAAGTAACCAGACGAGATTGTAGCAAGAGCCACAAGTGAAGTAAGGGAATCCACTCTGTGATGCCATGCGTTGGCTATGAGAACCTTGGAGTCCATTTGTTCACCCACCTTACGAGTAGCTCTGAATAACCATTCCTTAACAGCCATAGATGCTAGAGCAATCCAGGCAGCATTAATGTTGACAGTTTCCAAAGTGGTATGAGCAGCATGACCATGCTCAGCACCCTCAATGTGAATGTGAGAGTGAGAGTGAGCAGGTAAGATAGATGAAATAGTATCCATGACGCTGTGTGGCACAACGGTACCAAGGATATCAACAAGTGATGACCAACCAATAGTCAAACCGGCATACAATAGGATCCCTGAGACAAACAAAGACCCCAAGGTTTCGATCTTACCGAACCCGAAAGGGTAGAGATCGTTTGCCTTCTTTGTACTGTATTTCACAGTGGACAAAGTAAGCACATCGGAGACCAAATCACCCACAGAGTGGATGGCATCAGCGACCAAAGCCTGAGAGTGGAAGTAGATACCACCAAGAAATTTGGATGCAGCCATAGTGGCATTGACACCAAACCCGATCCAGGTGATCTTGACACCCTCGTTAGCGAGGTTCTTGGTGTCGTACAACTTAAGTGCTTCTGGGTCTGCAGCATGAGAGTGGTCATGAGAGTGACCACTACTACTAGGCATGATCTTGTGGATTGGAGTGTGAGGGTCGAAGAATGCCTTGATTCTAGTCCAGGCTGTGTCTTTCTTTTCGTTCAAAGTGAATTCAAAGTCCTCTCCGTCCAAGTCCATATCGGCCAATTCAGGGAAGTCACTATGACTGTGAGAGTGAGATATTCTAGCTCTAGTTTTCTTACCTTCAGTTTCAGTCACATCGGGCTTCTTCTTTTGGGACATTTCGTGTGAATCTATGGCTGCCATGAGACGGTCGACACTCACACCCGATGGCCCCGCGTCATCGAGTCCTTGCTTTGTGAGATCTTCGAGAGAGGTATCATGGGAGTGAGAGTGAGAGTGAGAGTGAGAATCGGACCCCTTGTCTCCACCTGAGTGGGAGTGGGAGTGTAATTTAACAGAGTTTGTAGAAAACAGTTTACCACTTTGTAAGAGGAATCCAGATCTCACGAGCGACCCATTGTGGTTCAAGGGTCTGCTTAACAGAGTAGCTCTCATTGAAACTGAAGCCAAAGCAGTTGGCGCCAGTATAATTGATCTATGTAACATCGTGTGCTATCTGATGTTTGTTTGTAATAGGTCTAACAGAGAGAAAACTTGATCTATTCTTCTTCGAAATAAGGCCAATCAAGGTAATTTAATATGGGATTAAGATTCCGGTTGGTGAAGAAAACGAAAAATGTTTTTTTAATTGGCACACGACATCTAGTAGAAAAGAAAGAAATTCACGCACCCCTTGTTCGTGCTAATACTCGCACCCCGAGAATCGGAGTTTCATGTATCGGAGATTAAACTATTAAGTGAAAAGTAGAATTATTTAATTTCTATATTATATTATAAGCAAAGTTAATGTTATTCATGTAATAGGAGTGTTTATATATATGTATTCTCATTTTTAAGGTGGAGGAGTAGATTTCACCGTTGGTTGTGGGGATATTTGCTGGGGAATAGGTATGTGACCTAGAATTGGAATCACTTCGGGGGCCGGTAGAGAAGACACAATTGGTGCGGGAGCCGGAATCAATGTGGGAATGGCACAATAGGTTTCCGGGGTTGGAAGTTGTTGTTCAACAGAATTACCTTGCACTGGCAATTCCACTGGCGCTTGCACTGGCACTGACACTGGCACTGGCACTGGCATTGGCATTGGTACTTGCACTGGCGATTTAACTTCAACAACCTCTGCCCTTCTCTTTTCATCCAATTCAATAAGTCTTCCTCTGATCAGTTCTCTCTCAGCAACAAAGTTCACACTGATGGCACCCAGCTTTCTCAATAACAACTTCAATTTCTGGATATCTCCATCGATCAACACCCCCTGGTCATCAAACTTCAGATCAGCCATAAATTTTCCTCTAAAAATGTAGCATTCCTTCAACAACTTGGTCAATAACATAAACTCATTAGGATACAATGTCAAGTCGTTCAAACTCTGCATGACAAACTCTACTAAATCACCAAGTGTTGGTTTCCGCTTGATGGCGTCTTCCACAAACTTAGATGTCTTTGATTGACAACGTAAATCGCACAACGGACAAATGAAACTCTTCTCTTCATCACCTACCTGCTTAGGTTCGTCTGTATTTTCTTTTTTATCCTTGTCGGCGTTCAATCCAATACACTTGAAATGGAACCAGTCCTCACATGAATCACAAGCAATCATCATACCATCCTCATGAGTCAATCTACACACACAATAACTGGAAGAATCCCAAGTCTCCTTCAAAACAGTCTCATTCACAAGAATGTCAGAATGTAAAGCCGTAGCCAACTTCTTGTTGGCTCTTGGGAACACTCCCGAGAATGCAGTCCGTAGTCTTGAATACCAGGTTTCCATAGCGTAAAGAACACTCTGTAAGCCATCCGAAGTAGTCTTCAAATCAGAAAACTTACCACTCTTGGTGATAGTCTCTTGGAGTTGTGAAATATTGATAGCAGATGAAATCTCATACATTTGTTCAGCAATGTCAATTTGAACCAAAACTGGATCAGTTTCCTCACTTGTTAAAGTGGACTTTCTCTTAATCATTTCAGAGATCAAATCTAACTGGTTCACTGTGGCCTTGAATTCATCACTCAAACAGTAAACCTGTTCTCTGCATTCAGGTTCCATAGGCAGAGCCATGTACTTAGTGTAAAGAGCCTCGACATCAGACATTCTGACAACCTCCTGTTTCATAGCATTGATTAATTCATCATTAGCAGCCACAGAAGTTTCATAATCACTCTTCAATGTCTTGATCACATCAAAGTCATCATATGAGACAACCTCTTCACCTTGTTCAATGAGCTTCTTCAACCCATTTGTATCTAAACTGGCTAGGTTGGTCTGTGACACCTGCTTCAGCCATTTCCGTCTCTTCAAGATTCTATCCAATAGCATGAATGTATTCAATTTGACACCCATGGATTCACCCAACAAATGTAAGTTCTCTAAATCATCATCAGATGGCAATTTAGTATCCTCAGTGACACCTAACACCGCCAATGCCATATCATTGAAATTCAACACTTCAGCGGCAAACTCGATCAATTGATCCATCTCGGGAACACTAACAGACAACTTTGGGATTTCATTCACCAATGCATTCAGTTCATCTAAATCTAAATATTCAGTGACAGTATTAGTATTGACATTTTCTGATCTCTTCTGTCTAACTCTATTGTTGGTTTTAAATTGCAAGTACTTGTTAGCCTTCTGGGTCCAGTTATCAGTCAACTCCATTTGTTCTTTCAAATCTCTGTACCTCTCGAATGCTGCCTTATCAGATGGTTTGATTTCCTTTTTTTCAAAGATCATCTCACCCTCGTTCAAAAATGGTCTTAGTAACTTGAAAGAAGGTTTATCATAACCCATTATCAACTCACCATATTTGGATAGCCATTCCTGGCCGGTAAGAAGTTTGGACTTCAAATTCTTCAAAGTTTGCTTTAACCCTTCATCTGAGATCAATGTAATCATTTCAATTTTGAATCTATTATCAGAGTTATCAACTTCATCCTCAATAAATTGTTTCAATGACACTGTGAAATATGATTTCTTATCATGACTATCAATTAATTTAATATAAGATGGGTAACAATCAACCAAATCAGAATCAGTAATGACATCAACTTGATTCGATGTGCTGAACTCTTTCACGCCAGTCATACCTCTAATAGTACTTCTTAGTTGTAATTCATTTTCAATGATTTTCCCTAATAACGGTTCAATCAACATAATGATTTCTCTATCATCACAATCATTCACAATATTTAATAAGAATTTCAAATTAGAGAAATTTGGAAGAATTTGTTGCTTACTCAACCAATCACAAGCATCTTGAGAATCTGGAATCCAAGACTTCGTTGCAAAATTGACAGATTCATTCACAGTGGTACCTAATGAGACATATGAACTGTAAACCTTAGGATACTTGATGATGAATTCGCCTGGCTGTTGATAAACACTGTACACTTTGATGCCGTTCTTCTTCAATATATCCGGTGAAATGTAAATCTCCTCATTGTAACGAGTTGGAAGAGTCTTTGGAACAAATTCAGCAAATTTTTCGTCCACAGGGGAACATCTTGGAATCTCTTGATTAGTCAACACTCTATTCTCTAAAGTAACTGTGGAAATATCAGCATTTTCAATAAAGGTAGCGTACTTATTGAAGGCAGTAGACACATCATCATCTTGTTTCCGTCTAATGTAAGTTTCCAAGAATGCTTCATACTTCGTTGAATCCTCGGGTGGGATAAAATACCAAACCTTCTTATCACCCATATGTTGATAATCTGCGAGGTGAAGCCAGTGGTCTTCCATGTTCCACGATTGAGAACTAAAGAACATTCCAAAAGTCATCGAAGGTAACATCATGGAACTAGCATCAGTTGGCAAGTATTGAAGCAATGATTTGTCGGAGACAGGTATATTATGCAAATTCCAAGGATTTGCGATAAATGCCTTACTATCAGAGTTAGGCTTATTCTCGAAGCCAGACTCGTGGATACTTGTAGGAACTCTCATGGCAATTTCCGTTTCCAACACTGAATCAGGATCACTGAAGATATCCCAAAACTTGGTTTCCAAATATTGGGTATCAATCTTAGAGTCATCTTCGACAGAGAGTCTGTCCAAGACTTGCTTTCTGAAGGCTCTACTCTTATCGTTAAATTGTCTGATATTGTACAAAGAAGACACTCTTGTTTCAAATGGAGAACATTCATCAATATCTGTGTCATTCATCCATCTATAAAAATCATAATCTGGTAAAGTAGAATTGTCATTCACAGTAATGTGTTTTTTCTGGGTAGTAGCTTGATCATAATATGGATTGAAACCCTTCTCTAGAAGTGCCTTTCTCTTACGTCTGAAAGGCATAGATGAACCAACGATTCTAGGTAAATATGATCCGTTTTCATCAGTTTTCTGTCTCTTAGTATCACCCACGTGGTCTTCACATTTGAAGCCAGTGGTAAAAGATTGCTTTTGGTCCAATGGTAACACATACCTTTGGTAAGCAGATTTGATGGATGACGACAATGAGCTTGTGATCTTACCGTAAAATCCTAATTCTCTGCCTACTTGAGCCCACATTTTTTCAGAACAACATTTTTCGTATCCACCTCTTAAATGAACAGATTTTTGAAGTCTATATAAATCAATGGATCTTTTATCAATACATGGAAGTTTATTCAACGATACATTGGCGGATTTCAAGATTTCAAGTAATTTTTGATGAAATTCGTATCTAGCATTCAATTCATTCACGTAGGAATTCCAAAGTTGCCGTCTTGTCTTGAACCAAAGAGACTCCAAGTTCGCCGAAAACTTATGGTTAAAGCTAGCAGGTGGGATGATCTTCACGGCCCCGTATTTCTCTCCCATTGCCTTACAAGATTCGATGTATTGGATTGGATCCTTGAATTCTTCGTCAGTTGGAGTCAAAATTGGGACACTAGATTCTCTGGAAGAATTCTGAGGAGTATGGTATGATGCCTTCATATTGATGAAGTCGGGTTGTGGATTAATCTTGTTCTTATTTTGCGGATAAATGTATGGATTATAGTGATGAGTGATGTTGGTGTTTCTGTTGTTAGCCCCAGTACCACTACTGGAGTTTTTGGAGCCCGCAGAATCTAATCCACCACTTCCTTGTCTTGGAGTCTCTGAAGAAAAGAATCTATAGAATCTTGATGTCTTCGGTGGACCAGCTAGTATAGCGGCCTTCTTTTGACCCGTGGCCAGCATTGATAGATTTGTAGGTTGCTCCACAGTAGACGTTGGAATATTAGATCTTCTGGTACCGTTACCATTAGATTCTGTAATATCAGAAACTTGTTGTATCTTCTTTCGAGGTGGAGTCAATTCCTTCGTGGATGAGTTGTCAAGTTGTGGGAGTGGTGGTAGTTTCTTTATGCTTATTCCATTCGTGTCAGCTGGAGGCACATTGTTCTTTGGGGTGTTCTCATGTTCAAGGTCAGATATCCCATTAAGAGCCACCACTGGTGCAGTAGACTTTATACTATTTATTACCGGTATTGAAGTTAACTGGGAGTATACTGGGTTGTGTTGTTGTAATTCCTGGTCATTCCTCAAGTTCTGAATATTTGGTATCTGTGGTTGAGACTGGGATGTTGAACTATGTGGTAATGATGTTGAGAGGGGGTGTATTGGAGGAAAAGACTGTAATGAGGTACCTCCTGGAAGCCCGTGAGTAGGCTTAAATGGTACCACTGGGTGGTGAATATTAGGTGGAGGAATAGGATGTTGCATTGCAGGGAAATGATGTTGGCTTAGGCCAGCAGGAGGAGGTCCTCCATGATGATGCACACTAGGGAGTCCCTGTGATCTGATAGGAGGCAAATTCCACGATGATGTTGTTATACTATCTGCACCTGGAGCAGGAGGCCTTATATCGTTAAATAGCTGGCTGAACGATGACATCGGTGGAAGTTTTATACTATTATTGGAGTCCTGCAATTGTGGTTGGTTCATTGAGAACTGTTGAGGATTAGAGTTCCCTTGCTGTTGAGGTTGTCCTGTAATTGGTAACCCACCAGTTATTGATGATAGAGAAGGTAATGAGATACCAGTTGTCTGCTGTTGGGTGAGGTCTTTATGCAAACCGTTGTTACCTGTGGACATCGTTATTTTTATTAGATTGTATAATTTTTCATATACAAGAGGAGTTTTGAATTAAACCGTGATCAATGGGATTGAAGTAACAAATGATGATAAATAAGTATGTATATTAAGTGATATTGGATGATTCAATAATTAAATAAGAAGAAATCACCTCTAGGGGTTAGTTGAATAAGTGGAAACCGAAAAAAATTAGGAAAAAGAATATTTCCAAATCCATGTTGAAGAAAAATTAATATGTAAACCGTTCTGCATGGTCACTTATACTATTATACAATTACACCGTAGCTTTCGGATAGTTATATGATTACAGTGATTACAGACTGTCTACCTAATACCAGTTCCCATCCAAACTGGATTCAAAAAAATATGTTTCCGTGATAAATATAGTTCAGGTAAGATAGAAAGCTCTTTCAAAGGGTATATTTCAACAAAAACAAATTTCCGATACCGGGAGTCGAACCCGGGTCTGCCCGGTGAGAGCGGACCATGATAGCCGTTACACTATATCGGAGACTATCAGTCGCGACTTTGCACTTAGCGCACGTGACTAGCTTGAGTGGCGTAGTATGTTGGAAGGCGAATGTGGCGCATGGATCAATTTTGGGGATTCCTAGTTTGTATTTTACCCTTATTTTAATAGAGTTTCATTAGTATACATAGAAATAAATGTAAATTATTGTATTATTTGGCTTAAGCAAAACTGTTACTTTTAAACACACAACAGTGGCCACTGGTGGTTCCTAAAACCCCGGTGTCATTGGAATCGTTATATTGTAATCTGTTCGTTATCCCATTAGGGGTTGATCCAATAGTGTATGATTCCTTGGTCCCTGTTTTAACGTTGAATTTGTTCAAATGTCCTAGCTCGTCACCTACCAACATGGATCCCCCCTGATGGATTAAGCCGAATTCAATCACAAATTGTTCTTCTGTAACGTTATCACGAATCTTGTATTCATTAACGATTTCGTGATCCTTTCTTTGTGGATTGAATTCTGCAATTGTGTTCATGTCATGTATCTTCACAAAGAGATTTCCATCCTGGCAAGGATTTTTCATTAATTGAGTAATCGCAATATCACTATTGAATTTATTGTACATGCATTCCAAGTCAAACAATGTACCTTTACCTGTTCTTAAGTCAAATATACTCAGAAACCCATCATTACCTCCACTTGCGATAGTGTAATCATCCAACTTCTCCACACAATTGATATTATCCTTCCAATCATCCATTTTCAAATTGAACACACTTCGTCTCTCAAAAGTGGCCCCCATTCTAGGATCAAAGAATTCCAATGCAGAATCACAACATACAATAACAAGGTTTTCACAGATGGGTTTCAATTGATTTGTGGAACTCTCACAGGTGAAACTGGCCGTTATACTAGCCTTATTGATATCCCAAGTGTTCACCTGTTTGTTACAACAAGTCCAGAAATTGTTATTATTAGAAGGATCAAACAATAAATGTTTAATGAGCCCAATGGAATCATTCTCAAATTGCAGTAAGGGTTTCCCATTAACGTTAGTAGCACTCCAAAGTCGAATCAATGAAGAATGGATAGATGACGTTATGAAGTACTTCCCCGAATTTGATTGTGTTATACCGGTTATAGCTGTGTTATGTGCCTTGAACGATGATGACAATGGCACTCTGATTGGTGTCATCAATGAATCACAGACATTCCTTAGAGTGGTAAGTAGTCTGGTAGAAAAAAAATGGTATAGTAATCTGTTAACGGAAAGTCAAAAAAAAATTCAAACTCAAAGAAACAAAAAAAAATATGCCTATAACCAGCTAGTCACCAGCTTTTAGATTGCTGTAAACAGTTAGGCACCTCTCATCATGCTTACTTCATCACAGAGGGACACTCTAGAACAGTTTCAAAGAATAATACCTGATTTATCAGAACCGGAACAAGTGCATTTACTTGAATCATTTAATTGGGATTTAGAGAGATCCATACTTTTCTATTACGAATCCAATCCATCGGTGTCAGTGGCCAGCAATAACAATACGGCTTCCTCAGATAACCCATTTGCAAGATTAATCAATAATAATAATGGCTCCACTGCTATGCCTGGTGGTTTCCCCAACAGTGATGGGCAAACTGCTGCAAGTACAAGCACAACTTCAGTCAATGGTGCCACTCCAATATCATCAACTGGGACAACTATACCCGGGTCCATCAGAGAACCCTCCAAACTCCATCAGTACTTTAATAAATTCACAAACATATCTGTGCATCTAATAGTGAATGTGATATTGGTACCATTGTACTTAGTGTATAGAGTGGTTGCCTACTTGATGGCACTATTGATGGCGATAGTGATGCCATTAATAGGTCAGAATGGACTCAAATACACAGTTATTAAGAAAAATAATGATCCAACAGATGTTGCTAGACGGTTTATTATGAGATTTGATGAATCCATTGGGAATTCTACAGCCTTGAGAACAGTTAGTCGCCGTAGTAGCGGTGATAATGATAACGATTTACTTGTCCCACAGACGGGTTCACTAGCTATAGCTAGACCAGATTTCCTGGAATGTGCATACTCGCAGGCATTATTTTATGTGAAGCGGAGAGCTAAATGGTTGATGGTGTATATTGATTGTGAGGAGAACCAAGAATCATCACAATTTATTAATGACATTCTGATTAATCCATTATTTTTGAATTTCGTGCAAGACCGAGAGATTCTTTGTTGGGGTGGTGACATCAAGGAATCTGAATCATTCCAAATCTGTAACCAATTCAAAATTAACAAGTTGCCCTTCTTAGGTTTACTTTGCCTCACGCAAAGTCAAACACCAACGGGGTCAGGGGTGCAAAGTTCCACCCCAATTTTATCCTTGGTGAGTAAGATTCAGGGATACCACAGCATAGACACAGTGATACACAAATTAAACAAGGCATACGAAAAGTTTAATCCAACTTTGTTAAATATCAGAATCGAAGTTGACAGAGACTTGGAAAGTAAAAGAATGAGGCAAAAGCAAGATGATGCTTATAAGAAATCATTACAACAAGATAGGGCAAAGAAGTTACAACGACAATTTGAATCACAGCAGGCTAAGAAATTAGTTGAATTAGAGAAACTCAGAACACAATGGTTGAAATGGAGAAAATCCATTTTGGAACCTGAATGTGATGAACCCGGTGGATCCAGTAGGATCGCCATTAGATTACCTAACGGTGAACGGGTGCAACATAAATTCAATAAGGGATGTAAGATCGAGGAAATATATGCCTTTATTGAATGTGAATACTTGAAGAAGGTTGAGATCGAGGATGACGATGTCATTATCAAACCTTTGGGATTTGAGTACGAATACAAATTTAAAATTTACAATGTATTACCTAGAAATGTGATCCCTGTTGACACAGAGGCCACTATTGGGGATAACCGGTTGTTGAGTCCAAATGGTAATTTGATTGTCGAATTAGAAAATTGAGTATATATATATATAAATTGTTATCATTATTTATTTTGTAACTTTGGATGCCTTCTTCTTAGAGGCCTTCTTCTTTTTAGTTTTCTTTTTCAATCCAATGAATCCACTCTTTAACACATTAGAATAATCTAACCAGAATTTATTTAAATCATTGAATTCCACCACCGTAGATAATTTTAATTCCTTTTTACCATTGGTGAATCTTAAAAGTAAAGGATATTCAGAGTCATCAGTTGTAATTGTGGAGTCTAATGGATCAACTATTCCGAATTTACTCGATATATCACTCTTGGACTCTATTTGTGTGTCTATTGGGTTTAATCTCTTTTGAGTTATATACACTGATGATTTCCCCTTGTTGGTATTAAGAAATGATTCCACTTGGGAGAGAAACTATGAAGACGGGAAAATAAAAAAATTCAGAATTGGTTAGTAATATGCCCTTAAAATGGAAACCAGAATTTAATCATACATACTTCCTTGTTTGTTAATCTAGCCATGGTTTGTTAATTGGTTGTTATATAGTTTGTTCCCGTTCTTCCCTCTTAAGCTGATGTTGAACTTTTGATCGATTTTCATGTTGTTGAAAAAAAAAAAAAAACTACAGCTACTGGCACGCGGTTGGAAAATGGCAGATGATATATTACTATTAAGATAGATACTTCTTAAACTTCAATGGCTGTCCCTGGGGGACTCCAAATATTGGATCAATGACACCTATTGAGCCATCACTCTTACCTATAAAACTGAATGCAAGACCATGTGTTTTCATGATATCACTGTCAATCCAATGACTGCTCCGACACATGGATAATCCACATAACACATAATTTGTATGATAAAAATCGGCATTCTTAACTGGTTTATCTTTCAATCCACCAAATTCCAAAGCTTGACAACAACACAATATGTAGTTTTCCAATGCATCCCTATTAATTAATTGAGTTTTCCCCTGTTCTTGCCCAAAATCGACCAAACTTTCAAGCACGGGGGACAACGTACCCACCCAATGAGAATAGCATCCATCAACCAATTTATTTGACCGTCCTGAGAGCCCGCCCTCAAGGGAATATTGCCTTTTCACGGTCCAACTAATCAATGAATCGACATCTATTCTCTTTAAGATTTCCGATGGATCATCAACTAACATCACAACAGCCATTAATCCACAATAAGTGTATCCACCATGAACTTCATCTAATGGGTTACCACCGAATCCACCTTCATAACCTTGACATTTAGTGAGCCATTCCAACGTGCCATCAGTCAATTCTGGGTCATCAGTGAACCCCAATAATTTAATTATACAGATAGCACAATACACTGCTCTAACATCGGCTTCACCATGGGTATGCATTATGTATGAGCCATCAGATTGTTTCAAATTTCGTAACCAATTATGTAATTTCTTGGTGTCCAGTTTTTGTTTAATTGACTCTTTATTATTATCATTAATCACAATACATAATATCATTAATGCAGCATAAGTTGATGCTAGATGAGGGAGTTGATATTCATTACTAGCTCCACTGAAACCACCTATATCATCAGTTTCATTAACCCAAATGCTGAATAATTTATCTAATACAGCATCAGTGATTTCATCATTTAATGGTTCCCCCAATAATGTTCTTGCATTGAGTAACCAATAAATCATCCAAGTATGTGATGAATCTAATACAGAGAAAAAACTTGGTAAAAAACCACCAAATAATGATCCATTAATGAATTTTAAATGTTTATCTGTCAATAATTTAGGTAAATTATTTGAACCTTTAGCTAACCAATTATCATAAATTTCGGTGACCATTTCTTCGACTTCTAATTGATCAATTGTAGTAATTGATTCAGGTTCAGTTAATTCAATTTGTGATTTACCTTTCTCTATCATATTCAAAATTGAATCAAATTGATCTACACTTCTTGTAGGTTTTGTTATTTGTATTAAATCCATTAAGTATCGTAATTTTTCTATTTGTTTTGGGTCATCCATTTATATTAATATTTATATTAATCATTAGGTTTCCTCCCCCATTGTGATGGACTAATTAGGTAAATTTTCAATTTTTTTGAAACACACTAAAAAAATAATCAAGGCTGTGTATTATTACAATTTACTATTTAATTAATAGAACATCAAATAAATAAGTCAGATTTAATCCAAAATAAAGAAATAGAATAAACATGTTTGATATATGAGACAAGAAAATAAAAAATGGAGATGGAAAGGGTAGGATAAACAAAAAAAACTAAAGAAAAGAATAATGTGGTTTTTTTACAAGGATTAGTAAATCTTTTTAATTCTTGAATTGGTTTTCAGTGACACCAGCACCCATAGCAGCAGTAGATGAGACACCACCGGTAACCAACTTAACGATGGAATCGATGTACTCAGCACCAGACCATTTTTGGTGCTTAACGACTTCGACTTCATCTTCGATTTCCTTAGCTTGAACGTTTTGACCGTAAGCCTTCATACCAATCTTAGCAAAGTCTCTAGCAAAGTTATCGACAGCCAAACCAGTAGTGTGCAAACCAGCTAAAGTGATGAATTGCCAGATGTAACCTAACTTAGCTAATCTGGTGATGAAGGATTCTTGATCTTCAGTGGACATAGCCTTGTTCCAGTTGAAAGATGGAGACAAGTTGTAAGCTAACCACTTCTCTGGGTACTTCTCCTTGACACCAGCGGCGAATTCGACAGCTTGGTCATAGATTGGTAACTTAGATTCCATCCATAACATATCAGCGTATGGAGCGAAGGATCTAGCTCTGTTAACGGCACATTGGGTACCACCTTGGTATCTGTAGTAACCTTCTCTAACTCTTGGAGCATCCCAGTCGAAGTAGATGTCTTCACCTAAGATTTCCTTGGCGAGCTTTCTGGCTTCCTTGTTGGAGTGACCAGACAATGGAGTCACAGTGGTGTTGAACTTCTTGATAGCGGCTTCCTTATCGGTAACCTTAGAAGAAGCCTTGATGGCATCGGCAACGGCTTCGTGGAATAACTTGACACCAGCCTTTTCGTTCCAGGCTTGTTCAACCTTTTCTAATTCAGCACCGTAAGCACCGTTAGCTTCAGCTTCGTTCATGGTTTCAACCAATGATTCGACTTCTGGGTTAGTAGAACCCAAGACGAAGTAGTGGTCTCTCTTATCGATAGTGGAGGTGATCAAAGTGGCGGCTTCAGAATCAGTTCTAGCGACACACAATAAATCGGAACCAAAGATATCAGCGGAAGTTCTAATAGCGATCAATCTGTTAATGTGTTCTTGAATTGGCACCAACACCTTACCAGCCATGTGACCACACTTCTTAGTACCGGCGGCTTGATCTTCAATGTGCATACCAGCTGCACCGGCTTCGATGAAAAGCTTAGTCAACTTGACAATGGCGGTGGTACCACCGTGACCAGTGTCACCATCGGCGATGATTGGTCTTAAGAAGTCGGTGTATGGTAACTTAGCTCTTTCAGACTTTGGAAGAGAGAATCTTTCGTGGTGTTGCTTTCTGTCGTGGAACAATTGAGCAAAGAACAAGTGTTGAACCTTGTTTGGCACGGTATCCATTGGGTAATCAGCTAAATCTGGAGACGGCTCATTAGAGGTGGAAGCCGTGGAGGAACATTGCCAACCGGAGACGTAAATGGTATCCAAGTATTTACCCATTTGAGCAACGTGAATTGGGTCTAAAGCACCGAAAGTGAAGGAAGCGGTCTTGTTCTTATCGTGTTCTTGGAAAAGAGCAAAGGCCTTCTTAGCTTGAGCATCGGAAGCATTTGGGTTCTTCAAAGTTGATCTTCTCTTGGCGATTTCTTCAGCGGTGTAAACTCTCTTGACACCTTTCCATCTTGGTTCGGACCACCATTTCTTGATGGCGGCGACTTCTTCTTGGAAAGTCTTTTCTTCTTCGTCAATGTCGATCTTAGTGTAAACCATTGTTAAACTTAAAATTATTATTAATTAATAATTGATTGTGAATATAAAATTAAATGTAATCAAATTTTAACAACTGAAAAATTAAACTGGGGTAATTCACCAAGTATTTATAACACCCTGTTCATAGGTATAATTTAAAATAAACTAAATGACCACCAATGATTGAAAATCCGGGGAAAAGGATTACGTGATTGATCAAAAAATTAATAGTGTTTCACTGCGGCGGCTCAATATTTTTAACGGGCCTTCACTCCGGAGTATTCACTATTAATCCATATCTCCTTAATTAACTATTGAATCATCCGAATCGGACACTGTCTCTTAGTAACTCGGAGTTTTTAAATAATTGGGGGTGGTAAATGGTGGCCTGTTAATGAGGTAAGTGGTACAGGTTATGGATTACGTGGGGGATGGAGGGGGGATAGAGACAAATCAAATCAAATTGAATGTGTATAACTTATAGGGTGTATTTGTACAATTATTCTATCCTATTACTATATTTGAATGACTCATACATTGTAATACGTATTGGTCATTATACTGTAGTGGCCTCTCTTAATATATTAAAAGTCTGGGGTAAACGGCCCAATTTTTTTTTGTATTTTAAATTTTTCAAAAACTGCTGCGTGCAACAATAAGTCAGCACGTCCGGACGAACGAAATAAGGCAGTGGAAGGGGTGGTGATGGTATGTAGAGGTGTAGGGGTGTGGTAGATAGGGGTGTAGGGGTGTATGAGTGTGGTTGGTGTGTAGAGGTGTTATTAAGTTAGATTTATTTTAGTTTTCTAAAGAATGTGGAATGGTTTACTTAGTTATTACTACTTGTTTATTTAATAAATCTGACTGGTTATGGAATTAGATACACAGGTTGAAGAATTAAGTGGATCCGAACGGGATCCATTTGATGAAATTTTCTACACTCCAGGTGATGAAGATTTGTTAAATACAAGAATTGAATTGACTAATTATTCATTATCCAATGCTTCTAAAAGAATATCATTACAACATAAAATTTTCTTACAAAATAGGGATTCCCCCACAGATTTACTTATATCACGTCGTGAATTCATTAAATCAATGGTGACACCTTTAAAACTCCAAGGTTCTCAAATAATCTCTAATAGATTTACCTCAATTATGAGATTCTCCAATGATGGATCCACTATAGCTTGTGGTTCATGGAATGGGAAAACTTATTTATTAAATCCAATTACCTTAGACATCACTAAAACGTTACCACCCCATGAAGATAAAATTGGTGGATTAGATTGGCACCCTAAACAAAATAATTTATTGGCAACCTCTGGTAATGAAGGTTTAATTAAATTACATGATTTACATGGTGACACCACGACAACCTTACAGGGTCATCAATCAAGAGTCACTCGTATCCAATTTCATCCGGCTGGTTCACTTTTGGCTAGTGCATCTTTCGATTTAACTTGGAGATTATGGGATCTCCATAAAAATACTACATTATTAATTCAAGAGGGTCACTCCAAAGAGGTGTTCACTTTAGATTTCCATCCAGATGGTGGATTAATAGCATCAGCTGGGTTAGACGGTGTAATCAAAATTTGGGATTTACGGTCTGGTTCTAATATATCTAATTTAATTGGTCATTCAAATTCAATTAATTCATTGAAATGGAGACCAAATGGATTTGAAATTTTATCAGGTGGTGGAGACAAAAATCTGAAATTGTGGGATCTCAGATACTCCACCCATTGTCAACGTGATATAGCATGTCATACTGGGTTAATCAGTGATTTAAGAATTACTGCAAATGATAAATTATTAGTGAGTTGTTCATATGATGGGTACCTAAATTTAATAGATACAGATTCTTGGGTAACCGTGAAAAGATTCAAAAATAATGAAAAATTGATGTCCTGTGATATCAATAATACAATGGATACAGTTATCACTGGTGGTTGGAATAGATCCATTAAATTATATAGTAAATAAATTATTATTTATAATGTAAAAATTGGCATTTCACTTTTGTAACCATCTAATACAACAAAATTATTAATCGGAATTTCCCGTTTACCCAACATATTAATGACATCCTGTGAAAGGGCACCACCAAGGATAGCAGACACAGGTTGAAATTCACAATATGCTTGTCTAGCTAATTCAGTCACAATGGAATCCGTCACTACACCATCTGGTAATCCCAATTCTTGTGCAATCTTGTCAGCATGTAATTTTAATTCTCCGGTTACCACTTCGTCACCTGCATTAAATTCAGTCAATGCAAGTAATACAGGTAACACAGGGGTAACCCTTTTCAATTTCTTCACCGTTGGATAAAATTCTTTCAATTTATCACTACCAAAGATTTCATGAAATTCTCTATACACATTGTGTAACCTATAATTATGAATCACTGTATCGTTTTCCTCTAATTGATCAACTGACACCACATCAGATACAGAATTCACTGGACCCAATTTTTTCCCCGTTTCTGACTTAATTTGTGATTCGTGATTAATTAAATCCACAAACACAAATCCATATAATCCATGAGTGACACTACTATAAAATGGGATATTCAATGATCTAGTGATTTCATTTAATTTAATTGTTTGTAATTTATTTAATCCAGTAGCTATAATTAAATTAAATTGTTTAAAGAATTCTTCATTTTGATTTTGCCAATCATTATTATCGATATCAAATTTAACTCTTGGATTCAATTCTTGAATTCTTGATTTAGTTGCTATAACTTTGAATTCACCAATTTGAGTTTCATCAATGAAGAAATTCCCATTGAGATCTTCTGGTGTTACCACATTAGAATCGATTAAATGCATTGACCCAATTCCACCTAACATTAAATTCTTAATAATTTCGACACCAACTGATGTTAAATTGATTAATAAAATCTTAGAATTTCTCATTCTAGTTTGTGCTTCTAACCCCCAAAGTCTGATTTGTCTATCATATAATTTGATTTCATCTATAAAGAGATAATTTGTTAGTAAAACGTGTAAGTAATAAAAAAAAAAGATTAATAATATCATAATTTGATACCTTACCATCTGTTAATTTAGTCTCTATCATCTTGTGAATACTGAGTTATCATATATTCCTTTAATAACGTGTAATTCTTCTTAGTTTTTCAAAACAATTTTTTTTTTTTATTTAATTGGTCAAAAGTTCAAAAAAAAAACACATTTTCACAAAATACTGATTATTTGCTTATCTATTTACACATAATTTATCATTAACTGTTAACATGGATTTACTGAAGATTCTAGATGCTAAACCGGAACCATCTATAGTTGATGAAAATCATTTCCGTGTTGATCAAGTTTATCAATCAAGTGGTGATTTTAAAGTGCCAACTCCATTAAGTGATTTCCAAAAAGAATTAACAGATCAAATAGTTTCATTACATTATTCAGATATACTTAAATTTTTTGAACGTGTTGATGATAATAAAGAAACTGAATTGAAAGATAGAATTATCATTGATTCATTGAATACATTATTATTGAATACTCAATTAGTTTGTTCACATCCATATTTATTAATTGACCATTATTTCCCTAAATCATTGACTGCTAGAGATTTACCTAAAAGATTATCTGATACATCTGGTAAATTTTCTATATTATCTGATTTAATTGATCAATTAGATAAAATTCATAATCCTAAAGATAAAAATGATATTGAAAGAATATCACAACCGAATGTTGAAATTGGTATAGTTTCAAGATCTGGTAAATGTCATGATTTAATTGATGCATTATGTATTGGACCTAAATGTAATTTGACTAGATATTCAGGAACAAAATTGAGAGATAACACTGGTAATTTAAAGAAATCTATAAAACCCAAAATTAATATTCATTTATTACCATCAGATTTAAATGATTTAAATGAAGATATCAAAATTGATGAATTACAAATTACATTTAAATTTTTGATATTATTTGATATATCATTAGATTTAGATTTAAATACAAATTGGGAGAAATTTAAAGATAACAATACTAAAATTATTAGATTAGTTCCAATTAATTCAATTGAACATATTGCCTTATATTTCCGTGATTTAGTTAATACAAGAAATTATAATGATTATTTGAAACCAGTTACTGCAGCTTTAGTTGTAATGAGAGATAAAGTTGGTCAATTACCATCAGAATTGAGACCAATTTATGATAAAAAATTAGAATTTTTGAATAATTGGTTATTAGATCCAATTAATTCAAATTGGCCATTACCTGATATGTCACCTATACCAAATTTTAATTCAAGGGATGTCGAAAAATCTTTATTAACTGAAGTTAAATTTAATTTTGATAATGAAGATTTTTTGAAAGAGGAAGAAAAGGAATTTGATGAATCAAATGAAAATCATGATGATCATAAAGATAATTATTTTAATTTTAATTTTGGTGGTAAAACTCAAATGATAAGTCATATAATTCAACCAAGATTTACTAATAAGAATAATAAAAAGCAAGATTATTATAATTCTAAAAGATTAGAGAAAAATTATTTGAGTAATCCATTAAATAAAGATTATGAAAATTTAACTGGTATATCAAAGCAAATTCAACCAAATGAAATTCTTACACATACATTAATGTATCAATTTAATTTAAAAATGAGAGAAATGATTAAATTAAATTCAGAATTTCAAACATTTGATGAATTTCATAAAATTAGAATTAATAATTTATCAATTGTTTTAGAAACTTTTCAAAAAATTTCAAATGAAGTTAAAGATAATGATAATAAAATTAATGAATTACAAAAATTAATAATTAAATTAAATGAACAATTAGATTTTAAAAAAAATCAAATAAATCAATTACAAGATAAAATTGAAATAAAAGTTAATAATAATGAATCAAATGAATTAATAATTATTGATTATGAAAAAAATCAATTAATTGAAGAATTAAATAAATTAAAACAAAAATTTGAATCAATTAATAATGAAGAAATTTATATGAAACAAGAAATTCAAAGAGCTGATAAATCAATAATTGATTCAAATAAAGAAATTGAATTAAAACAAGATTTAATTAATAAATTAGAAATTAAAATTGATGAATTAAAAATTGATAAAGTTGAAATTAATATTGAATTAGAGAAATTACAGCAATTTAAAAATAGATTAAATGAAAGTAAATGTGATAATCTATTATTTGTTGAAAAATTAGATAATGTATTAAAGAAATTAACTGAATCAAATGCTAGATCAAGGTATGTTAATTATTCTAGAAATGGATTATTATCTAAGCGTAAATGAGTTATATAAAATACATACATAATACATAATTTCATTTCAAAGTGAAACAAAAAAAAAAAAAAATTTTTTTTAAGCAGCAATTTTAGTGTTAATTGCTATTAAATTACATGTTTTATGTAAAAGAAATGAATATATAATTAATTAGACGAACAAGAAAATAAAATTGAAATAACAGCCAATTATAAAAAAAGAAAGGTAAAAAACGTATAACAAAATTTATATAATTGTTGTTTTTTAGAATTCCTTATTTCAAAAAAAATAACTAGTTGTTTAAAATAAGTAAAAATTTAAAAATCTTTATAACAAGATTTATAATAATAAAGCACCAGCAGCTAAGGCAGCGGCACCGGCAGCGTAGTAAGAACCAAAGTTAGCGGCACCACCAGTATAAGTTGAAACACCGGTATCATTAGAAGCTGGACAATCAGTGACATCGGCAGCACAAGAAGTGATAGTTTCAACGGCAGTTTCAATTTCAGTAGCGGTTTCGACAACAGAAGCAGCGAAAGTTGAAGTAGCTAATAAAGCTAAGGTAGTTAAGAATTGCATTTTAAATAGATTAATAATAGAGCGAATGACTAGTAGTTGGGCTGTTAATAAAGAAAGAAGAAACTAAATAGAGAGAAGAAAAAAAATTTTTTTTATTAAGGCAAATAGATTAGTATTTATATTATAAATTTTAACAATGCCCTAATTTAGATAAAGTAATTTAAAATGAAATAGAAAAAAAAAGAAATGTAATACTAAAACTGCCTAAAAATTCCATTTTAGTAATAATTAATAACTTGATAAAGATAAAAAATTCTTTAATTGGTAATTTGTTATTAAGAAAAATTAAAATTTGAATTAAAACGATTATTTTTGGGCGGATAAGATTGAGAAGGAAAAGTGGGTAAGGGTGTGGGTGTAAGGGTGTGGTCACGTGAGTAGTCACGTGAGTGAAGCGTGATGATCACGTGTAGTAGTCACGTGTAATATATCACGTGCTCAGTATCCTATATTTGAGTTAATTTTTCAATTTTAATTAATGGCCAACCTTTTTCAAAGTAATAATCAATTTGAATTTTAGACCAAATAAAATCACTTAATATAATTATTTCAATTAATGATAAAACTAATCCAATTGCATAAAAAAAATTTGCATTACCAGAATTTGAAATCATCCAAACTCTATAAAAAATTGGTAATAAAATTAAAATAACAAAAATTGTGATAAAACTAATAAATGGATTAAATTTTAATTTTGAATAATACCTTTGGAAAATTAAAATCATTGAATAAAATAAATTTAAATCAGTTATAATTGGATATTGCTTTGCAAAATTTATGAATCCAATGGAAATCCATAAATTAAAAATTAAATCATTTGAAAATTTAATAGTAAATGGTATAATAAATATAAATGAATAAATATTGAAAACCATTAAATAAAAATTATTGAAAAATTCAAACATTTCAGTGAAGAAATACCACCAAATACCTAAATTTGGTGTAATTTTTTTAAATTTAATAATTGAATAATAATTTAATAAAATAAAATTAAATGAATTTGATGATAATTTATAACTAATACCAATTAATATAATTAAAACTCCAATCCCAAAAATTAAACTCTTTAATAAAAAAGTTTTACCACCAACTTTCCTTTGAATTAAATATTTTTGATAATTTAATGTAATAACTGGTATAATTAAATAAATTGAATTATAATTTAAATAACATGAAATCATTAATAATAATAATGTTAATTGATATTTATTTATTAATAAATTATGGAAAATTAAAATTATCAATAAATTATTGAATAAATTTGTACTCTTTGATAATGTCACTAAAATTGATAATGGATTAAATGAATAAAATAAGGCAATCATTAAATCAGAATATTTAGATTTTAAATAAGGACCCCTATTATAATTAGAATTAATTTGTATTAAAGTGTAACCAATTAATGTATCAATTAATGCATACACAAAATCAATAATGTATTCATTGTTACCCATTAAAATGAAAAATAACATAACTAATGGTGGTTGATGAAGAATTTCACCATCTTTATATGGATTTAAATTATTAGTTATAAGAAATAAACCTTCTTGTAATGATCTATATGAATTAATTGGTGTAGAAAATAATACTGATTGATCTAATATAGTTGTCAAATTTGGTATCAATATTGGTATCAAAAATCTTATCAAAAATCCAATTGTGAGAATAGTATATGGATTGCTTAATATATCTATAGTCATTGTGTAATGTGTATATAATTCTGTTAACCTCTTCTTCTTCTTGTCCCCCCATTGAAAAATTAAATGTTTTGATTTGTTGTTCATTAAAAAAAAAAAAGTTTGAGAAATCTGTAGTGGGAAGGAAGGAGAGTGTTATTCCATTTTACCTATCAATAATCCATATAACTCATGGGTAAAAAGAAACATTCAAAGAGTCCAACTACGGATGATCAATCAATAGATGATCAAACCAATGGTGAAATTCATGGGAATGGTAGTGACGAAGATCAAAAAGATATAGAAAATTCCATTAATGGACATGACGATATAGATAAAGATATTCAAATATCTAATCTTCAAAAGCAATTACAATCTAAAATTGAAGAAAGTGATAAATATCAATCAAATTATCAAGCATTACTTAGTAGATTATCATCTATGAAAACTGTTTTCAATAAAATGAAAGAAGCAGAAACAGAATTAGAAATTGTTAAACAAGAATGTGCTACAAAGGAAACAGAAATTGAAACATTAACAATAGAGATTGGTAATTTAAATAATGAATGTGATAAATTAACTAAAGATAATTCTAAATTGAAAAATGATTTACAATTGAAAGATAAAAATTGGGAAAATGAATTATCAAAATATGAATCAATTAATATTAAATTAACTAATGATTTAAAAACATTGAAAAGTGAACGTGAAGAATACGTAATTATAGCTAATGAAGAACAAAAAGTTAAATTATCAATGAATCATGAATTAAATGAATTAAATTTAAAATTGAATAGTTTAAATTTAGATAATGATAATTTTCAAATTAAAATTAAAGATATTGAAAATGATAAATTTAAATTACAAGATGAAATAAATAAATTGAATAACCAAATTGATATAAATAATAATAATTTAAATTTACAAATTGAAAATAAAGTTAGTGAAATAAGTGATTTACAACAAAAAATTGAAGAATTAAATAAAACAATACAAAATAATGAATATAAATTAAATAAATTGAATACAATCGAAAATGATTTAAAACAAAAGCAATTATTAATAGGTAAATTGAGACACGAAAATATAGTATTAAATGAACATTTAACTAAAGCATTAAAATTAGTTAAAAAGGAATCTCAATCTGAAACAGTTGATAGAGAATTGGTTTCTAATTTATTAATTTCATTTTTACAATTACCTAGAGCTGATCCAAAAAAATTTGAAGTTTTAACATTAATATCAAATTTCTTAAATTGGGATGATGAAAAGAAAAGACATGCAGGATTATTATCTGCTAATTCGGCAAAGACTAGATCTAGTAGTGTGTTAAACGTTCCAAATTTAACTGATCAACGTCATACATCATTTGTATCACTTTGGACTGAATTTTTAGAAAAGGAATCAACTCCTAATACACCTCATATTACTCCTGATACTACTTCATTTAAAAACTAATGTATGTTGTGTCTCTTCTACCTTTGATTTTTTTTGTTGTTTGTTTTACTAAACTTAATTGTTTTCTGTTTTTCTCTCTCTCTTTATATATATAATGTAATTCATACGTATTATGATGAACACTACAGTATAAATATCCGCTTACAACCAAACCCCCCCACCAAAAAAATATTTTTTTAGTTTTCTCCTTACACAAATTCAACTTTCTTCCTTTCATTACCAAATATCAAACATCAATTCCTATTGGATTACAATACTCACGAGTTGATTGACTATCTTACCAAAATCAGTGAAGCAATTGTCATTAAAATAAAATATTTAAATACATCAAATAATCAATCATGCCTAACTCCGTTCTTATTGTTGGATGTGGGGTGTTTGGACTATCCACTGCATTAGAATTACTAGAAAAGGGATACACGGTCACCGCTATAGATAAATATGAACCACCATCACCGTGGTCTGCAGCTAATGATTTCAATAAGATCATTAGAGCAGAGTATACAGATTTGATGTATACAGAATTATCAATTGAAGCTCTTAAATTATGGAGAAATGATCCAAAATTTAAAGGTATCTATTCTGAATGTGGTAGACTCATGATTACACCAAATCATCACGTAGGTAGACAAAAATTTGAAGAATTGGGGATCAAAAATTTGAATAAATTGGGTCAGGGATTGAAAATTCAATATTTTAAAGGTGGTCAATTAATATCTGATCAATTCAAACATTTCAAATATAATAGTATCAAAGATACAGAATCTTCAAAATTTAATCCAGAATCTGGTTTAGGTCATGCTGCTAATTCATTGTTAGCGGTGTATAACAAATGTAAGTCATTGGGATGTGAATTCCATTTTGGTGAAGACGGTGATGCAAAATTGGTCTCCTCGAATGGTCACGGTAAATCATTCATATTGACTGCATCTGGTCTATCATTGACTGCAGATCAAATTTTGGTCTCCATGGGTGCCAATAGTGGATCTTTGATAAACATGAATAACCAACAATCAGCAACGGGACTTTTCGTCACACACATAAAATTGACACCCGATGAATTTGAATTTTATAAACATTTACCAATCTTGTTTGATGCCGAAATGGGGTATTTCTTCCCACCCGATCCTGCCACTAAAATATTGAAAATAGCTCTCCCCGGTGCTGGTGCATCCAATTTTGTCACTGATCCTCATAATCCTGGTAAAGTGTCTCTACCTAGATACCATAACTTGAATCCAACAGATACTATACCAATTAAGTCAAGCAAGCAGGCAAAACTTCTTTTAGCCAAATATGTTCCCGAATTGGCATACCATAATTTGTTTGATTCCAAAATTTGTTGGATCGCAGATACACAAGATTCTAATTTCATTATCGATAAAGTCCCACAGAGTGATAATTTGTTTGTAGCCACTGGTGATTCTGCCCATGGTTATAAATTTTTACCTAACATTGGTAAGTACATTGTGCAACGGTTAGAGGGGACACTGGATACTACTAAGGCTGAAGCATGGAAATGGACTACCTCGGGGTCAGGATTTGATCCATCTAAATGTGATTGGAGAGTATTTGAAGATTTCCCCGATTTATCTGAAATTGAATTTGTTAAGGAATCACCTAAACCAAAACTGTAGAGACATGCTTCTCTATTATTTATATACTCTATACAATTTTAATATACATTTAATGAGGAACTCTAAATCTGTGTAGCCTTCAAACTGTCCTCTAATTCTTTCTGCTTCTTGATTTCTTCCTTTTGTTTTCTGACACCATCTCTGCGAGCCATTCCCTCTTGAATTTTCCTCAATCTTCTTTCTTCTTTAGTTTCCTTCTTAGGTTCTTCCTTGACATTGATAATGTGTGAATCAATCTCATTGTATAATTGATTGAGTTTTTTCTTGTTTTCCTGGAATCTATCGTATGCCAGTTTTGTTATAATAGCAAGGTATTGTTCACTGACTAATGGAATTATTCTTTCCTCATCATCAATATATGCTATTGGTACATCTAATCTGATGGAAATTCTGATGGCCACTATATTGTTGGTACCTATTCCAGATTCTCTAAACCCACAGTTCATTGCTGTGGTATATAATTTGGATGCCGATGCAAAATCTCTAGTTTTAACATGTAAAATTAAGGGTTCAAATTTGAATAGCACATATCTAGTAGCTAAATCATCAATGGTAGGTTGTTGACCCATGGAATCAAATTGGATACCTTTGGTCTTCCACCAATTATTGATTTCATTATCATTATGTGTGACAAATAACCAATGACCACCATCACCCTTGGCACCAATCTTAATGTCTTCATTCTGTTTCACCTTACGGCCCTCTATGAATACACTGACTCTTCCCGAACAACTTGACGTTGTAACCATATCTTTGTGATCATTGATCAGTTTGATTATCGGTATGCATAATTCATCGATGGTACCCTTTGGTGATGCATCAGGATTTTCCGAAGAGGTTATCTCTATCTCTGAGAGAATGCTAGCTTTCTTTTGATCAAATGGATCTGCCATTATTGTCCTGGGTTTAGTGTGAAAAATGAATAGAAAGAGTATTAAAGTAACCCAAATATGAAAAATTGAAAATTTTTTTGAGATCGATGAGCAAGAGATTAAGCAATAAAAATGGCAGAAGGAAAGATAAGAGGTTTTGTATATATATACGGATGGTTTTCTTTTGAATAACTACAATGACAGCAACTACTAATATAGATGCGGAATATAATGACAAGGATTATCCCGTTCCAGTGTTCACATCAATGGGGATGTTCATTATTGATGAGATCCATTTCCCAAATAGATCATTGTACGATGTCCTTGGAGGTGGGGGTACGTTTGCAGCATTTGGGTCTAGATTGGTTTTAGGCTCGAAGAATTCCAGAAGGACAGGTTGGATCATCGACATTGGATCAGATTGCCCCAATATCATATTGAATGAATTAAAATCTTGGAATACTGGTGCAGTGATACGGTATGATAATTCCAGATTGTGTTCTAGAGGTTGGAACAACTATGGACCTAATGATTTTAGACAATTCAAGTATATGGCACCAAAGAGACGCATAGATATCCCTGATTTACTTAAGTATAGGCATTTACTGAGATCTGAATCGTATCATCTTATTTGTTCCCCAGAGAGATGCACTGAGGTGTTAACCAATTTGAAACCATTGAGAGAGAAAGCTGGTGATAGAGAACCCATCATCGTTTGGGAACCCATCCCGGATGACTGTACACCTGCGCATTTATCAAGATGCGTCGGTATATTGAATCATGTCGACATCTTATCCCCAAATGCAGCAGAATGTGCTGCATTCTTCGATGAGGCAGAACCGATGGATCAAGTGAATTGTGAAAGAATCGCTGGAAATTTCTTGAAATACATGACTAAGAATGAACACTCTGCTATAGTTCTCAGATGTGGAGCTTTAGGATGCTTGTTGATGTCCCAAAGCGAGAAAAAGTGGTTTCCAGCATATCACCATGGTGGTGACAAGATTATTGATCCGACTGGTTGCGGGAATTCCTTTGTTGGAGCCTTTGCTACAGCATTTGTGTTGAGTAATTATAACAGTTCTATTGGTTGTATATTAGGCTCTCTGGCTAGTGGTCTATGTATTGAGCAGTATGGGATGCCTTTGCTTTCCCAAAGTGGCACTGAAGATGAACTATGGAATGGAGTCTCCGTCAAAATGATGTTGGACAAGTATTTAAGTGATAATGAATCATTAAAACTCACTACAAAAGAGATATTGTCTCAATTACTATAGATTTTTGTATTCGTAAAAAAATAATAATATTATTGATATATATAATAAAGGAGAGGGAGGTAGTATTAAATGAAAAAAAAAGGAGAATAAACTTTATTCACAGAATTTAGCTTAATTCCTTTTCTAATTCGAAGAAAACTTCAGTAATGGTCTTGACAATGAAGTCAGCGTGTTCCTTAGTGAAACCGAAGGCTGGAGCAACTGTGATATGGTCACCGTAGGAGATAAGAGTACCATCTGGGGTGAATTCAGATCTGATACAACCTTGAGCACATTGAACAGTCAAGTTCTTCTTCAAACACATGTCACCAAGGGTTGGACCAACCTTCAAAGATGGGTTGAATGGTTCCTTAGTAGCCTTGTCCTTGACAGCTTCCACGGAGATGAAGTTACCAGCACCTCTGACATCACCAGCAATGGAGCAGTCCTTTAACTTCTCCTTTAATTGAGCCTTCATGTAAGCACCGTTGATTCTACAGTTTTCAATCAAGTTATCTCTGTAGATCTTCTTTTGGACAGCTAAACCAACTCTACAGTTGAAGTCGTGAGAGTGGTAAGTTTGACCACCGGCAACGAAACCGGAACCTTCATCGAAGACCTTCTTGACCTTTGGAGAGACCAATAAACCAGCTAATGTGACAAACCCAGAACCGATGGTCTTACCAACGGCACATAAATCTGGACCAGTACCTTCAGCTAAACCGAATTCTGGGTGCATGAAGGTGTATGGGTAACCACATCTACCTAAACCACACATAACTTCATCCAACATGAACAAAGCACCGTACTTGTGAGCAATGGCTTTAGCACCTTCTAAGTAACCCTTTGGAGGAGTTGGAGTACCAATGGTGGAACCACCAACAGTTTCGAAGATAACACCAGCAACAGTTTCTGGGTCACTGTCCTTGAAGCATTGTTCTAATTCATCAAGTAATTCCTTGGTGTATTCCTCTTCGGTACCCTTTTGGTTTCTGTATGGGTAAACATTAGTGACCTTTGGAGTTTGGTCATCAGACAATAAGATTGGCTTGAAAGGTGGCTTTCTGGAACCATCACCGATGGAAAGAGCACCAATGGTGAAACCGTGGTAAGATTGAGTTCTGGAGATGAACTTGTATCTCTTTGGGTCACCGTTTTCTAAGTGGTATTGTCTCATGATCTTCAAAGCGTTTTCGTTGGTTTCAGAACCGGAAGCAGTGAAAAGAGCAGAGCTGAAGGCACCCTTGGAGTTGTCACACATAAACTTACCCAAATCTTCAGCAGCGTAGTTAGCAAAGTAAGCACCGAAGGTGTAGACAGAGTCCTTGGCGTATTCGGCCATCAAGGAGGTGATTTCTGGATCACAGTGTGGAAGGGAGCAGACGGCGGCACCAGAGATACCATCGAAAGCGACAATTTGTTCCTTGGTGTCTGGGTTCTCCAAGACAATGGACATACCGTTGTTCTTGGTACCGACACATAATAAACCCTTTTCAGAGATCTTCTTTTGGAAGACGTAAGATTGTCCGTGTTCAACAGTCATAGTGATAAGAAATATAAAAAAAGTGCTTGATTAATTGAAAGAAGTTTGTTTCAACAAAATAAGACAACGAGAAGAAAACCAATTCTAATTTAAATTCAGTACTTCTTCTCCACCACAATTTGGAAGGAATTGATCCCTTTTATATAGCATTTCCGACATATTAATTGAAGTTCAGTTATCAACGCGTTGATTAGAAGATCAAAGGTGAGGAAATCGGCAGTTACTAAATCGGGAAAGACTAGCGGATTTTTAAAACTATGAGCATACCTTACTTTATGTGGGATAAATTACATTGCCCACCCTTGTATCCAATATAAGAAAATCCCCTGGGTATCGAAGGCTATTTTACGTAGCGGGATAGAATGACAATCCTGGAGAAAACTGGACAAATGTAGTATTACGAGCTGAGATCTTAGCAAGAAATGTTAAGCGGTCACAAAATTTCTAAGATCTGTTACTTGTGTTGCAAGTCTAATATAGTGCCTTCAAGTATCTCACTAAAGCCAACCATGACGGATTGATATATGATGTTACATGGAGTATCCCATAGTAATTCAGTAATAGAGAATAGTAATTTTTTGCTCCCCAGTATAGTTAGTTTTTTCAATTGCCGTTGACCGCCGTTGATCGTTAAACGGAAATTTGCCAAATGAGGAATTTGCGCTGTTTTGAGACTTATCGCTGTGGATTTCTTGTTCTTCTCTATGAAAATTCGGCTAATCTTGAATTAATTAGATTTGACTCTTGAGTCATACGGCAGGGCTGATAGATCTGTACTTATTTCTATCGAATGTATGTCAACGTAAGGTTTCCATTGAAAAAAAGAACAAAGAATTCTCCAAGGTGTCTATCGGTAATTAACTATTAAAAAATAATGGACGAGACCGGAGTCGAACCGATGACCTCTTGCTTGCAAGGCAAGCGCGCTACCAACTACGCCACACGCCCAGTTGAACGGCCGTTTTTGGCACTCAGAAAATTTCCGGCGGGATCAAATATTTATGGCTGTGTAAAGCTGAATACTATTTTGTCAAGAAGTTTGAACCCATTTTAGCTGGCTATTAATAGGTCAATTTGGAGAAGCAAAGAGTAATTTTACAAAATTGGAGGTATTTATTTACCTGTAAATGTTTCAGTTTAGTTTTAATGGCTTTTTGAAGGAATTTAAATGTATTTTTATATTTGGTTGATATTTGTGGATTTCATAATTTTCTCTACTGTTCAAAAAACTGGAATATAGAATTTTAACATAAAACAACCCCATTACTTTTATTAAATTAGCTTTCATATTTAAAAAGGGTTTATTTAGTACAATTTCACCCTTAATGAGTAAAGATTTAGGCCAATAACATTGCATACAAACTCCATTAATATTTTTTTACCTTTCCAAAAACTGGTGCTACCTTTTATTTTTTTTACTTACATGTACTCCCAATCATTAAAAAAAGTGGTATTAGAATTATACATAAAAAAAGAAAGAAAAGTAATAAAACAAAAGAAGTTATGTAGGTAAGTGATTCTATCTTCTACTTGGTAAACGTGGTGGCTCATCAGAAGATGATGCTTGCCGTCTTGCAGGTAACGCTGGCGCGTTTCCTGGGAATTGATTTGAAGAAGAGACATGACCGTGTCTTTCACCTGGTCTAGTTGGTCTCAATGGTGGAGCTCTGACTTCATGAACTGGTCTTCCCGATGGTGGTGGCCCATCTGGTCTTTCATATGATGTCCGTCTATTAGGTGGTGGTTCATCTGGTCTTTCATAACTACTGCTACGACTGTGAGAAGACGATGAGGACGAGTTTCTGCCAGTACGCCCACTCCGTCTTGGTGGAGCATTGCCTGGTCTAGAGTAATGGGAGGTAGATCTACCGGATGCAGTGTTACCACCTGTCTGGGAGAATTGTGGTCTTAGAATCATAGCAGAGACTTCTGGTGACACCTCAGTATACTCTGGTGGTGCCTCATCAGGGATATCATCATTTAAGCTCATTGGATCAATAGCCATATTGTTGGGGATACTGATTTCACCAGGAAGTGCCAATTCAGAGTAATTAGGTGATGGTGGCATCGACGCGACAAATTCGTCTTCCTCTCTTTGAAGTTCTTCCGCCGATAAACGACGGTTTTCTGGTTGTCCCAATTGGTCTGTGGATATGATCGACTCTGAACTTTCATTAGTAGGTGTAGTACTAGTAGTATTTTCTGTGTTCTCAGTAGATGCTATGGTATTATCAGTTGTGCTGGCATCGATTGAGGCAGTTTCAGGCTGTGATGGAGCATTTGTAGCACGTTCTTCTGTGATAGGTGTCGTTGTCGATGTTGTTTCTTCCTGAATCGTATTAGCAGGAATGATATTAATCACAGGAGTTATACTTGAAGTGATTGAAGTGGCAGATGATATACTAGTACGAGGTGCTAGGGAAGAAGAAGAAGCACTCAGGGGAGACGATAAGAATGGACCCTGATAATCTGGAATGTGAACGTTCATTCTAACATTTCTAGGTGGTAATGGAGGCAGTGGTGGAGGCCTTTGAGACAATTGTTGGAGACGTTGTGAATTAAATGTGGTTGGAGGAGGATTATCTATGATCCGTTGTTGTTGTGGCAGGGGCTGAATTGTTTGAGGTGGAATTTCAGGTGTCATAGTAGTTCCAGTATATGCGTCATTGGATTCCAAGGACAGGGAATTTACACCCGATAATAGATCTGAAGGTTGTGCATATTGGGGATGTATAGGACCAGCCTGCAGGGATGGTGAAGTAGGTTGATGTGACAATTGAGCAGGCTGATCTTGAGCCCGTTGTTCTTCATTTTCAACCATGTTAGCGAATGGATTAGAACTAGAATATTGTCTCTGGTGAAGGACCCCTGGAACAGTCCCTGGTTGCAGGGATGTTCCCGAAGTGTTTGCATTGGCATTAGTCATAGTTATTTGGGGCAAATAATACCTTCTCTAGAGAGAACAACTGCACCACCACCCTGTTTAGGCTTAGATTCATCTCTATATTGATCCTTAGAAGAGTAGATTAGGGTCGTGGAATACTCATTTTGGAGTTTCTGAAAATTTTTTTGAACTTTTTCGACCAGTTTTTCAACGATTCAAGAGATGGGGAAAGTATTCTTTGCTGATTACTGTTAATAACGCTACTATTATCACCTATTATAACAATGTTTTCATATCAACAGATAAAGAAACCACTTCTCAATTCTATGCAACAGATAAGATTGAAGAGAACGAAGGCTCGTCTCTCTCCTGAAGCTCAAAAATTGGTGACACAATTATCAGTGCTATCTGCGGGCAGAAAACAACCAAGATTATTGAAACTATGTAACGAGGACTACGTCAAACATCAGATCGTTAGCAAGGCTTGGTCTCAAGTCAGAAAAGAGAAAAAAATTGCTGAACAAGCTATCCTAACTCAACAATATGAAAGTATGTCTCAAGCAGCTGAAGAATTAAAACAAGTGTCCCCTGAATTATTCGCAAAGGCTAACGTGAAGGAATACGGTAAGAGATTCCCATTAGAATTGAGAGTGCCAACTGAATACCCTCCAAGAAACCCATGGTATTACGATTACACTCCTCCAGCTACACAATCAAAGGAATAATAATGGCATACTCTATCTCCAGCATGAATTTTTCACACACAATAATCCCACATCCCATGTATACTTGTATATAACACAATACCACAAATCAAAATTTAGTTAATAAATTAAAAGGAAAGATCACGTAAAATTAAAAATGTATATATGTATATAGTCTATTATAAGTCAATCAAATTGACAGGCGCAGAAGCTTGCTGTTGTTGTTGTTCGGGTTTCTTTCTTAATGACCCTCTTCTATTCATAGAACCTCTTCTACTCAACGAATTCTTTCTACTGATCGATCCAGACCGAACTAACACATCATCATTATTCAACATTGTGTCCTGATAGAAAGTGGAAATACTGGAGTTCAAATCAGGAACAAGAGATTCAGGGATATCCACGCTGACGGGAGCAGGAGAGATATTGCTATTAACTCTGCGACCAGATTTTGATCTGTTCAAACTTGTCTGTCTTCTCATGTTCATGAAAAGTTGGGTATTAACAGGATTAGTACGAGGTGGACTCCCCATAGAGTACTTGGAGGTGGAACTCGATTGAGAGTTTGTAGAGAATGACCGACGGACGCTGGTGCTTCTAGGCTTGACACTACTTTGGAACATGATATCTGAGGCAGCGACAGGCTCAGAAGCTTGCATAGGGGCAGACATATTCTCTGGTTCAGGAGATTGTACGAAATCAGAGAAAATATCATCATCATCATCGTCATCATCGTCGTCGTCATGAGCGATACTGGCTTCTTGGATAACTGTATCAACTAATCTTTCAGTCTTAGGAATCTCAATAGTGTTAATAGATGTATCCTTCATCATAATTGGAGCCTCATCTTCTTCTTGCAATGCCACTATAGATTTTCTGCGGGGAGCAGACACCACAAAGTCATCAAAGTCATCTTCATCTTCCAATTCCTCTTTCTTTTCCTCTTCCTCTATATCACGAATGGCTGGTCCAGTTATAACTGGTTTGGGGAACTCCTGCACAACAAAATCATCGAAGCTGTCATCAGAATCATCAACATCATCCTGTTCATTTTCAACCTGAGGCGTTGGAGACTTTTGAACTTCTTCATGTTTGTGGGTAACCGGCAATGACTGAACCACGGTTTTAACAGGAGGAGGAAGTCCCAGAGAGTTCGTGAGATATTCATCCTTAAAGTTGTCAGTTCCCTCTTCAACAGGTGTTTGCAACATAGTACCAAATGCATCATCGTTTTTATCATTAACATCAACATCATCTGCATTTAATAATTCAGGAACTTCGGTGCCAATTTCATTATATCCCATAACCTCATCATCACTGTGATCAAATTCTCCAAAATCAAGATTCTCCTCCACATCATTTTTACCCTTTTTAGGAATATCCAATGTGAACAAGATATCATCTGGAGATTGCTCAACCACTTGATCGTCGGGAGATGGCTTCACTTGCTTATGAGACAGACTATCTTTTGAAATCTTTGATTTAGTTCCAAACATCTTGGAGAAAAACGTATTCTTTGATTTAGACTTCCCAGCGGCGTCACCTGCCAAAGTAGGGTTAGCATATTTCTTTTTGAGTTCTTCATCTCTTTTTCTCTTTTCTTGTGCAAGTCTATCCTCACGGAGTCTCCGTTCACGATCCAATTTGTTTCTGACCTTCTTTTGTTCTTCCATACGTTGTTCCACGATCTTACGAGACTCAGTCATAGCGATTTTCAATAGACGTTGATTAACTTGTTGTTGAGCTCTTGCTTGCACAGAGGGGCTTCCCTCACGATCCCTTTTGTCATCTTCCTTGATATTCTCTTTATCATTGGACTTCTGCTTTTTCTCAGAGATTTTCTTTTTGATCTTACTCGACCATTGGAACACATTGCTTGTTTCAAATTCCACTGTAGTTTGTTTATTGATAGTACTTTTATCTGCGACATAGACACCCTTCTCAGTTTTAGCCCATTGCTGGGCAATTCTATTGATTTCCTGATGGATGGGGCTATTAGGGATGTAACTCCGTGATCTGAATTGTGCCTTTGGAATATCTCTTTCCTTGTATACTCTATGTATCGATGTTATTATATCATACGCCTTATCGACTTCCGATTTGGACAATAGTTCATTCTTGTCATGGACACTTGTAGATTGTGGATTGAAGGAAGTGGTAGACTGCGGTATCAGGCTGACCATTATTTTATGCATAGGTTCTTCGACCTTGACTGGGATCAACTCCTTCTCAGCCACGCTTTCGAAAGAACCAAAATCATCATCATCCTCTTCCTCTTCTTCCTCGTCCTGAAGTTGTGCTTGTTCCTCTTTCTCATTTTCAGAATCTTTTTTCACAATTTCAATTGGTTCATCATGCTCTTCAAGATCTTTAGATGCATCTTCATTGGTCTCTTCCGATGTCGTGACGGAAACTTCAGGTTCAGACCTTATATCATTGGCCTTCTCTTGTGGAAAATCTTCACAGGGTTCTTGTTCTTCAATATTACTTTCTGTATCGTCTTCCTGGAATGTATCATCCGGATGCGATTCTTGGTCTTCTTGTGCATCTTGTTCAGCAGCATGAGGTGACACATCGTCCCAAGCATTTGAAAAATTATCGTTTGGATCAGATTGTGGAACGCCCCATACATCCGAACTACTAGCAATTGGGTCTGCAGATTTGTTATCTAGGGCTGTAATTGGACTGAAGGGGGTATCCAACTGTATTGTTTCATCTTCACTTTCACTGGAGTTGTTTATCTGTTCTGTTTGATTCGGCAATGCTGGTGTTGCATTTTCCAATGATCCAGTGGACCATGGATTGTCCTCTAGTATATCAGCCATTATAGTTCACTTTGATTCCATTTGAGTCCTCTCTTTGTGACTCCTATAATGCTTAACCTGTTCTACAATCCCGCTGTTATCCTTTCCCCAAGGAAACGTACATAAACGAAAATCAAAATTTGGTCTGAACCTCTGCTAACAGTTGAACACGTGCCGATAAGAATTTAGTACACGGGCCATGGAAAAAAGAATTATAGTTAGCTGTAGTTGTACTTAGTTTTGTTTCTTCCTGCGGAAATGCTATATAACTAATGACAACATTTAAAGAACTAAAACTATCACAGTTCCCAGATTATACTGTATTTGCAGCCTTATTCACTGGTGTGACCAACACAGATGAGATAAAATCTCAATTGATCAAGGGCAACACAGATTACAATTTTGCATTTGTCAACGCTGACAATATATTATCTATGGAACAACTCTACAGTGCCCTATATAAGACATTACTGGACAGTACATATGATAGAATGAAGTCAAAGAGTTTACATACTGAACTTTTGTTTGATTTGGCACCACAGAAGAACATTATGGAATGTTTGAACAAGTTTGGTATCTCATCGAACTCTGCTAACATTATTGTATTGAAGATTTCTGAGGGTCAAATATCTAGTGAGGATATATTCAGCAAGCTTTCAACTAACATCAATGGGGACCCGGTGCCCTTGAATGATGAAAACTTGAAGAAATTTGTCAAACTTGATTCCATCAAGAAGAATTTCAAATTGGGTAATGCATTTACCGAGGATTTACCTAAATTGAATAGATTACTCATTACTTCAACCCAATTGAAGGGATTATAAAATGGCACACACACCACTACATAGGCGAGTGATCTTTACTCAATATTATACAAATAGATTAATTAATTTTCATTAAAAAAGACTGATTAAATAAGATAAAAATACACTGTAGAAAAGAGTAAAACTAGATTTTTAACACCAGAATTTCCAAGTTCTGTACCACCAAGGCTTACAAGCCATTCTGGCCTTTTCTTCTTGGATTTCTTGTTTCAATAATTCGATATCAGGGCATCTCTTACCGGTGTCAATGTCAATATCTCTTGCTCTAATAAACAAGATAAAATCCTTACGTTTGTAAATCGCATACCCAATGTAAAAGACAATCACCACCACGATACCCAAGTAAGAGGAGAAGAATGCCTCCGCACTACTAGATTCACCTATTGGGAACAGAGCAATCCAGAATTGCACAATTAAAATCAACACGTTCAAGGTGATCCCGAAAAGGGACCCCCAGACACCGAAAGCAGCCTTGAATGGTAATTCATCAGTGGATCTTTCATGGATGGCTAAAGCACGTCTATATCTGATGTGACAAATGCAGATGGATAACCAAGTGAAGATCGTAGATAACCCGGAGATGGCCATAAGCCAAGTGAACACCTCATCTTGTTTACTGGAAGCAGAAAGGTAACATAACAAACCGAAAATTAAGGAGATGATCACACCGGCCAATGGTCTTCCCTGTCTGTCGATGTATGAGAACCACTTTGGACCAAATCCCTGATCCCCTAAAGATGCGATAGTTCTAGAGCAACCGTACACTGCGGAGTTCCCCACGGATAACACAGCGATCAAAATGACGACGTTCATAATATCTGGTAACACTGAAATCCCTGCTCTGTTAATGGCGATCACGAATGGAGAAGCAGTGATATCTACGGAAGATGATCCAAGTAATTTATCATTATCATATGGGACTAGTAATCCGACAATAATCAAGGAGACCAAGTAAAACAGGGTAATTCTCCAGAACACTTGTTTAGTAGCTTGTGGAAGTGATTTTCTTGGATTTTCAGCTTCTGCTGCGGTCAACCCAACCAATTCTGTACCTGCGAACGAGAATGCAGCCGTCACAAAGACAGAACATAATCCTTTAAAACCATCATGGAAGGCACCTGGGTTGTACCAATATTGACCTCCAATGTATTGATGGTTTGGACCACCACCGCAATTAAGCACGATACCTAGAACGATGAATCCGACAATGGCTATCACCTTAATCAGGGAGAACGTGAATTCTGCTTCACCATAACCTTTCACACCAAAGATATTTATAGCAAATATGACAAAGTAAAAGATGGACACCCAGGCGACTGAGTTTGTATGGGAATCCCAATATTTGATTGTCATCCCTGAGGCCACTAATTCTAATGGTAACAAGATGATCCATTGTAAAGCTGCATTCCAAGCCATGGTGAACCCCCAAATTGGGGAAATGAATCTAGTATTATATGCCAAATATGAACCAGCAACAGGGAATGCCACAGCTAATTCACCTAATGCTTGAATAGTACAAAAGATCATCATCCCAATCAATGAATAACAAATTAATAAAGATGCAGGACCACCTGTTGATAGGGCAGAACCTGACCCCACAAATAAACCTGTTCCAATGGCAGATCCAATGGCAATCATTTGAATGTGTCTATTTTTCAATTTCCGTTGTAATGGAGCTTTACTACTTAATAAATTGGCTCTCTCTATTTCTGTTAAATTTGGATCTATCTCTTCCAGATCTATTGGTTTAAATGAATCTTTAAATTCATGTAACCATTTAGTAGCAGTTGTTTTTTCATTTTTATCAGCATACGATTCAGAATCGTAAGAGAATGCTTGTGATTTAGTTTCACTGGATTTAATATGAGTGTCATCAGAGGACATCGATGATATTGGTGCAACCATAATTGATTATGCTATCTTAGAATCAAGAAGCTTAAGAGAAAGAGGAGAAGAAGAAGTGGAAAAGTTTGAAACATTATAATTTCATAAAGACCCTTAAAATGAAAAAAAAATTTAAATAACCTTATAAAAAACATTAAGAGTCATATAGCTATGGTATTAAAAATGGCATTACTATTTAAAATGCCTATAATAAAATTTCTTTTTTTTTGCAAGGAAGAGCCATTTTCGTTTCTTTTTCCAGTAGGTGGAGGAGGGATCGATGAGGGGGGACCGTCAAGCCGCTTAACCAGTGGAATTATATTTATATTTTTACGTCTATTGGTCGATAGGTCTATTATAACAAACCTCTACACTCCATATCTTCTATACTTTTTAAACGTTGAAAATGGTGATTTAAACTAAGGTTAAAGGGGAAAACATAAATACAGAGGAAATCAATAAATAAAGTATATACAGAACAATTGAATCAATCATGTATAGCACCTTAGAAGATACCCTAATATCTAGAGCAAAGAATTATACCTCTGATTCAGATTATGTCACGTTTACTAGATCCAATGGGTTAGAAATCATCACGGTGACTGACAAGAAAATAACTATCACTGATTTAAGCACTAAGGATACTACCAAGGCATCTTATTACTTGAATATCAACTTAAAATTCAATCCAAAGTCTTTGGTTGCTAATAAATGTGAACAACTATTATGTCTCTATGATGAATCTAATGTACAAGTGGTGTCATTACACAATCCAGGTTCATATATCAAATTCACTGCATCATTCATATTAGATCTCAAATTGAAAGATAACGAAAGAGTGGTGCAGGTTTTATTCAATAATATCTCAAAATATCAATCCGAATTGGTTGTATTAACAAGTTCAGCACTTAAATGCTACTGTCTTAATGAATCATTGGATACCCCAGTGCAAGTGTACGACTTTGAAGAAACCGCTATCAATAGTGCCACAGCAGGTGATTATAATACATCATTGAATGAAGAAGTCACAGAACCAGTGTCCATTTGCTTTGGTACATCCGGTAGTCAACCAGAAAATGAATTAAACCCTAGAGGTGATTTGTCGTTATTCATCTTGACTTCGGATACATCCATATATAAGATCTACCCTTTCCTCCCTCAAGAGTTTGCCGTCTCCAAAGAATGGTTAACTACACTTTTCGATACTTGCTCAATTTGTTACAATTCAGAAGAGAACATGGATATCGAAATACAAGCACAATTGATCCCATCTTTAAAATTCACATCATTGTTAAGTTCCACCACAGGATCATTCTCTATTAAAGATGAACTCCCTGCAGACTTCCAGAAAGGTAAACTAGTGGGACCTCTCTTGATTCAACCTTTTCCTGATGAACTTTATAACCATGATGCCTTACAATTAATTCCACTTTCAAACGATGTTATCACCGTACTCACCTCAAATGCTATATTGGCTCTTTTCGATGACCAATCGGGTACCATGGTATTTGATTACCAACAACAATGTCCACCATTAGTGATGTCCACTTTAGAATACATTTATTTAGAACTTCATGGAGGTGTTATCTGTAGCGGGTTACATCAACCTAACACTATCGGGTCAATCATGATAGTGACATCTAATTCTGACCTCATACAGGTAGATTTCACTACATGGTTGATCTTACTTCAAAAATCTATTGAACAGTCTGACTTGGTTCCATTTCTAGAATCTGAGTTACCATCAGAAATATCTAATTTGGGGAAATTCAGATTACCTATCAAACAAATTCAAACAGATTATGATACACCTTTGGCCATCAATAAAAACAAAATATGGTTATCTTGGGATAAGACAACCTCATATGCAATTCTATTGGGAGACTCCAATTACTTATTCCATGAAATCTCTTATCTATCACCTGAGCAGAGAGAATCCAACGATAAATTATACCTTGAATCGTCAACCAAGGAGACCACCACACACCCTGTCCCTACATCATCTACACCTGATCAGTATGTTTCCAAAATAACTGGTGATTACTCTCAAGAGGTTAGTGAAGTGATTCGGTCCGCTAAACTAACCATTTCGAAATTAGTCAACCAAGTGTTAACCTTGAATGGTATTGGAGCCTCTCTGGATAGGGAATCCGTGGAAACCCTAAATACTCTACAAAAGGCCAGTGAACTGATCTCATTGGGGACAATCGAAATTTACAAGGTGCTGGGTGCGATGAATCATAGATTAATGTCATTGAAATTGGAGTACATGAACCAGATTACTACGTTATACACCATCACTCTACAAAAGGAAACTCAATTGGAGAAATTAAATAAGAGTAATGACAAAGTGAAACAAGTTCAAGAGAGGCAAGAAAAGATCAATGAACGGTTTAAAAAAGTAATCACCAGTGTTGGAAGTCTGGTTGCCGCCTCATCTGAAAATGAACAACAAAAGGATACCGCTCTATCCAAGAGGGAGGCCCTATATGTCAGTGAATTGAACCGGATGCTCAAAATTGCTGAACACAAGAAACGTGAATTGAAGGAATTGACGAAGAAGCTCACTAATTATAAAGAAGCCGATCTAGATACCATCAGATCAGAGATCAAGAAGGCCAAGGAGATCGCCTCTAGTAAAGAAAATTTGACTAACTTCAAGAAGAAATTGAACAAAGAGAGTGAACTCATTCAGACTGTCATGAAGGAAGTTTCTGCTTTAAAGGTTGAATGAATTAACTACTTTATAATTTTACGTTTTATTTTTTCTTGCCTTTTATCAATTAATTTTTTTCCTTATTTCTTGCAACAAGTACATAATAAATATATAACTCTAAAAGTCTGTGACTCTACCATTGAAACTCCAATCGGCACCATGTTTTAATGGATCTTGTTTAGGGCCGTTAACTTCGCCCGTATCTGGATTGGTATCACCTTCGAATTCAGGGATGATCTTGTACGCCTCCGTGGAGAATGAACCGACATCCACCTTAGGTGGAGCATCTTCCTCCTTGTCGTAACCTAAGGATTCATTATATTCTTCTATCGTCATCTGAGTGTTAGCCTTTTGGATTAGTTTTTCAAATTCTTCTTGCTCTTCCTTTGGTAATTTAGGAGGACCAGGAGGAGTCTTAGAGAATGGTCTTTGTAATAATACTGGTTGTGCCAGTGAAACAAGTGATGGGCGCACTGCCGATCTGAATGTAGATTTAGTTAGAAGCCTTGTAAGCATTGTGTTTGGGGGGAGTAATAGTATACAAATAAAAGACACACCACCGAAATCACCTGAATCCATCTTCTCTCCAAATTTCTCGGTTTTCTCGATTCAATTTTTCGGGATCCACATGTTTTCGTGTTTTACTTATACTTAAGTTTTGTGACTATAAAATAAGTAATAACAACAGCAACAATGAGATACTTCATACTGCTAGTACTCACAATAGTCCAATTGGGGTCCTACTTACTCTTTTGTAAGGGATTTTTCCCCACAAAGGTGCTTCTTTCTCCGGTCGATATCTCCAAGTTTCAAACTCCACCACCGGCTTCCTTCAAGGATCCTAGTCCACAGTTCGACAAGCTTGTCTTCATGGTGGTCGATGCCATGAGAGCTGATTTCATGTTTTCCAATAATTCTTACATGTCGTTCACTCAACAATTGCTGAACGACGGCTACGGGATCGGATTAACCGCGTATTCCAATCCACCAACCGTGACTTTACCTAGATTGAAGGGGATCACCACGGGTTCTATTCCTAATTTCATCGATGCAGTGTTGAACATCGCCGAGGAAGACACATCTTCTACTTTGGGGGACCAGGATTCTTGGATCAAGCAGATGCACAGTAACGGATGGAAAATCAACATGTTTGGTGATGACACTTGGTTGAAATTGTTTCCTGATTACTTCAGTAAGACTGATGGGACTGCCAGTTTCTATGTGAGCGATTTTACTATAGTTGACAACAATGTGACAAGACACTTGGACTACGAATTGAGTAAGGAGGGAAGAAAACACTGGGATTGTCTGATCTTACATTATCTAGGGCTGGACCACATCGGACATAAGGGTGGCCCACAAAGCGCTAACATGCCTGGGAAGCAAACTGAGATGGATAACATCACCAAGAAAATCTTTGAGGAAGTGTTAGAGAAGGATCCAAACACATTATTGGTCGTTTTAGGTGATCACGGTATGAATGACGTCGGTAACCATGGTGGGTCATCTATCGGCGAGGTGTCTCCTGCTTTGGGATTCTTTTCTTCAAAGTTCAAGAAATCCAAGGTTGATTGGAATAATGGAATCAAAGCTCCTATCGAATTCAATGATGATTTCGAATTCTACAAGAAAATAGATCAAATTGATTTAGTTCCTACTTTAGCTACTTTGCTTGGATTTGAAATTCCAATCAATAACTTGGGGAATTTCATTCAAGGATTCTCTCCATTGTACTCTGATAAAGAGTACAAGAGTGTATTGACTAAGAATGCCTTACAACTGAAAGTTTTACTTGACAAGTCCAACGGCGAAATCTCTCAATTTGATGACAATCTCTCCAATGAAGAGCTATTTGAATACTTGAAATTTGCCAAGGAAGAACTCTCAAGAACTTCATCTGATTACAATTATGAGGAAATCCATTTGGGATTAGGCATATATGCTGTGACCACTCTCCTAGCATTGACATGGTTCCACCTTTATTTCAAGGGAAGACTATTGGAGGCAGCTATCGATTTGACTTTCTTTGTTTTATATGCTAGTTCATTCTTCGGTTCATCCTTGATCGAAGAAGAACACCACATCTGGTGGTTTTTCACTGTTATTTTGATTCTAACCCAAATAGTCAAGAGTTACAAGACGTTCAGAGTGGTTACCACTTTTATTCTTTTAGGTGCGTTGAGATTACTCAAGGCTTGGAATAACAGTGGTCAAAAGTATAATTTGAAATCAAATATCAAAATTGGTGCTTATCTTACTAGTCTTCCTTCCGACGTTGGTCCTAATGTGATGGCACCTTTGCTTTTGCTCACTGGTATCCCATTTGCATTATTGACATTTCAACCTTCATTTGATAAAAAGGACACTACAAAGGTGCACAAGGGATTTATCGATTTCATCCCAGTCTCATTGTTGCTTTGTACTTCATTCTCAATCAAGTTCATTTCATATATCACGGAAACTTTCAATATTAATGATCCAGATAACCACTTTCCTAGATGGTGCGTGGATCTTTTAGAATGGTTTGTCAACTTCGGCCAAGAACCAACTTTGGATTCTGTGGTGAAGATGCTATTCAACTTATTTTATATGGTCTTCTTCGCATCATTATCCTTGTTTGCCTTGAGACCTCTTATCGCTAAGTATATCTTGCATAAAGAGGTAGGTACCATCTACATAGACAATATCCTCTCCTTGATTACCATTCTTATTGTCAACCAGACGAATTTTGCTAACATTCCTATCTTTGGTTTATTATTGATCATTCTATTCACATTCAAATCACTTGTTGGCCCTAGGGCCTCTGAAGACATCTCGAACACACTATCATTGTTCGTTATTTGTATGCAAAACCTTTCATTTTTCCAATTTGGTTCCACTAACACGTTGTCCACCGTTGATTTGACTAACTCTTTCAATGGTCTCACAAATTACAATATGGTGTTCTCTGGTATTTTGACTTTCCTATGTAATTGGGCAGGCCCAATCTTTTGGTCCATCAGTTACTTAAAATTAGCTTCCATACAACCAAATTTTAAGAAAAACAAATGGAATATTCTATTTGATAAATTGATCGTCAATTTCATGTTCTACTCTATTAGTGGACTTTTCTTGATCTTTAGTTGTTACAATTTAAGATTCCATTTGTTTATTTGGACCGTGTTTAGTCCTAAGTTGTTATACTTCTTGAGTTGGCTTTGTTGTAATTTGTTGATTGATTTCATTTTGAGTGTTATAATTCTGGCCCTGTATATATAGATACCATCAAAGTATAAAATAAAGCTTATAGATTTTTATTAAGTCCCTGATTGTATGGAAACCGTTAAAAACACCCAAAAAATAATTAAAAAAACACTATAAAAGGTAAAAAAGGAAAACGCAAGGAGGTAAGTATGCAAAAAAACAAAAAAAACAAAAAGAATTATACACAGATGTCTAAAATTAATCTTCTTCATCATCAGTATTGACTGGCTTTGGAGTACCCTTTGGAGAACTCAACCATTCAATATGTCTCAATCTTCTTCTTTCTTCTTGTAACTTCTTTTCATTTCTGGTCATCTTCTTCTTCTTTCTCTTCACCTTAATGTTAGCTGGAGAGTCATCGTTATCAGCATGCACAGAGGCCTTCTTTGCCATTTCAACGGCAGCCTTGGCTTGTTCAGAGTTACCACCATCATCTTCAAATCTAGAGTGGTCAATCTCTGCGAAACCCTTAGTAACCATAGTACCATTTTCAACAATCCATTGTTCTGGACATAAGGCTCCAACGAACTCAGAATTATGTGAAATCATCACAACACCACCGGTCCATTCTCTGATAGCAACAGCCAAACCACCCAAGGAATCTCTATCCAAATAATTGGTAGGTTCATCTAACACTAACAAGTGGGGGTTGTTCCACATGGCACCAGCAATAACAACCTTAACTAATTGACCACCGGACAAGGAACCCATTGGTGTGTGATCAGCGATTTCACCATCTAAACCGACACCCTCGAAATGCTTTCTGATAACAGATGGGATCAATTCTCTGTAACCTAAACCTTCTCTGGAAGCTTCATGATCATCGAATTTTTGAACCAATTTTTCGAAACCTTCTTCAATCAAAGTTTCTCTTGAAACCCAAGAGTTGAACTTAGGTAACCACCATTTCCATTTAACTTCATATTGGAAGGTCTTCTTTAATTTTTGTCTACCGACAATGGCTTCAATTTGTCTTGGGCCCCTACCATCACTGATATCAATCTCCTTCTCCATCATGATCTTTTCTTGTTCACTGGAGATCTTACGGGAGTCCTTCAGAAGAACTTCTCTATCATCACCGAATCTGTATCTCCATTGCAAATATTGGTTGGCAGTCTTTTCCTTGTGTTCATTGACATGCTTCAAGGCATGTTGAGCAATGTAACCAATACGTAAGTTTGGATGCTTCTCAACGGTACCCTCATCAGGAACCAATTCAGCAGTTAACAACTTAATCAAAGTGGATTTACCGGCACCATTTGGACCCAAAACAGCAACTCTTGAAGATAAGGACAAAGAACAAGACAAATCCCTCAAAGATGGCTTGGAAGAACCAGGGTAGGTGAAAGTAACATTTGACATTCTGGCGACAGCTCTGGTATTGGACTTAACACCGGTCAAGATACCTGGAGGTGGGAAGTGCATTTGAACGTTAGAGTCAGTCAAGGTGTAGTATGACTTGGCCTCTGGCTTGTGTTCCACAAAGGCAGACAAGTTACCCTTGTAGTATGCTAGCTTTTTGTTTTCATAATGAATAATATCGGTACACACGGTATCCAAGAAACCAGAGTCGTGGGAAACAATTAAAGAAGTGATATCAGTGTGCTCAAGCAAGTACTCTTCTAACCATCTAACATTACCAACATCCAAGTGGTTAGTAGGTTCATCCAATAATAAGACATCGGCCTTCATCAACATGGCTCTTGCCAATTCTAACTTCATCTTCCAACCACCAGACAAGGAACCCACTTTTTGACTTCTTCTTTCGTCATCAAACCCAACGGATTCCAAAACACTAGCAATCTCATCCTTAGAAATGTGAGTTAAATCTGGATCGGATCCAATAAAGGAAACCAAATCCATATCGGCTTCTTCACCTTGTAACTTGTGTTCAACAAAACAGGTTCTCAATTCAGATTGATCTGGGAAACCTTCTAATTGACCATTGGCGATGGCTCTCATCAAAGTAGATTTACCGGCACCGTTTCTACCACATAAACCATATCTGTGACCCTTGACCAATCTTAAGTTAGTCTTGTTTAACAACATTCTGGAACCATAAGCCAAAGAGAAATCGGCATTAACGATGATGACACCATCTTCTTCAGATTCGTTGACTGCATCAGGAGTGAACAATTCTCTAAGGGAGTGAACCAATGTCTCAACAAACTTAGTTCTCTCATCTTCTTTATCAATGTAATATGGTTCCAAGGCCATCGAGAAGTACTCTTCAAGGGCAGTCCAATCGTTGACATTACCATCACAAGTTAGGATAGTAGTCAAGTAGTTGAAGATGAGGTCGTCATTGATCTTATCCTTCAATTCGGCTATGTAGCCGGAAGCTCTCTCTTCATCTAATCTACCGTGGAATTGACCATCGGCCTTCTCAGATTCAGCATCTTCAAGGACACTCAAAGCTTCACCAGCCATAGCTCTGACTTCTGGGAGTGGAGCAGAGTCAACAACTTTCTTGATACCTGGTAACAACACTGGAATGTATCTAGCAATTTCACGCTTGTTGTTAACTAATCTGGTCAAATTCTCAGTGACCTTAACCGTTTGTCTCAATTGTTCTTGAGAAGAAGAGGACATCTTCAAGGACTTATCTAAGATTGGCACCAACAAGGATAAAGCTGGTTCAGTGACTTCAGCAACAAAAGTGACAGAGGACAAGGACTTGATACAATTTGGCACCTTTTGAGGATCAGCCAAAGTTTCCACAATGACGTCGTAACGAGGAGACAAATCCAAGTTATCCAAGACCTTCACAAATGAAGTCAAAGTTTGGAACCCAGTTTTAGCCAATTCTGGTTTGAAATCAGTTGCAGTATCAGTCAACACTGGAACGGCGTCAGCGAACTTCATCTCTAATAAATCAGCTGGGGATTCCTCAACGATCTTTTCAAATAATTTCAAGGCACCAACCTTTGATTGCCATTTAGCACCGGACTTAAGGTACACCAAGAGCTTATCCAAGACAACAGATGACTTGGCTTCAGTTGGGAACATACCATAGATGGCATCTGTGGCTAATGAACCAGCTCTCTTAACGGTATTTTCCTTATCAGCTAAAATATCGAAGGCTGGAGTCAACAAGTCAACGAAGTAACTTTCGTAAGGAGTGAATCCAGCAAATTTCTTACTCAAAGTTTGTAAAAGAATCATGGATGATTCTCTTATCAGGTTAGTGTTCTTTGGCTTGGATAGGGCCTTCAAGACATCTAAGATCTTCCAATCGACAATTGCTGAGACACCTTGCTTGTAAATGATTTCAGAGATTTTTTCACATTCTTCACGGGATTCAGATAACTTAGTTGCTCTGTGCAATGCTTCAAGATTTTCAGAGATTGGAGTGATCTCTAATTTCTTCAATGAACTAGTCAATGAAGCCAATGAGGTAGTTGATGCCTTAGTAGAGATTGGAGTAGCCACACCTGAAGAAGTTTGAGAGTAATCAGAGACAACCTCTGGAGTAGCAGATCTAACTGGAGTCTTATTGAGAGATAAACTTTGGGACTTCAAGTAATCATCATAAGACATAGCACCACCCTTGTTTTGTTGGAACCCTCTGTTATTGTTGACACCTCTTCTGCTGTTGTTGCTGTTACTTCTGTAATTGTTGTTGTATTGATTACCTGCAGCTGGAGCAGAGTAACCTTGTCCATTGTAACCTTGGTAGCCACCGGAGGATTGATTGGAATTCCCCCAGGAAGCGCCTGGATTGAACGAATTAGCAGTTGGATCAAACTTAGGAGGCATATCTGTTTAATAAGTATGTATTCCTTTATTGATTTTCAATTAAACAGCAAAACACTATAAACTCTGATTAAATTCAGTTTTTCTTTTTAAAAAAATTTTTTTTTTGAAAATTTTTTCGATAACGTGCGTCGATAGGTCGACATAATGATCGACTCGCTTAACTTAGTCGAGTAGTACTAGTACTGGTAGCAATTATATTTCTACTTATTAGTTAATTCCCAAAATTTATATATTAAACAAAGTATGTACAAGTTATGTCAATTCATCAATCCCTATATGGGGTAATTCATAAAACTCTTGGCATTTAGCCAGTGTATTGTTGAAATAAGTTCTTCTGCCCCGCTCTTGGGCATCCGTTAAGTTATAAGACTGACCATCCTTCAATGAATATGGATTTGGGAAGTACTGGAAACAACTGACATACTTAACAATTAAGGAGGCTATGTTATTCCACTCTGTGGATTCGCCCGATGCCATAATCTTTTCAATGGAACCCAACCCACACACATTCTTGTAATTTTGAATCTCTCCTGCCAAAGAGGTACGCAGGTTAGGCGTAAGCTTATGTTCCATCTTATTGATAGACGACAAAAGTTTAACCTTGACAACCCTAACAGTATCTTTATCAATCTTCTTACTTAGAACGGTGCCATAGTATTGTAACATGCAAATAGCAGAAGTGAAATCACTGTATGTCAACAAGGTAGCCATTGATTCCTGCAAAGAGACCTCATCTAAGTCCGGACACTTCATCATGGATTTAACAACATCCCTCAATTTTAATGAGCGATCTTTGAAATCATACTTGTCAAAACGAAAATGGTTCCCAGATTCGTTATCCTTCAACCCCAATCTATACAACAATAAAACATTCCGCAATAACTTCTTAGATGGCTCCTTATTGTCCTTAAGGTAGTTATCAATAAATGTGATAGCCTCAGTGTATTGCTTACTCTTGATACAAGTGGAAATAAATTGACTAGCAAAATCTGGAGTGATAGGTAATTTCAAGTCTTCCATGACCTGCATTAGAACCTTGATGGAACTTAACTTGGCATTCTTACGACGACCAAAAGTTTTCACAAAAATTAAATAGGTATTTGATGATGCTGGTGGAAAGAACCCGTATTCTCTACCAGCATGCTGAGACTCCAAACTGGTGTTCATTTCTTCTAAAATAGCATTAGCCAATTTGAGTCTCTTTGATGTAGTCTTTTGTAAAATAAATTCAAGTAAATCATTAGCCTCGTAATCTGTGATTCTTAACCCACCGTTGATGGATGCAATCAACGATTGACACAATGATCTCTTCTTAGCATGAACAAAATCAGGAGCCACGATTTTTTTCAACAAATCCACAATCTCTTCTAAGAGCTTAGCTTCTCTGAGAGAGCTACATCTTGTACTAGAGATATCACATAGTTCTGTGGTTATCAACTCAGTGATTGCAGGATGGTATTTCCCATTTTCAGAATTGTAAAGAGTATGTAATAATACTTCTCTCTTAGGGTATGCAAACGAATTGCATAATCTCTCCATGGCATCAAATATGAATATCTTATCTCTTCTTGTTGCAATTTCCAAGATTTGCATCATCTCGTCGAATCTGTTGTAATTAGCAAACTCCATCATCACATCAATTATATTGGAAAACTGAACTGGTTCAACTCTATTATAGTATTCGTATACCACACTTGGATCATCCATTATCTGCGTCTTTGGAACTTCAATTTTTTCGATTAACCCGTAATTATCCATAACTTTTTTCATCTCCAGCCACCAATTAAAGGCCTTCTCATGTTGACCCTTAGCTAGATAAGAAGACACAAACTTAGTTATCACAATTGGATGCACATAACCATATGTGTCTTTCATTTCCTTAGCTATTTCCTCGGCATTAACAAATGCATACTCACTCAAATACACATTTACCCCAGCGTCAAGCCAGAACCGTTGTCCCTGGACATCAGCTTTGGCTCTTCTAGTCTCAAACAATCTAGCTGCTGTAGCAAATTTCTTGTGATTCACTAAGGATTCTATATAAAATGTTTCATTGATTGGATCTGCTCTTTGTTCGGTGGCACCGTAAATCAAGTTACCAGAATGGTAAATGCACTCATCTCTAGTTTTATCATCTATCAATTGCGTAGATATGTTAAAAAGTTCACAACTGTAAACCAGTGGGATCATACCTCTGGCATCTGAATTCCCAGACATCGACACACTCTCTAAGAATTGTGGGAGAGCCACCAAACCATTGGATTTGAATTCATCTGCTAGTTCTTGGACAGCATCGAATGCTTCCTTTAAGTTGGTGTTTTCTCCGACTTCAGTGATGTTCATTTTATCTAGATAACTATCTATTCTATCTTGTTTATCCTCGGGGGTATCCTCTTGATCAGGAAGTCGCGTTTTGCAATCTTCTATTAACCAATCAAGGTATGATGTGATTTCTTCCTGGCTGATTTTATCGATTCCCACTTGATCCTGGTTCACCACGAGTTCTGCGATTTTTTGTTGTTCCTCTGAGTCACGAATAATCTCCTTCACAAACTTGGGGTCATATTCTAATCCATCATGGGCAAATTTCTCTCTTAGTTCTTTTTCAATGAATGCAGGAGATTTAGGCCGCAACACTTTCTTCACGATGGCCTTGACATCTTTAGTGGATGCTTCTGGTTGCAAAGAAAATCTTGATCTGCTGACTGAATTCGATCTACTATCAGTTATAGATGCTATATCAGATTCTGTGGTATCCTGTGTTATTGGTTTTTTGTTGGTGAGTTTAAGTGCTTGTTTCAAAGTGGCCAATTCCGGTCTAGTTCTGGCAAACCGGACCTGTAACTTGGTCGCCGTTGTGGGGCTTGCCATGAACAACCCGTGCATACTTTTCGACGTGGGCCGTATAAGCACACCACGGGATAACATTATATATTGACACTATGAACCTATAAATATAATTAACTAACAAGAAAATGATGAAGAACTAACAAGGAGTTCTTTTAAGTACAATTTTTTTTGAATTTTTTTTTTCGGTGAAAAATTTCCAAGAAGAAAACACAAGGCTGTGCAGATGAGCATTGAGTATAAATATATATATATAAGTATATCAACAACCTAGGGATTCCCAGAACTTGTCAATTTTGACTACTGTGATTCCCCATTTATCACTCAACCTGACTTTCTCATTGTATACACCCTTACTCTGCGGTTTCCCAAAGAGCAACACTTCACACTCCTTGCTGAACATTTCCTGGAAGTCAAAAAAATCAGAGAGTCTGGTCTGTAGCAACTTATCGATATGGGTCAACTCAATACCTTTAAATTCAGTGATGGCTATTTGTATCTTCTTACCATTATCTGCCGCCAATCCTAAATTACTTCTCAAAGTTTCCAAATCGGGCTTCTCAAACAAAGGTTTACTCCACCCATCCACCTCACACAATTTGTTATGAAAGAAACATCTTTCTAGGTATAGCTCTGTGACCACTTTGACTCCCTGGGACAATTTGGATAGTATAGTAGGTTCTTCAGTAACTTTGGAGTTCACCACAACATAATTGATACTCCCTTCAAAATCATCGGATACTATAATGCCACCATTATCTTCGATGACCTTGGTCAAAATCTTACACTCTGTTGAGGAATAATTAAGTAGAGAGAACTTGGATTCATTGAAGAACTTATTATCATTGTTGGACTCCCATTCATCTTGAAGTGGAGGGGATGGAGAGTAGTGCTTATCTTGATCATCATCATATATTGTATGTTCTTGTTCATTATCCCAGTTTCCTTCCTCATCATCAAAATCTTGACTCATCTTAGCAGGCACTGCCTTAGCCATGATGGATTTCCACAAAGTATTTTTCTTATCCAGCTTAATCACCTTCATATCCTTCTCCTCATCATCTCCTAGACCTGTCTGTCTTTCTAACACTTGACCCATAGGACGGTCTTGATCTAACCCATCCATATCGTCGGCTGTCCGTTTCTTACCGCGCGATAGTAGTTCCTTGGCCAGCTGAGCTTTAGTAGAGTCATCTATACACCATTGATTGAAATTCTCCCAATCACAAGCATCTTCAGTATTACCCCTACCATTATCTTCAGCCAAAATATAGTATTTGAAATCTAATATGGCTCCTCTGCGGACGCAATCGTAACACCAGTCGGGTGACACCACGGGAATACCCCATTCGATGGCCTTCTCGTATCTTTTACCACCCATGGACACGGTCACTAGTACGGTGGAGTTCGAGGCAAGTGACTGGCTTACTGTACCACCATTGCTCTGAATCAATGTGGATAATTTAGCCATCTTGGTCTCGTCGAGTCTACTCAGGGAGACACTCAAACTGGCGAACACGGGAGGCCGAGGAATACTTTCTAGGGATGTCTTCACGGGTCTTGGTTTCCCCTGGGTCAACCAATTCTTGTAAACATTCAGCAACGATTCATAAGTGATAACCTTGATATCGGGACGTCTTGCAACAACATACTGGTATTTTTTAGACTGAATCCAGGTGTCACTCTCCAATGGGTTAATCACCAAGATTGTCACGTCCGATGTGAGATCGTGGGTGTATTCTGCCAAGTGAGGGTACAACTGTTCTAACAATTCTTCCAAACTGGATCTCTGCCGAGCTGTGAGTCCTGTAGATGTTATTTTAACACTATCACTGGCTGTCATTGTGCTTGATCTATGAAAAAGAGAAGTTCATAATAGTAATAGATTTCCTGATATTTGAATTTTTTTTTAGCTACGCGTTCTTAGAGCTATTGAACAAAAAACGATTTATTCGGTAAAATTAACTATACAAATGAAAACTATATATTAGAGGGGGGGTATTGATACAAGGAAATGAAGGTATAGGTCTAAGGGATAATCAAAGATCTCTGTATAATCTATTAACATCAAAATCTTCATTGACGTGACCAACAAACGTATTCCAGTAGTAAATCATTCTGATCAACACCCAATTGTAAGCCACTTTGAACAGCAGGAAGTACGATCTGTAAATTATCTTGAGAGCAATACCAACATTATTCAATTCAATCTTAAATTGGTCCCAGAGTCCTAGTTCACCAAAGATGGAACCTTTCTTTTCAGGGTATACCACATCGGCAAAGTTTTCCCTGGTGACTTTGTTAGATGAATCATCAGAGGCTCCAGTCGCAGTTGTCGGAACTGAATCTTCCAAATTAGTTTCCTCCTCTGCGGTACTTGTAAACCCAGCAAGGAATGCGTTATCATCATCGACACCCGTGCTACCCAACGTAATTTCGTCAACGTTGACACCATTCTCCTCAGCATCCATAGCTATATCATACAGATTCTTGAAGTTGTTAATGGAATTAATAGTCTTAGAGACTCTATCAAATGTATTAAGTAAGGCAATCAATTCCATCTTAGAGATATCCAAATTGTTTAAATCAGTATGGTCATGCAATTCAAATAACACCTTCAAAGCGGTACCGTAACCTGTAGTTTGCACTTTACCCCACAACCGACATCTGTCACAGTGCACACAATCCATGATTCTCGAGACATTTCTGAATTTCTCTCTGAATTCATCCTTCACCAATTCGGAGTTGTCACCTTGGAACAAGGTATCCTCATTGAACATGCAACTATCCGTTGGTTCGCCCATTTGAGAGAATGGAGTGATCAGTTCTCTCAAACCAGCCTTTAATTCCTTCTCCTTCAATTGGAATTGTGGATCATCACAGAAGGTCAAACTGTCTAAGATCCCCAAGTTCTCTAACTTGATGAGAGCCTTCACCACAACAATGTAGTTCAAGTACACATTTTCGAATCTATCTGGGAAGTCACCAACTCTGATCATGAATTGTTTCAAGTTTGGTCCATACTGTTTAGTTCTGAGATTTAAGAAATCGTTAGTCAAATGAGTAGAAATGGACGAATGCATACCACTAATCAACTTGTAAAAGATGTTCTTCTCAAAACATTGATCGTGACCCAAACTGAAACAGTTTTCACTGTAAATGGATTTCCAAATTTGGAATGACTGGTCACCACCGTAACCAGTGAATCTCTCTGGGTTTTCCTTCAAGTTGGCATACACAACGTCATTGTTGTTCTCATCGATCTCACAATAATCCTTGCTGTTATTCTTCGCTGGGGTATCAATACAACTTCCATCTTGTTGAGGCAATGGGGATTCTCTAGAGTAGCCCTCAATCTTACCAAGGGCTTCCGGTTGCCAGATCTCAGGGAGTTCAGACCAATCATCGATGGTATCCACAGCACAACTTCTGTGCATGCAGAATCCTTCTGATCCTGACCAGAAGGGACACTCCTTGTAGAGGTTCAATCTGAAGATCTTGAAGAAATTTTCGTTGGTCAACTCCTCTAAAATGGGTCTGACATCGGCGTTAATCTTGTTGATTTGGTCGAATGTGACTCCGGAAGATTCTGGAATGATGGATTTAGTGAATTCATCCCAGTGACTGAATGGCGTGTTCTCAAATTCGTGAATGCTTTGGTATTGGTATTGTTGTGCCACAGTTTGTGGTTTCTTGTCTAATGATAGTGGCTGCTGAAGACCTGATCCTTGCACTAGAGCAGATATCAGTAGTAATATGAGTGATATCAGAGATACTTTATTATTGATTGCCATCGTATGATCTTATAAGTGGAGGGCAGAGTAAACGTTTTCAATTGAGTGGAGTCTTCAAAATTTAACAAAACGAAAACAAACAAAAAGAACAGGATTATGGGAATACCAGTGCAATTAAATACCTAAAGAATGTCACCTGTGATAGATCAATGAACACGTATATAGGTTATATGTACCCCGATAATCACTTTTTGATTACTAACGAAAATAGATTTTTTGAAAATTTTCTCGCGTTACGTGGCGGAAGTTGGTAGCAGATTTCTCGTGGAAGCTTCTGGTAGAATAAATAAATAAAACAGAATAGAATGAATAAATAAATAAATAGATAGAAAAAATACATTACTTTAATATACAGCGTAGCGTTTTTAAGTTAACATCACATTGGTCTTCCAGTCTCTCAAGACATCCACCCAGGAACTATTCTTCACGTTGTGGTTCTTCCGTCTCCAGATCTCTAACATAATTTGCCGGGCATTCCAATAAGTACCCACCCCGGTCTCCGCAATGTGTTGTCCCCATAGGTTAAACCCATTTTGTAAAAATAGCGTCATAGCTTCACTACCAGCAATAAATCCTTGCCAGAACAATGGAATAATCAAGGTCCCCGTGTTATGCTCAACGACGTTTTGGATCTCATTCAAATGATGGAGCACCTTCTCAACTCTGTCCTGCAAGTACATTGGATTAACCTCTTCGATAAATTTATAGAAGTAAATAATCAACGCGTTGTAAAATGAGTACACATGATGATAGATACCCTCATACCGTGGCGAAATGAAATTCTTCTTAGCTGGCCCATCGCTACCACTAGTATTAGAAGTGGCCCCATCAACATTAGGTGACGCCCCAGAGGCTGATGCAGAAGCTGCAGAGGTAGCCGTAGCTGGATTCTCATCATCCAGGGTAAGGTTCCATTCCAATTTCCAGCTGAGCAACTTAAACTCTAATTGAGAGGACAAGTCATCGAAGAAGGAGGGCAAGGACATGTCATGATCATCGTGGTATTTCTTGAATCTTGTCAAATGGACAACCTCACTGAACATCAAAATCAACGAATTAGGTAACCCATAAATAGCATCAGATGACACTACTTCATCATCAAGTTTATTCTTAGATGGCTGGAAACTCGTTCTAGTGATATCGATAAAAGCAGGAATTTGACTGCTCAGGTCGGATACCCCATCAGTGTTCTTCTTATCAGGATTCAATTCATCATCGTTGTTAACGATGTACTCGATTCTAACTTTCCCTGTGTCAGTGATCTTCTCATTGTAAATCCCCTTATTTGTTGCCGGAGATCCAGTGCCAGTAGGGGTAGCAGATGCCACAGGCGATTCAGCAACATTGGAAGGAGTGTTGAATGAGCTATGCTGTTGTAAATGCACTCTAGGAGAACCAGTAACACTGCGGTTGTTATTACTTTGAGCTTGTTGAGCCTGTGCATTGGTTAACCTTGCTGACTTTCTACCTCTGCTGTTTCTAATAAGCCCATTGATGCTATTATTATTAAACCGATCCAATTCTTCCTTAGAACCAGGATTCCCACCAATGATATAACTCTTGTAATTCATTTCATTCAAGAAAAGTTCATCCTTTTGGATTTTTTCCAATGTAGTCGAATCTTGAAGTAACTTCAAACTACCGAAAATTCTATGCAAGATGACTGCCTTAGATGACAGTTTCTTTTTAACCTTCATTTTCTTTTCAATAATTTTCTCACAATGGTCCAAATGGATCTTACAACCGGACATAGTCCCCCAAACAACATCAATGGTCACCATAGACAACACGGCAACCAACACATCTTTGTATTTCTGTTCCAATATATCCTCTTCTAAACATTTCTTCAAGAAATTCGAAGCCTGTTGTCTTAACTGAATACCCAAATCAACATAATACTTCATCTCATCTGATCCCCTCAAGAACTTACTTTGGAGATTAAATGCAGACACAGCTAATAATGCATTCAATAACGCATTTCTGGCATTAGAAGTTCTCCCCAGGGCAGCCAATTCTCCGATGGCCAACATTGCACGAGGGAAGTAGATAAATTTCCATGGATTTTTCGGTAATGGAATCACAGTCATCATATCGGCAACATCACGAATATAGTAGTTTAACAAGTACCGAGCCATAGGATGCACATTCAAGGATGTAGTTGGGATACCGAAGCCATCAATATCGAGTGATTTAGGCAGAGGAGTATTGTTGGCCATGATTTCCATGATTTTATTAGGCATTTGAGAGTTGTTACCTGCGTGAATATTGATTTGATTGGTTGCCATAGGTTTGACAGCACCGGTGACTGCAGTGGAGGGGACCGTTGTTGGTATAGCAAATTTGGTTGATGCCGTTGCAGTTGCACCCGTTGTACTTGCATGATTGTGAGCACTTGAATGATGAGTAGCATTTTCTCCATTGCTCAATGTATTTGTGTCAACAGTGGATGAAGACTGGCTATAACTACCATTCGTGTCAAGTGCAGCAGGTGATGGATCTGTATCTGTATTGTTATTAGTGTTTCTACCTTGAAACAACAAATGCAACATTTGATCAGGAACATGATTATCTAGAGATTGCCAGTTGATATTGTTATTGTTAGAATTGGTGGAATCCAAATTAGATATATCGTTTTGCCGAAGTTGTTGTTGTTGAGTTTGTTGTTGATGCAATAGTTGCTGTTGCTGTTGTTGAAGCAATTGCTGTTGCTGTTGTTGTAATTGCTGGAATTGTTGTTGCTGCTGTTGGTGTTGTGGGTCAATATAACCAGGGAGTGTATCCAAAGTGCTTGGCTTAAACAAATCCAAGAAATGGGTGTCACCATTTAATGCAGATGCCGTCAACAAGGCGGCATCCAACAACTCTGTACTCAACCATTCGTTACCCAAGGAGTTGTTTTGATTATTACCGAACCCCGTGGTGGTCAATGCTGGTGTATTAGATAGTTGTAAGAATGAAGCGGGAGTAGCCGGGTTAGAGTTAGGCAGTGCCGACTTACTGTTAGCTGAAGTGCTAGCTGGGGTTGCCGAGACAACTGGAGTAGCGGATTCCTTAGGAGTAGTAGTGCTTATAGGAGTCGACTTGTCACCTTCTGTGACCATTTTCTTCTTGACAGTCTTCTTCTTAGGTTTCTTTTCCATCAGTTTGGATCCTCTGAACACACCGAAAGGTCCCAACGATCTGGGGTCCTCATCTAGTTCCGTGAATGATTGTGAGTGGAGTTTAGATAAATCGGAATCCATTTCATCGTACAATTCATATTGTTGGCTCTTCGGGTAAGTCACAAACTCGATGGATCGTCTCTGAGAGTACTCCGCTTCTGGATTGTTGCTCGGCTGGTTAGGTAATTGATGACCATACTTGTTAAACCGGATCGGGTTGGACCACCGAAGTTTCACATCGTAACCCTCGCAGACAAATCCAGACTTCTGACACTTCAAACAAGACGGTTTTCCCAAATCACAAGCGATTTTCCGTCTCCGGCAAGTGTAACAACCATTGAAACTCTTTGTTCTCTTGATTTTCTTTGTTGCTGGTTTGGCATCCTTGGGTGTGGTGGTAGTTGGGGTTGTACTGCTTGGAGTCACGGAGGAGTCTGTCTCTGCATTTATGGTGACAGTTTTCTTACCTCGCAGTGGTGACTTAGACCCATCCACTATGTCTGTCGATGGATTGTCCGACATTTGTGGGTTAAGGTTTTGTAGGTCCTTTGTTATCTATAACAAGGTGGAAAAAAAAACACAGGTAGTTAAGAGAGAGACAATTTTGTATGATAGCAGTTAGTTCAAAAACTCTGTAATGCAATACCCTGAGATGGATAGTAGACAATGTGATCAGAATGGTAGCACCAATACAAAGCAATGTCGGTAATCTGTATTAACTAGGTAAACTATGAAATAAGGAAGTGTATTACGAGATATTAGTCCATTTTGGAATAAAATTGAAAAAAATTAAAATTTTCACAAAAACGGGTAACTAAGACCGAAGGGTGGGGGGGTTAACACGGTGGAAGTATATTAAGTATAGTACATAGAGATGCCATCAAACCACTTTGATGGGGGAAAAGTAGTAAAGTATACGGGGAGGAGTGCATATAGTGATAAAGAGGAAGGGTAGGACAGTCGAGGAGACAGGAGGCAGGAGAGAGGGAGTTGAGGAAAGATTAGAGAATATGGGAAAACCAAGAGTAAGTCAAGTATTCTTCTTCTTTCTCTTCTTAGGTTTGCCCATGATTTCTGCACCATCAGCGTGTTTCTTAGAGTTCTTGTCAACTTCATCGAACATCTTCTTTGCATTAGTGATTTCTCTATCCATTTTCATCAATTCATTGATTCTACCTAACTTCACTGGGTCATTCCTTAATGCAAATTTCAAGTCTTCCACATTCAACTTGTTTCTTCCCTGTAATTGCTTGACATTATTAGCAGAAGTCATTACGTCAATCAAATATGTAGTCAACACGTCTTCCAACGCATGAATCGTTTCCACATTAGGTGTGGGTGAATCACCGAATGCGTATAACAACGATTTCAAGTCAGACACAAACAACCGTGTCTTTTTATTAGTTCTTTTATATGATGACATCGAGGTTGATTAGATAAATGGATAAGATGAGTTGAGAGAAGCAGAAGAAACAGTAGAAAGTGACGTTTTGTTCTCTTCGCCTTTTAAACGCGGTCAATTTTTTGAAAAAATGTCAATTTTTAGTTTTCGTATAGTATGTAGGTTTAGGTTAAATTGTTATATATATTTGGCAAAGATAAACACAGTAAAGTTACACAGGAGGGGAATAAAGAGAGGAGATTCATTAAGATTCATTCTCGAGTTCTTCCTTAATATTGGAAATACTCTTGGTCCGTTTAATTGTTCTCTCATCGTCTCCACTAACAGATAGCGGCCGTTTAGGTGAATCCGGTTCAGAATCCGGCTCAGTATCCAGATCTTCATCTTCATCTTCAGGTTCTGTAGGTGCATCCTCCTCCTCCAATTCTTCTTCTCCTTCCTTCTTCTTATTCTCTTCTTCAAATTTTTCCTCGATCTCCTTCTCGCCTTCTATCGGTTCAGTCACCCAGGAAATCCGGGTCATCGTTATAGATCCATTGGCACAACCAAAACCTCCATCATGAGGTTGTGGAAGGCAACCCGATTCCAAAATATCGTCATCATGATCTTCTTCGTCACTATTAACTTGCTTGGTGTTCTGCGTGGTATTCTCTGATTTATATGAATCTAGTTCGACATTGATCTCATCTATACAACTCTGTACAAAAACGTTTCTCTCGACCGACCGTAAAAACTTGATAGCGTATAATTCATTAAGTGTCCCCACGATGGATTCATCATCTTCACCATTGCCATCATCACCGAATCCTCGCACTTTGGCATATCGGTTACGACATGTACTAGTACTCTCCTTATTAGTTTTCCATCGAAGAATGGTCAATTTGTAACTTTTCAACCCTCGGCGTAACCCATTGGCCATCGCCGTGGTGGTATTAGTGTCTACATTTGGAGGAATCTGGTAGCCAGGTGTTTCAAATCGGAGTATACTAGTGAGATGGTATATAGTAAATGGCGGACTTTCTTTAAAATCGGTTGTCAGCTTGTCATTGATTCTATTGATATATTGTTTGATGGTTTCCTTGTGAGATGCATTCAGTGGGTTATTAATGGTGTACTCCAAGTTAGCATGATATATGTCCTCCACTATGGAGTTAATCAATGTGGCTACACTGGTTACCACAGTGGACCAATCAACCTTGTGGTTTGTCCTTATGTAGTCTCTGTCCTTCAGTATTTGGTCCAGAGTGAATTTTAATGTATCTAAAAGAATGTTAGTATAAAGGTTGGCATCTGACAATAACAGGGGAACTGTAATACTTACCATCCGTGAGATGATCTATACTTAGCTTCTCAGACATTGCTATATAAGGATACTGCTAACGTGTACAATATGAACTGACGTGTACTGTGTTCCCGTTTAATTTCCTTTCTCTTCCCAAAAAAAAAATTTAAAAAAATCACCGATTTGATTGATTAACGTATTAAGCCAAATCCTTGTGCCATATGTTTGTTAGACTCAATAAGGTTAGATCAAGACTAAACACACAAGGATATCGCATTATGAGTTCAAGATCGAATTCCACCGCCACTGGGGCCACGAAATTCTCTATTGAAAAGACTACTGAAGAATGGAGAGCAGTTCTTGACCCAGCACAATTTGCCGTGCTAAGACAGAAGGCCACAGAGAAACCAGATACCGGTAAATATAACAAGTTTGATAAGAAAGGAGTTTACGACTGTGCTGGTTGTGGGAATCCCATTTACAAGTCTACTACAAAGTTCAATTCCGGTTGTGGATGGCCTGCATTTTATGAGGCTCTTCCTGGATCTATCGTCACTGTGGAGGATAGAAGTTTTGGCAGAATTAGAACAGAGATGATGTGTAGCCAATGTGGTGGCCATTTGGGACATATCTTCAAAGGTGAAGGGTATCCAACTCCTACAGATGAGAGACATTGTGTGAATTCAATTAGTTTGAAATTCAAAGCGTCATCTTCTTAATTTATGGTTCAAATTAATAAATATATATAAAACGTTATCTGAAAGTGTAGACAAGAAAAATCAATCAAATTTTAGGCTTTACGTGAGCGGTAACACCACCATTTAGTTTAAAGCAGTAGCAGTGTAGGATTGAATTTGAATTTTGTATCCATCAGGATCGGAGATAACTCCAAGACCGGTGGTATCATCATATGGGGTAACCCAATTGGCCTTACCCGCAATACTATTGGCGAAAGTCTTAGCATCCTTACATGACACAGCGATGGATTGGAATCCAACAATATCATCATCCTTACCAAAGGTGTAGTAAGAGAATGTGTTGTCATTCTCGGTACCGTAGTTATGAGTCAACTCCACAATGGTTTGTCTTGCCGCTTGTGAAACAATTCCGTCTTTGTTTTCAACATAGTTGGAGTGATGATCATAACCTAAGAAATATAAGTCAAATTCGGCTTCCGGGAATTTTCTAGTGGAGAACAATTTCATACCCAAGACGCCTCTGTAAAATTCCAATGAAATCTTTGGATCTCTGATTCTGATCATGGAATGATTCATTCTATCTGAGGAATGATCAACTTCACCTTCCTTCTTATTGATTTCGTTTTCAATCAATTCAATCCAATATCCATCTGGATCCAAGATGAATGCAATGTTTTTTTGTCTACCATCTTCTAATCTTTTCTTGAAGTTAACCCCTTTGGCTTGTAGTTCCCTTTGGGCCTCAACGATATTAGAAACAGACACACATAGGTGACCAAAACCCTTGTATGGTTCAGAGTTACCGTCATACACCTTAGCATTAGTATTTTTCAAGTGTCTTAATTCCACAACACCATCTCTTTGACTGACTGGTTTCCCCTGATATGGGTGACCCTCTCCATCGAATGCGACAAAGACGGATGTATACTTTGCCGTATCAATTTTCTTTATAACAGACATCAATAGAGATCCTGTGTACCAATTAACAGATTTCTCCAAGTTAGAAACATGGAGACAAGTAGAATTAGTCAAGAATGATGAATCAATAGAAGTCATTGTTTGTGTTTTTTTTGGTTTAATATGTTTGTAGAAAGGATAATTGGTATAAGATTCGTTGTCAGTTGAACTTTTTTTTCTTTAAGCGGTCAAAAATATCAACAGCTTTAAAATGAGGAAACTCCGTTATTACAAGAGATTATTGATAGAATACTAGTATAATTTAAGCCTTAAAATTTATCTTTAATATTAAACTAGCTAATCCATACTACTTAAACACATGACTCCCATGTTTTGTGATTACGAGCAAACGAAAAAAATGTTATGGCAAGCTAATGTGATGAATTAATTGAATTAAAGTGAGATCAAGGGTGCAATTGAGCTTCACATTTGGCCAACAGAACCAGGAGCTGAATCCGAACAACCGATGTCTTCTAGGGAACTGAATTTGATAGACAGATCTTTGCTATATTATTTATCCTCGGTTGCCTTCAAAATACTGTACAATATTCGACTGGTAACCAGATACATGGGCCTTTTAAATAAAACTAATATACAATATTTTAGAGGGTGGGATAACTATAAAACAGTAGTAAAATGTAATACACAATCATTTCTTCTCTTGTGACATAGAGAAACGGGGGCTGCTTACTCTTGATCTATGAGATGGACTCAAGAAATTGTCGGACAAAAGTGATGTCAACAAGTTGACATTCCAATTGGCTGGAGGCACTTCATCTGTCGCTGTAGTAGTAGTGGTAGCCACTGTAGATCTAGTATCGACAGATCCAGAGTACTGGTGTCCATAATTCTGTGGAAGATCCATGGAATCCTTGGTGAAGAAAGAGTCTAAATTCTCCAAAGTGGCCAACATGTTACTTAAAGAATCCACATCATTTTGTTGTTGTTGCTGGAACATAGCTTGTTGATTAGCATATGCAATTTGTTGTTCCTGTGATAATTGGTTATATTGAACATAATCATCTCTGTTAAACTCTTCAGTATTAGCCTCAATTTCTTCACCTTCTTTAGCCGGAATGGTACAAGTAGAAAACACAGAGTGGATGTTGTTTCTGGTTCTAGCAGTATTAACAGCAGGCATAGGAATAGACCAACCACTTTCATCAGGAATACCAAACAAAGTGGCAATCTTCTCGTATTCTTTTCTCATAGTAGCATCACCGGCAGACATCATCAAGTAATGCTTGTCAAATGGAGAAGCCGAGATAGAACCGGCCTCATCCAAAACCTCCAGTGCTTTATCAGCAAACTGGGTCATAAGCAATCTCAATAGAGGAGACACCAAATCAGCACCTAATCCAACAAATTCTTCACTGCCCAAATCAATAACTTTGAAAACGTGCTTCAAAAAATCCATAACTTCGACTTTGATCCAAGTGATTTTGTTAAACAATAATCCAAGTAAAAACACCAGAGACTGGGCAGAATATTGCGGGAAAAAATAGTTCTTCAAGATGGACACAATTTGGGCCATGAAATCTTCCTTGTTTCTGAATTTTCTTTTAACTAAAGAGGTGATAATTCTAGATAAACCTGGAACATTGGCTGTCTCTGTCATTGAACAAATCACATTAGCTGCATTGACGACATCTTCAGGGAACCTCTTGGTAGTTTGTGCATGCAAGAACCGAGGCATATTGGCTAACAATGCCATCAAAAGTCTCGAATCTCCTGAACCAATAATCTCACTATCTTTCAACAAATTCAATCTGTCAAGCAATTTCAGAGAAGGCTCATAGGCATTACAAGATCTAAGACCAATCAGGATAAGAGATTGCAAGCCATCAAATCTCCCTTCCCATTTAGGAGGGAATGTAGCAATAAGACATTGCACAGTATCCTCCGAGTCTAAATCAATCTTAGAGATAAACTTGGATAGGGTGGACAAAATCTCAATAAACTCATGTTCGTGGATAGTATTCAGGGATGCAACAGCACACCAGAATAATTGTGGGAAATCAATCAGTTGTTCACTATACAATTCAGCAGTGATAGCATTCAACGTCATCAAAATTTGCAAGGCAAAACTTTGGATACCCGGATTCTCATCAGAGACAGTATTAGCCAAACAAGAAAACATGTCTCTAAGCATAGACTGGTCCAAGAAAGAAATCAGACAACGGAAGACTTGGAATGATCTCGAAGCAATATGCATCACCTTACAAGAAGTTGCCCAATGGATCGCACTCTTACTCCATTCCTTTTGCACATTCGGAATATTAGGCTCCAACACTTTCTTAACATCACGAACCAACAGATCCATGGATTCAGGGATTCTACCACCATTCTTATCAGTAATCAAATCATTACGCATCCAAAGGTTCTTTTGACGCTCATGACTGGTTAATATATCCACAATTTTCTTAGTCGTTTCATCACTGTAATCACCATATTGACGAATCAAATGGGCAACCATAGTACATGCTTGATCTTGAATCAAAGGTAGTTGATGGTCCAATAACACAAAGGATAAATGTAGTAGTAAAGGTAACTGCTCTTTAACAGAATCAACTGGGTTTAAAATCAAGTCAACTAAGAACACAATGGAAAGTTCACAAATAGACAGTGTAGCGAACGTGTTAGTTGGGTTAATTTGAATGAACGGAGATAAATCCGCAATATATGGAAGATTCTCGATAACTTGTGAAGACAAATCAACATATGTGATATCTTTTTCAATTGGAATCATAGACTTGGGTTCTAGATTAATTAGCAACTCATCTATAGCACTGAAGGTGGAAGGAACACTGGATAGAGATACAATCACTTGTCTAGCGCAGTCCAAAAATTCAAGATTCTTGGATTGCAAACAGAAATCAATGACAAATTCATATATAACCTTACAGTTGGCACCACTACCACCACCGTTACCCAAGGCGACCCAAAGAGCTTCAACTTCATTTTGAATTTTATGACCAAACTTCATAGTGATCTCTAAGAAATTGTACAACACCATCAAGGAATTGTTCTTGTTAGGATTATCTTCTCCATCAGCAATATTTAGTTCCACAACTTGAACCCATGGCAATAGCACAGCCAACAAGTCTCTTCTTGCACTGGAGGTAGAGACAACTTGGAAAAGCATGGTCACCTGGGAAATCATACTAAATTTAGCTTCAGGATGTTCCGTGGCAAAATGATTCGATAGCTGGAACAAAGTTCTCTTGTAAATTATTCTTGAACCAGAACAAATACCATCAACAAAAGTGGAACACTTGTTACTACCATACATAGTGAACTCAGCGTGCTCTAACATTCTGGAAGCTGCAGCTCTCACACTGAAGTTATCTGAACCACAACAAAACATAGCCAACGACAAAGGTGAGTATTGAATATCAGAGAAATTAGTACCATTGACATATGCCTCATTAACCATAATGAAATAATTACCAAGGTCAGGATCGTAAGTGAAACATTTATTTAGAACCTCATGGATAATGGTTGGTGAATCACAGTTAACTTGAATCAATTTCAATAAGGCATTTCTAGCCAATTCAACGATCTTATCATTACGAGTGTAGAACAAAGAGTCAAACCAGGATAATAGTCTACCGATATCAAAATTAACAGCAGGACCAGTCAATGGACTACCCAATAGGGAAGCCATGCAACTAATAGCAGTGTATTGCAATTGGCGCTTCTGTAACTCTAACGCAGCTTGTAGGGTGACAGAATTCTCCTTCATGGCAATGTCCTTTGTCATAAGCATGTATCTATTAGTGAATAAAGATACGTTATCACCATAACCACACCATTCTTCAGCAAATTCAAACGATTCCTTTCTAAATGCCAATGGGAGCCAAGTATCAACTTGATCAATCTTCAGAGTTTCCTGATGGAAACTACCCAAGATACCGAGGAAACACTTTCTCAATCTTTGCAATTCAAAATTGGCCTGAGATGTAGGTAAGCTTAACATTTTCTTAGTATCCTGTAAAATTGTTTGGACCTTCGATAGACACCATTCACTCATAAACTTCTCTTCCGTCTTACAGAATTTGGCCATGACCTTATTTAGAATACCACAAATTTCGGTCTTCATTCTTAGATCAGATGAAATAGTTGTCCGTGTATTGTTTTCGAACTTCCATTTATTCATAGATGGTTCAATACTCTCCAAGAAACTCTCAAATATGTTGATATTTAAACAACTTAGACCTTCCACTAACGCATCCTTCAATTTCACATTAGATGTATTCAACAAAGGGACAACCATTTTAAAAATAGACATAGCACTAGTAATTTTCTGATGTTGCACAGTGAACAATTGCTGAGATTTCTTTCTGGAATGGGCTTTACCTAATGGTGAATAAACAGTAGATGCAGTCTGACCAGAAGCCGAAATAGTTGGAATGTGAACAATTTGTTGACTAGTAGACGTCAACGAAGCACAAGACACCTTCAAGAATAACATATAGTCCCAAATCAGTGAGTTCCCAGTACCAGTGGAATTAGAACCAGCACTCAAGGTAACAACCTGGTTGTATAACTGAACTAATCTAATACAACTATGAGACCGAGCCACAGCAATGGCCATAGGACACTGAACAGACAAATTTTCAAGAACTTCTTCAAAAATCTTAAACCATAAAGCAGCATCGACACCATGATTACTCTCAACCAATCTGATAATAGTATCTTTTTTCTGTTTGTATTGCAGTCTAGCTAACCTCTTGGATTCAGCCTCACTCAAGACAGCCTTCTTGGAACCAACAAAGTCAAAGAAATCTAGTGACTCCAAAACCTGAATGATTCTGGTACCAACGTCAGCGACAAATTTAGATGGCATTCTATTATGGGTCTTTTGGAATTCATCATCAGTGGTGCTAGTGTTACCAGCAGCATTGGAATCATTTGGATCAGGCACAGTGGATGCATTATCAGTATCAGTAGTTAAATAGTAAATAACCTCATCAAATTGAGCAACGATTCTTAAAATCTGTGAACCCAAGTATCTAATTCTAAAATCATGACTGAAGAGGAAGAATAACCCATTACCCTCAACTTCATCAATCATATTAGCCATGTTTTTGAGATCCAATTCCTCAAAGGTCTTGGATTCATGAATTTCTTTCTGGACAAACTCATGATTGACATTGTACATTTCATTAGGCGTCTCCACAGACGCCTTTGATGTCTCAGTTAAAGAATCCAACCAACTTTGCATTAATTCAACATAGATCTCCAAAAGTTTGATGTATTCATTGGAAGACAAGTATTCATGGTTCAAAGTACCATTAACCTTTTCATCAAGGAAAAATGCAATTCTCACAAATGTTGTCATAATAACGTTCGGACTATTCTTGGTAACTAAAATCTTCAAATTCTCAATACAATATGAACTGATGTTTTCATCCTCATGAACACAATTCTTAACAAGTAATTCCACAATTAGAGCATAAGTGCTAGGACCCTTTCCCTTGTTACTGGTCTTCTTAGAACTCTTGGAGTACCAAGTCACACTGGAAATCACAGTTGAGAACAATTCCAGTAATTTATAGCTGTTATCTTCAGCATGGAAGTAAAAACTGGAAAGTTTCAAGGGCAAAGTAGGGGTCAAAGATGATGAAGGAGATACTGGTGTCGTGGGGGATAATGCGGTACCACCAGTACTGCTCTCTAACACTTTGCTGCTGCATTGTGTGTCCAACAAGAAAAGTAATTTGGTGAAAATTGAGCATACTTCAGAATGAACAGCTGCATTGGATGCACTCTTGTCAAATATATCTTCTGTATCAGTATTGCAGAACTCCATAGGATCCAGAGATGACTGGATAACGTCATCAGTTGGGAACGGAGGTCTTTCGTTGTTCTGGTAATCAGATAAAATACAGGAATATGATCTGATAGATAATAGCAGTCTCTCGTGGGATAAATTTTCCAAGTTAAATCCATTGAATGAGCTTTTAATGATAGGTAACACAATATTTTCCAAAGTCAAGTTCAATTGAGAGAATGCCATAGCTCTTAGAATTTGCACGGCAGCTTGAATAAGTAATGCGTCATGTGTCAACCAGTATTGTTTCTTGTTAGTGGAATTCTGGAAGAGTAAGCCAGCTATAGCCCCCAAATTTCTTGTCTTAGCATTCAACGTGTCCGTGTATCTATAAAGGTAGGCCCAACAGAGTCTAGCCACACAAGTCAAAATGACAATTTTTTCGGAAACGGATAATTTTGGTTTCAATTTCTTGATATTATTGTTGACGATATTTAACCATTTCTTTTCAAACATTTCCTTTGGAGCCACTGAAATAGATGTTGACACCAATGTAGTGGAGGATTTCCAAAATTTAGCTGTCTTAGTGTTAGAGATACTCAAACTTTTAGTGTAAATGATCCTGATAGCTTCAACCCAAGTTGGGTGGTTCACCTCAGCGGTTAGAGTTCCGGCTAGAGATAAGAGTAATTGATTGATAACTTCACAATAGGAAATCAAAATGTTTTCATTTTCACATCTAAAGAAAAATTTAGCTAAACTCTTCATAAAGTCAGCACCTTCTTCAAATCTCTCCAAAGATGCATTAGAGAATTGTAAATATCTCATCCCATGGATCAACAAGTTTAGTCCTGCTTCACTCATTCCAACATTCCCATTGGTGAACCCAGTTGGGAATTTCTCCAGGTCAGCAATGAATCTATCACTGACACTCAAAAAAGACTTCTCAGACATGCGACCAATCAATTCGGCCAAGAGATTCCAATTGGCAGAATGAATCAATGATTGACTGACCAAATAGGGATCGATGTTTCTTAAGTAATTATACATGATCTCTTCTAACCCCGTTTCTTCTATCAATGTAGTTGTAGGTGTCTGTCGCACAACTTCTATTAACACTCTCCAAAGAATGTACGTACTTATAGTGAATTGTCTATCGGCTTGGGTGAAGGTAACCTCAGCCTTTTGCACTCTCTGTTGCAGCTCTTTCAATTGTGAATCAGTAGTAGAATCAGATGAAACAGTACCATTGGAAATTTGAGAGGTGTCCATTGAGTTGTTGGCAACAAATTTTGCTCTAGAGAATGACATAGATTTCTTATGTGACAATAGTTTACCCCCATTGATGAGTCCCTTTGACTTATAATCCTTGTACAATAGCATTTCCTTCTCGAGCATGGATCTAGCCATCTCTCGGAGTTCGGATTTACCTCTTCTCCAATGCATAACTGCATCGGTCACACGTCTTGGTTTACGTCTAGCGATATACCCCAGTGAAACAATGATCTTATCAAATGTAGGGTCCACGCCCTCTGAGAGTAAGTTTATGATGTTGGGTTCCTGGTCGAGGGGCACGGAGTTGAGACACAGACTCAATTTCCGTTCTGCATGTTTAGTGAATTGTCTAACCATGATGTTTAATGTATAACTTGGGGGGCTATTAGTCTTAGCTCTGTTTAAACTATATGTGAGTCTTCTCTGATCTGGTGATGTGAACGTGGGCGTCGATTGGTTGACAGGGGTACTCATACCCACGGATGAGGTATCTGTGTTGTTGTTGTTATCCATGGAGGTAGATGAGTAGCCTCCTAGTTTGAAGTTCATAGGTTGCTTCCCATATCCATCGTCTGCATCTGGAATAACGATATCTGTAGAGCCATTAGATGGTTGTGGTTGTTGTAGTTGTTGTTGTTTGATATTTTGACGTGATTTCTGTTGCCTCAATGATTTAGATCTGGGTAGTTGGGATTCTTGCAATTGAGGTTGTTGAAATTGTTGTATCTGTTTATGTTGTGTTTCTGTGGGACTCGAACCTGATAGATCGGGGATCTCTATGATGCCATTGGGAGTAGCATCATCTATCGCCTTGGCGTCGGGAATGTGGATCGATCCAGCCATTTTTATGGTGTGTGTGCAATAAAATTTGTTAATATGGAGTACCCAATTGAATGTATAGCAAATAGTTCAGATTTACAGAGTAAACAGCAATAATGTGATCGGAATCTAACAAGTTAAGGTCAAAATTGTAAAACCCTTCTCGTATAGATCTGTTTGAATCAGTAATAGAAAAAGAAAAAAAAACAGGAAAGCAGAAGGCAAATAGAAAGCAAGGAAAAGCAAATTGTTCACACTAATCTGTTGAGTGATATAAATGAATAGTCAACACAACACTAACTGAGACGATATCAATTGGGTATATGTAAAGGAATCAAAATAACCTTAACCTATTCCTCTTTTACCTTCTTTTCCCCCCTTCGAAAGAAAAAAAAAATGAAAATTGAGAAAAACTGTCCCAATCAGGAAATCCCCTGGTTGGACGATGGCCATTTATGATATGGGGGAGCATCACATTCATTATACTGATACCCCCTGTCAACGCGGTATTACTAGGTTTGTAATATTACAAATGGTGCATTTTATGTTTATTTTTTTATACAGTGTAGGTTAGTTGGTATGGGAGAGCGGAGGGAGGCGGATCCATTCAATAACGGTACTCATAGAAACATCCATCCTTACCGAATTTACCCTGGATACCCAACTTCACCCAGTACTCCTCATCAATCTCTTCCTCATCGGACTTCCCTAATATGAATCCTCTTCCATAGAGTTGCCCCGTAGGATCATCATCATTTGTCTTCCTGAGCTTCAACTCAATGGAATTGGAGGCCACCCCGGCAAGTCTTACAGTGTGATCATCAAACTTCTCCTTACCCAAAATACGGTAGTCGTACAAGTTGGTTTTCACCACAGGGGACAATGATACAGGTGAAAAACGTTCTCTGATAACTCTGACCCCGAATAACGACTTTAACACACCATACTGCTTAGATGACAACGCCCCAGAATCCAAAGAGTAAGCGATCTTCCATTCAAGTGGATATACCATAGCAAATTGATTGAACATTCCAATAGAATTGAAATATTCGGCTCTACGCACAAACCATCTTTGCCAGTTTGGACACCGATACGAGAAAATTAATCTTTTCCATGTAGCATCCGTCAATGAGACAATTGTAGCATTCCATTTAACTAATTGTTTCAATTCGATTTCCTTCTCATCGACAATCTCAACAGTTCTCACAGAAATAAGTAACCCTGTCAAAAATTTCAAGATAAAACTCTTCTTATCAGAGACATCCTCTCCAGAACCAACCACCAATCTGTCTTCCTTGGTCCAGGCAAATTCAGAGTGCAAGGACATCAATTGTGAGGCAATAGATGAAACAAAGTTTCTTTGGAAATACTTCACTTCCCTAGGTAGCGTCTTGTCATCACCCAAATTGAGCTCTGTGTAAGGCTGATTGTTGTTTTTAGTCTCATCTAATGAGTCATTTATATCATATTCGTAACTATCACTTTCATCGATCTTATTGTAATTGAAGAATGACTTGAATGGGATAAGATCAACGTCATCAAGTTTCCGGTCGAGGTATTCAGTAGACCCCAATAACACAACCTTCTTGATGCCTAAAGGTAAGATACTCTTATTGTTTTCCAAATCAACAAATATCACTTCAACATCTGGATCATCCAACGGCTTCATGCCACGAGACACAGAATTCAGATTCACCACGGTTCTATCATTAACAAATAAACAACTTAATAACACAACAATACTTTCCAAAGTATCAAATCTGGAATAAAATGCAACCTTCTTGTTAGCACTAGAGCACAAGTCTTCTAGACTCTCAGAACATTTGTGGATCAGCCAATTCAATTGCTTCACAGTGACCGTGGTATCCCCAATTTTCAAAGTGGTGCCAGTGCTGTCCTCCTTGGATGAAGCCTGAAGACATGTCAACCACACATCTTTCAAGATACCATCTCTCAATTTATACCCACTGTGCTTGATCCTCAACCCAGTGTGTAATGGCATACCGTGGGGCATATCCACAGACCGATAAATAGCGGTTTCGTTGAGCTTTCTAGTGGGCCCGATCGATGACTGTTGCTTGAGCGCATCGGGATCAATGTCTCTCAAGTTAGCCTTGATATAGGGTAATGAGAGTAGAAATATTATCAATAGAGCAATCGATATAGTCAACACAAACGCCATTGTTAAATTTAATTTAAATTCAGTAAATATGAAAACACACACGTAAACATGAAACATCATTTTTTTTTGTGAAAATTTAGCTTTTACGAACTAAAACGCTTCTTGCAACTTCACAACTCCTAGAAAAAGCGTATATAATTACAAATAAACAATTACTATTATATAAAAACAAGACTTTGATAAGGCATTCCTTACCTCAATTTCATTAGAAACTCATTTACATATAATTTTGCCATGGTTAGAGGTCTACTTTACATTCGAAACTACTTATTGAGATTACCTGCTGCAATGCAGTCTGCTCTTAAGACTAGAAATGAAACGCCATTACGCCAAAGATACATTTCTTTGCTGCCCGCATTGGTGATCTGGTTGACCTTATTCACGTATTTCCAACTATTGGACCCACATTATAATGCTTTGAGTTGTAACTGGCCCACGCAACCCAATGTTAACAATCATAACTTGTTGATCATAGCAGACCCACAATTGATTGATAACCATACTTACCCAGGACGTCCTGGCGCGTTACTACAGTTATCCAAGTTCACAGTGGATAATTATATTTATAAGAATTACAAACAGTTAATAAAACATTTAAAACCACAAACGATAATTTATTTGGGGGACCTTATGGATAATGGAAGGTCCAGTTCTAACGAATACTACGCTCATGAATTACAACGGTTTAATAAAATATTTAAAGAACCAATAAAAGACGAGTCCATCAATGTTTACTACAATGTGCCGGGGAATCATGATATTGGTTGGGGGAATGGGGTGAAACCAGAGTCATTGCATAGATTTGATGAGACATTCTCGGGAGACTCCTCATCTAGAAACCGCAAAATCACGATCCAAAATCATGATTTAATCTTTCTCGATACGATATCACTCTCAAACACGGAGAATGAAGACGTGTCACGGGAACCACGGGAGTTTTTAAACATGATGGCTAACGAACCTAAGGTGAATCCAAGAATCATGCTCAATCACGTCACACTATTCAGAAACCCCAATGAAAGTCCATGTGGGGAGCTCAGAGAGTCTCACACAGGGTTTCCTCTTGCACATGGGTATCAATACCAAACGGTGATAGATGAAAACTTGACAAAGGAACTAATCACGAAAATCAAACCGGATATTGTGTTTGCAGGAGATGACCACGATTACTGTGAAGCAGTGATTCCTTATCCTAAAGCCGAGGGGGAAAATGCTCAGACAGAAAAGGACACTCAATCATCGGTTGTAGCAGTGAATGTGAAGTCCATCAGTATGGCTATGGGGATTTGGCGACCAGCAGTGGAACTATTGTCGTTATATGATACCTCTGTTGATACTGAATGGAAAGTGCGATCAAAAGTTATGCAAAAGGAAAGCACGTTTGGTTATTCTATGTGTTATTTGACTACTCCTTATCAAGATGTGTTAATCTATGCTACTTGGGCATTCATGAATTTCTTATTCTTTGTGTTTGCCTGTTGTAGGCCCACTGATGATTCCAGATACGTCAGTTTGGTGGACACAGATCTATATAAAGAACCAGAGAGTCTCGTTACGAAACTGAAGAAGTTAGATTTATTGAAATTGATTGAATTATGTGCTATAGAAGGACTCGTGGTGGTGCTTATTTATAGTTTAATATTTACTATACATGCAGCTTAGAGATTGCTCTCCTTTTTTATATCATAAATATATATATTCTTTTCATAAACAAGCAAGTGTAAGAGAAAGAAAAACCGGTAGCCAAAATAGGTCTAGTAAAAAAATAAGGCTAATAAACAAGGAAAAAAACAAAGACTGGACCAAACAAAACAAAAAGAAAAGGAGGTGAGAAGTTCATTAATACATGGAGACGATGAGGGGGAAGCAGAAAACAAGTAATGGTATAGGTAATAAAAGCAAAGAAAAAAAAAGGCGAAATAAGAATTAATAAATTAAAGGGGAAAGGATGAGGAAAAGCGGGTGGTTAATAGGTGGTATCATGAAGGAATGAGATAGGAAAGGAATTAAGCAAGTCTGATTCTCTTAGTTGATCTTCCGCTCGTAGCATGAGCAGTTGTAGGTAATGGTAAATGTTTCATTTGACTAGTAGTGCCGAAAAACTGCGCCAGTGAATCAATAGAAGGTTCAACATTTCTGGAACCAAGAGCTAAAGATTTCATAGTCGCTTGAGATTTGGATAAACTAGCAAATGAACAGCCCACGTTGGGGGATGAAGGGGGAGTCAAAATTAAGGAGGAATCAGAGTTGCAAGATGAGGAGTTATTGATGTAGCTTATAGCAGCGTAAAGGTTATGTTGAAATTCTTTAAATGCCGATTCTTTGATGAATAGTTTGTAATCGAGGGCATCCAATATGGCAAACTCTGTAGCGTTGAGTTCAGCCAAAGTGGAGCCCGTAAGTTTGTTCCACACTTTCATTGTGTAGTTTTTGTCTTGTTGATATTTCCCTGCTAAAATGAGACAACCCAGCCAGGTCTTTTTAGGACATTTGAATATTGTGTCGAAATCTTTACCAGACTGATTATATAGATGGATTAGGTAGTAAACACTTATTTGGAAGATAGCAAGAGAGCACTTGGATCTCTTGAGTACTTCTCTGATGAAGTACTCCACTGAAGTGGAAGCAGGGGACACCGGAGAGGAGGAAGTAGCAACGGTGGTCATAACATTGAAGTTGCCACCTGTCACAGACACGGGGAACACTTCTAATAAGAATAGAGTAGTGAAGTTAATTAGAGCATGTAAGTTGTTTGTAGTTTGTTGTTGTTGTGGAGATTTAGTTGGGTCCTGATGATAACCTTGAGTCCGAGATGATGATGGAGATGCAGGAGATACTGGAGACCGCAGATGAGACGACCAAGAAGGTTGTAACATGTCCTTTGAATGAGAGAAGGACGCTGAAGTCGATGACAGTATCAAGGGAGGTAGAGAATAGTGGGAATGATGATGAAGAGGAAGAGAAGCCGTGAAAGTAGAAGTAGTGATTGGAGGTCTACCACTTCTACCCCTGCACGGCCCCATTGGGGCTCTCTTCACGGGGGAACACACTTGGGACTGTTGAGGTGATTCACCAGGAGTCAAAAACACATCCTGTGATCTCTTCATTCAGTTGATATGATATGATAGGGTTTGTAGTATTTGAAGAAGTTAAGTGGAATGAATTAGTTAAAGAATAAGAAGAAACAACAATTATACAAGAAGGCCCATTTGATAACACGTACGTAAAAAAATTTTATTTTAGTGCGTCGAGTTAAACTTTAATTACTTATAAGGCCGCATACTAAACTTGATACGTGTGATCAATTGTTCTTTACTGACCGATATTACGTAATCACACGGACGATTAGACTATTGGACTATTTATTTGATTTTTTTTTTTTTGATTCAATTTTTACAATGTTTATAAAGGCCAACAGGGGAAACGGGGCACAGAATGATAATATAACCCATTGATAATATAATACACACATATACACACGTCATGGCCTCTTTATACAAGTTAGATGAAGAGACTAGGCAATTACTCACACTGGATAATTTCTTAGATGATCTCACTGTACCAGAATTCATAGATAAAATCTCTAAGAAAACCGTGTTGAATACAAGAACTCACGAAAAGAGTGGGATCCAATACTTAGATCCCAAGCCATACATTAGAACTTTTGAACTCGTATTGAAGGAATTGAATTCTATAAGTACCGAATGTGATGCTAAACAAATCGATCTTGAACGGAAAACCACAGAATTACAACAATTGCATATCGAAAATGTGGATCATTTAAGTTCTAAAGTTACAAAATTATCACAGAAATTAAATAATCTGTCAAATAATGTGGACAGAATTCATAACAATTCTATTAACCCATTAGGTGAAAGGCTGAAAAAGACGAGTAACATTAAGGAAAATGCAATGAGCTTAATTTCATTAACTAAATGTTATAACGAATTTTATACAACTGGGAAACCACCATTGGAATTGACTAAATATAAACCATCCGACATGCAATCGGTGGCTAAAACTTGGAATCAATTATTGGTTCTCTCTTCTAAATTAGCTGGTGACCCATCATTACCTAAGGCAGAACGTTGTAATGAAATTATAGTACAGGAAGCCAATCAATTCGAATCAAATCTGTTACAAGCATTTGATAAGTATTACCAACTACCAGACTCCAAAAAAATGATGGAAATTACTAAAATCTTATTCGAATACAATAATGGTATCTCCTTGGTGTCAGCATACGTTGAGAAATCTCCATTTGCAGCCAACGTTAACCCATTGGATCCCATCACTGATCAATTCTGGGTGCCTCTAGGAAACCCAGATAACTCGCGTTTCAAATTGGATAGAACCACCATGGCATTGTTTTCATCAGTCATCACAGAGATCAAATCAGAATATGACTCCATAGAGAAGATATTCACAGATAATACCGAAGTCATCTTGGGTAGCTTGTTCAACGAATATTACTCCTCTGTGGCATCAAGAGTGGAATACATATTGAAAATGACAATTTCGTATTCCAAATTGGCATACCTCAGAGCATTTCATCTGCTATTTATAGAAGCACAACATACCACCAAATCTTTGAAAGACTTTTTAAAAACAAAGGATATAGACTTGGATGCAAGTTTGGATAGACAATGTAATTCATTGTTCTCCCTATACACTTCCAATGACCAATACATCGAAGATGAAAAGGCAAGTCTGGTGGAATTAATAGAATTACTCACTTCCAATTTTGAAATTCATAATGAAAAAGTCATCCAAAAACATTTACTATCCATCAGAATCCAACAATACAAAGAAAACCATACCGAATCCTCACAGTTCCTTGAAACAGACGATGACCAAGATCCAATTTTGAATGCTACCCCTGCTTCGCCCCAGAGCGCAAATCATGCATCAAATGGTACCCATGATACATCTTCAGCTGCAAGAAATGTCCTGGCTTATGGTAGAAAGGGTGCCAAGAAATTCCCAACGTTCTCTAAATTCATTAAGAACATGGATAGATCCACTTCATTGAGAGATAAATTCAAAAGACACTCTAATCCAGCTAGTCGATCACAAGTGGATCTCAATTTAATTCCACAAAGTCATGAGACGGAGAAAAATGGTATGACATTGGCTGTCACTGAGAGTATCTTAAAATTCTCTGTGGAATCATTGACTAGATGTAAGGACATCGCACCGGCATCGAGCCTCAATGATTACACCATTGATTTATTTGAATTATTGCTCTATTATATTGGACCTTCTTATATCTCTGTGGGATTAGAAGCTCTCTACAATGAGGTGCAAACCCAACAAAAACAACAAGGCTCTCTGTTTGGTTCTAATTCCAACAAGATTGACTTGTCTTACTTATCGCAATTAAACATCGTGCCTTTACAGTTGTATCTGTTCTCCATTGTGGTTAAATCTTTTTACTACCCAACTATGGAAAATATAGCATTGAAGAGTAGACTTCTCTCAGAATTCAATTCATTTCTGGCTGATGTTGAAATCGGATTAAATATTATCCTCAATTCCACTGTTAACTTGTTAGATAAGACAATTGCATCAATCTTGAATAATCAAAATCCTAATGATTACAATGTCACTCAAGCCAGAACTGAAGAGACAACCCAAGATAAGACAGCTACATGTGCAAAGTTAACCGATTTCATGATCAATAACGTATTTAAGTCTGTCGATGAATCACTCACTGATACTCCTGTGTTAAAATATGAATTTGTCGCTAGAATCAGTGGTATCTTACTTCAACAATTGATTTACCATTTCATGAAATTCCTTGTGTCCTCCTATGGGTCAAGTCTTGTCACTCAAGACGTTTATTACTATGGTGATATATTTACTGGATTCAATTTTTACAACCCTAATAATGATGAAATTGATACAGCAAAGAATGGTGATTCTACATCTGATGAATTGTCTGAGAGCTTTGTCATTTTGAAAAGATTGGCTAATTTATTCTCATGTCATCCAGAACTGTTGAAGGAACTATGTAATGAGGGTGAATTGCTGAATGTGAAGAGAGTTGTCCTTAGAGGTTACATTACGAGAAGAACCGATTTTAGACAACGGTTTTTGGTGGGTATATAGATAGATACTTTCGAATAAAGAATTAAAGAATTTTAACATTAAATTATTAGTAAAAAGGGTATATACAGCAAAGAGATTTTTTTCTAAAAAAAAAGGCACTCATATTAAACAGAGTTATCAACCATAGCAAAGCATACTTTTTGATCTAACATCAACTCATCCAGAGTGACCCCATCAAATATTATGGTGGAGCCATCAGTCATATGTCTAGTAACAGGCACTTTAAATTCCCGGCTATTTTGTTTCGACTCATAATATCTAGTAATTCTATCGGACCAAACAGAATATGTGCACATTAAACTATCTTTCAATTTTGAAAATACTATGGAGCAACTAGACACAATAGCAGCCTTGTAAGATGTTTCCTGTTCATCTTCATCTTCAAGCACACCGTCTTCTAATAATCCTGTCATTCGAGTATTCAGTGAATCAATTAACTTCTCTAATCCAGCAATAAATAATAAGACCTGTTCTTGGTTCTTGAAAGAAACTTCAGTTAAATTAGCACACATGAAGTAAATATAATTCCGAATAGATTTCAATTCATCCACAGATTCCAAAAGAAAATCCTCAGAATCAATTGATTTGAAGGATCTCAGAAGAGTTTTCAAAAATTTAGTCATTGATGTAGCCTTGTTATCATAGTCAGAGACCTTCACGATATTTCGTAAGAAATTGGTCTTAGTCACCAATCTACTGATTGGCATCCTTTTCATATTGTAAGAGACAGCTAACTTGAAACCTTCAATGGAACTACTCTCGATTAAAGACTCATATTTTTCAAACAGCTCTTCATGCATAATAAGAGCGGCTTGTCTAATTACCAACACCGAGGAAGACTCAAGAGCAATAATTGTTGGAATACAAAGTTTGGGATTAGCAAACCCAAGACGAACCACTAACTGTAAGAAGTGAATCGCCTTCAAAGATTCATCATCATTACTGCACAAACAGTTTCTTAAAACTGGGTTCAAGTACCGTTGCACCAATGAAGCACAAATACCATCATTTAAGTAAGTAGCCGATTGCCCATGGAAGACCTCAACATCAAAATCAACAGTCTTGGAATTCTTTTGATCAAGCCCATTACGTTCTATAGTCTTTTTCTCTTCAAGTTCCAAGAATACAGCAAGTGAAGTGATAACTGCATTTTGTAAATTGACATCATTGTCATCGAATAAAGAATCTATAATCTTCAATATTTGTTCACTTAAGAAAAACTTTGGACTCGAAATACAAATATTGATAAGGTTCTTGATAGCAATTCTTCTAATAGATGGATTCACAGCTGGCTGACAAAATACAATAATATGTTTCACAAGGATAGAGACAACAGATTCATTTGGTTTCATCCCAGCGATGGAAGACACAAACAAGTCCTTATGAGGCTCAAAATCACAATATCTACCGAAACTACCGAGTAAGAAAAGCAACCGTTGAAGTCTAGCATCTGGTTTGAAAAACGGCTCTATCTTCAGTTTGGCCAAGTATGGCTTTATCAGAATAATTGATGATATACATGCCTTGGCAAGCTTGACTGTATCATCATTGTAGCAACATAAATACCAAACACATGGCATAGCCTCACTTAACTCTCTAACATTGACCTTAGTTAATATTTTTAACAAAGAGGATTGACAAGAATTCACAAAACTTGGTTTAAGAGCAACCAAATTAGGAAGCGTGCTATTGAAAATCTGAAGTGTATGGTAACATAAAGAATCATTAGATTGATCATAAGCGATGTAAGGTTGTAAGGAAATCAATTCATCTTGTGAAATCATTGAACCATTACAACTGACAAAAAGGGCGAGCAGTCCCATCAGTTTCCCAGCAGTAATTTTTCCTTCCTTCTTAGGTCCTGAGCTACCATCAGTGATTGACTCAAATATTGATTCTCTAATCCTGGAAACCGAAGTATTTAAATCATTCGCATAGATCATGTTGGTTTCAGTGTTATGGAACACTTGCTCCTTCAAGAATCTCTCAAAGAACTTCCAGTTCTTTTCTCCCGATGAAGTAATCTTAATCATCACCTTGATAGTAGAATCAAGCATATCTCTACCTTGTTGTGTAGCCTTTGTGGCATACATGTAGTTCATTGAGATGAACCAAACAGTTAATAAGGTTAGACAAGCTAGTGCTGTGATATGATCTTCCTCGTCATCTTGTCTTCTAAGCAGCTTTTCACAAATACTAGCCTTTATATCTATATCATTTGAATTCAAATACATTGATTTCGACAAATTAATAGCCTTCTTACGCACAGCCAGACTATCATCATTTAACCGGCCACAAATAATATTAACATATTCTGGAATGAGAGACTGATTTTTTTCCAAGTATGCAGTAAGCAAATCAAGGATAGCATCACGAACTGTAGCAGATGATTCGCTCAATTTAGCGGCCAATGCATTCTTGATAGATGATGTGGAAAGAAAAGAAGGGTCACGGGAAATTATCAGAGAGAGGTTCTTGATTGCCCTACTCTTAGTCTTAGCCTTATGATTATTCAGACCCTTCAATATAATATTCATTAAATTATCGTGTTGGTTGAGGAGATCCTGTGATGATAGCACTTTAATGTAATTTTCAGGTTTAGGATCAGTCGTATTGGAGTACGTTTTCAATTTTGTATCATCTCTAAACACATTCAGTAAATTGGATTCTATCTCGTTGAGTTCTAGCCTAACATTATCATCAATTTGTGGACCTAAGCTACATTTGAATGAATTAAAGTAATTAAAATATTTCAGGTAAAAGTTGTCATAACATGAACCTCTATTATGATTAACCAAGTACTTCAATGTTTGCCAATAATATTCATTCAATTGTTTAATCTCTTGTGGTGTACTCTTTGGATTCAATGATAGTGAACGACCGTCTCCCTTTATTCCTAAAATATAGGATCCAATGAGACCAGCTAATTCCATAAAAAAGCTTGAGATAGCAACAGGTGTATTTTCCAATTGAGATGCATACATAAAGGTAGTCATAATGGAATTCAGGAGGGTCTCAGCACCAGGGTATTGTGGCTCCATAGACATTACTAGTAAATCATTAATGAAGTATTCCATCGTTTTCTTGAAATTTGTATCATATGAAAGAGTCAATTGGTTAACTATTACCATGGCAATTTCATTGGACAATTTTGTCATATCTGAACTCACAGCGTGTATATTGAGGATAAATTTCTTATTAATCTCTTGCAACATTTCCAATTTCTTCTTCGATGGCTTTCTGTCGCCAATGAGATCCCAATAAATGCCTTCAAATTCATAATCCTTCACCATGTATGATTGCACAAATGAAACTAATAAGTATGCCACTATTTGTACGTTGGTACCCGTCACCGTTCTATACTGTCTGAAGATCGTTTTTCTATAAGGTAATTTGTTGAAATTTCCCACTATTTCTGTTATAATAAAACTTCTTTGATCGGCGTATTTCTTGAAAATTGTAAGTAGTATATCTGCACCAGATTGTCGAAGGTTTTCTATGTTTGCAATATCAATTAATTCTAGTCTCAATTTTGGATCAAATTCTATGTATAAAATTGCCACAGATAGGTACTCAAGAGTTGTAATTTGGCTTTCATTGAATGTGAGAGTAGTTATAAGATGCGGAGTATGATTTGTGAGATTTGTAAAGAGCACGCACAAATTGTCAAGCCATTCAGCAAGCATATCAGGGGCTCTTCTTTGAGAGAGAAGCATAAGAAACTCATTACCTATCTTTTGAATGCATTCCAAAGTTGAAGTTAAATACTTATCAAGATAAATTTGTTTCTCTGGTCTTCCACAAGTGAGGATGAAGATCATATTGACGGCAGACTTGCAACCGTTACAAGCTATATGTAAGAATTGTTTAGTGGTGACATCATCCTTCAAGTTTTTTAACTCTGACCAATCCAATTCCAAACAAAATGATAATGTTCTATTGATAATTTCCTCTATTCTTAATATATATTTCAAGTCTAAACCATTTAGTTTATTCTTTTGGTACCACAACTTAGTCAAATTTACCGTGAGTATTTGCATTATGTCAATGGACAAAATTAGGTTCTCCTCCGATATATCACTAGCCTTTAGGGCTTCAGAATAGTTAACCCAAATTTTAGCATCTTTATTTTCTTCATCCTCCTGTGTGAATCCAATTGCATCAATAACTTTTATTATTTGATTCAAATGAAATGCCTCTAACGCATCGGAATCCAACTTAGTTGAAGTTGCCGCAGTGGAACCTGTTGTGGTATCGTTAACTGTTGAATTGGTAGTTGCAGTTTCATCATCATACATTGCCTGCAATTGGTATTCAGCTTGGATCTTCAACTGTTCTGAATTGATGGTTGATTTAATAAATGTACCTGTTTCGGACACCTGAGTCACCAATTTAATTCTTTTCACTTTAGTATTAGGTTTCACGTAATCATGTTTAGTCACGTCAGTAGTATTTTGGAAAATTTCCTTCTCAAATGAATCTAATTGATCTAATTTCTCTACCATAGCTGTTTCCCGCTCTGGACTATCCATTTTCATGGCCGGACGTTTAAATCTGATATGCTTAGATTCAGTTGCCCCGTCTTTCAGTGCCTTCAAGACACCATCTCTTATTAATTTTTCTGTGGCATCATCACTAGGAGGTACATCATTGTTGTTCAATGATATCACAGGTGTATCTGGTAGTGTTAATTCGAAAGGTGCACTGAATGGGATGATGTCTTGTTTGGGTATAAGGTATTCCAATGGTTGATATGACAATGCTGATATCAAATCATTGGGGGGGTCAATGGGTTCCCTTGCTTTATTCGAATCTGACATTTGGATTCAATAGATTCCAGTGTGCTTAGTTTTTGTTGTAGGGAGTGGTGATGATGATATTAGTAGGTGTTATTCAGAACCAGATTTCTCTTTCTCTCTTTTTCTCTCCCCATCCTGTTCCCCTTAGATCATCTTCTATTTTTTTGTTCTGAATTGATTCAGGGGCGTGTCATACACAAACTTCTGTTGCACTGCCTTAGAAAACGGGATTTTCGAAAATCAGAGAAGAAATTAATTGACTGTAACATGATTGTACCTTATTGCACTTCTATGAACATACCTCTAACAACACAGGATCTAATAAAATGTCCACTACAATATATTCACAAGTACCATTGACTGAAGATGAGATACAAGCCAAAGTGAAACAATCAGCTAATAATGAACTCAGGTGGCTAATCCACGAGATGGTGTTACCCCAATTACCAGACATCAAGGATATCCTAATGACTTGCATGGATAAGATCTCAGATACCAATGATGAGGAATACAAGTTACCATTGTCATCACATAATTCTGAAATACTGAAAGGTGTCATTGTTAGGCAAAATTTTAATGTGACTGGACTTCAAGTCACTATAAAATCTAAATCATTGAATGGGGGGAAACCATTAAATTTCAAATTAAATGATGGTAAATTCATAGTGATCAGACAATTATTAGATTGTCATGACTCCATTTACAATTGTATCCATACAATTGATAAAATTTTGGAACACCCAGAATTAGATACTTGCATATTATTGAAATACATTGAACAAATATATAGTCATATTCATTTGGCTAAGTCGTCACTCAAGACACCTTCACCGGCATACATGTTCCCCAAACTGAGAGTGGCATCCACTGATTTCACTCCAGAGTTGTTTGAATCAATTTCATTGGATTTCTTAGTGTTGAATGCCGATCTCTCGGTTGATTTGAAAGTACTACGGAAAGTCACTACAAAGCCATGGGATACTGTGTTAGATCCAAGTACAAAACTAACATGGGTGGACCATGTGAGATCAAGAATCAGTACAGATAGATATCAACCTATTAATAAGATTTTGATGGAGGAATATAATAAATTATTAGATTGGAAGAAGAAAAATAAGGACGTCCATCAGGAGAAATCTGAAGAGAAAATTCACAATAACCATAATGATAATAATTTCGGGGCCACCATTAAAAACATGTTTAATACTGGTGGTGATCCATCTCTTTCGACAATGTTGAAGACGGCATCCAAATTTTTGGAAGAATCTGTGTCTTATGTTGATAACGAGGGTCAATCATCTGTTGTGACGGTTTTAGAAACCTGTGATGTGATGACTTCGGATCCAATTCTATTGTCTATGAGTATTAAATTGGAGAGTTTAGAGAATTCCATTGGGAAACTGCTTGAAAATCTTAAAAATTGTTTATAATATTTTATTCACTTCTTTTGTCTTAATTGAAGAGTCTTCAATTGAGCTCTTAATTTAGCCTTCTTTACTATTAATTGATATAATTGAGAATTTCTTGTTGATGAATTTGAATTTGATGATAATAAATTATAAGTTTCTCTAGCATTTTCAATTTTCAATTTAAGAGTTTCATGTTGTTTGAGTAAACTAGTTTTCTTTTTCGTGTACAAACTTTTAAGGCTATCTAATGTATCTAAATCGTGTTTAATTCTAGGTCCAATAAGAGATTTCAATTTGGTAGATCTAGATAACACTATTGATTCAGGTAACACGTCAAACACTTTTCTTGTCTTTAACGTGTGAGTCAATATTGGTACATCTTCAGTAGTTTGTTTTAATGGTGTAATAGAATTTTGAAGAAAATTCAATGAATTCTCTAAAAGATGAATGGAAGTGTCTAAACTCATTGTATTGTAGTTATTGAGTAGAATTTCAGTAACTCAAAAAAAACGAAAACACACAAATTTTTGTTTTGTTGATTTTAAAATATTTCAAAAATAGCGCGTAGAACTAAAGTTCTTTCCGTATCTGGCTATGTATGAATCTATCTATCTTTCACTGAAATTAGTTTGCTTAGCTTTACATTGTATCTATATTATAACAAAGGAACAGTAATTTCGGAAAATATATATATATACATATGGAATAGTGTTGGCTGGCATCATTAAAAAAAAAAATTCTATTAGTCAATAATAAAAAACTATTGAAATGATACAATGTACATAGTTACTGTCGGCTACTTGTATATTTGTGCACGTATATACCCTATGTATAGACTTGATTCTAACATACAGAATTTGTGGCATTTAATTCTGTCCATTCAGGAAATCATAGAACATTATATGTACTAAATTGATTGTTCAATTTTCATCCCACTCATGTATCTTTGTGCGAGTTACGTCATTTCAAAATTATCTATATATTATTAAACTATTTTAATTTTTAATCAGGTCAATTCAATTAAAGATACACTGGGAAGTGTACACATTCATTGATTACGAGAGATTCTAAAAAATTCATTATAATCTATTCCTTCCAAGGAAACTCATAGTAATTCTCGATAGTAGAATATAACTTGGTAAAAGTCACCGGTCAACGTACTGAAGTCGTGCATTGACGTACGTTGTAAGACACCTAAATAAATTTTAAAAACAAAAAATAATTAAGTTTGTGGCTCGTATATATTAATTAAAACCTATATAAAACTTATATTACCACTGGTTTTATAATGATGTAATAAGGAAGCAAGATACAACTAATTAACTCTACATTAGATGTATAAATTGAGGAGAAGATAAAAGTAAAAACCGTGATATACACACATACGGCTGTATATTATGAGGGGATGATGATTCAGTCTCAAGTATACTCATTGTAAATTTCTTGCGTTTATACTGTGAAATTTCTTGTAATTTCTGCTACCCATTTCTATTTGCCGATGCCGATGGTTATCATTAATAGGTATTTAGTAAAGCAAGAGTTTTAGTTTAAACAATAATATTTAGTTAAAACTTGGAAATAAAATTTAATTGCCGATGCCTGTGTCTGACATTCACATACACCTGCATATGGTTGAAACTTGTCTTCTCCCCAGATGGGCTCCTTTTTTTTTTTCTTACCAATAAACTATGTCGCCTCCATCACCCTTGTTAACAAAATTCAAAAATTAACCGAAAACTATAAAAAACTCAATAATATTTATGAAATCTACTCTCATGTGTATTGACCGGATCAATTCACGACTCAATAAAAAGAAATCTTATACAATGACGTGGTTTTATAATACAACAAAAATTAAATTGAAGTTTTTTTGGTCAAAGGTTTAGGCTCTCTCTATGTCTCTCTCATTCTGCTTGGTTCTATACGATTGCCGCTTTTTAAACTCCATTCAAATAATCCGTCTTCATTGTTTTTTACATTATTGTATTCAGTATTATGTGTGTATGTGTGTTTTTTTTTCTTCTTGTAGATTAATACCCATAAATGATTCAATTCTTCTTTATAGGACCTTGCTTTTTTGTTTGTCTTGTTTAGAAATAGCTTCCATTTCAAAAAAAAATTGTTATAACCTTTTTTTTTTCTCTAAAGGTCACAGCATCTAATAATAATTTGAAATAAACAGATATATCAATGCTCTTTTCTTTTAATCTTTAACGAGTTTCACGGTTTTGTAAAAGAAGTATTGGCCCGCTATCCGTGATCCGTGGACCGACTAAGTTCTCTTTCTGGAAAACTGTCAACACTGTGTAATCAGGAACAGAATGGATTGTTATGGTTTTCTTTCTAGGAAATCCCACTTTCATTCGATATTCCCGTGAATAATATAAGTGCAGGTAAGTATCATATGGTAAATAGGGTGTGTGCTTTGTATGAGTGTCGAGAGGGTGCACTCGGGTTGAGGAGACGGTCAGTTATCTTACCTAGTTCTCCCCCCTCTTTAAAAGAAAATTCAGGGCCCCAGTAGCCCACAAAAATTCCACTCGACTGACTCACCCCCTCTCCCCCATTCACGGCGTTCACACATTTTTCATATTCTCGTAATGGGAGCGGAAAATATTTACCTTCTCATATTATCTAAAAATAAAACCTATATCCTATCTGGCTCTACAATCCACACATAGAGAGGCATTACTTCATCCCCACTCAATATTAATTATCATTTATCATCCTCACCCCCCACTTCCAAGTAAAAGTTCAGTCATATCACAGAGTTTTGGCATCAATCAATGAAAAGATCTAACTTTATATTTCAGTAACATAAAATAGCAACCCGTGCTCACCATATCACAAAAGAAAAGGGACAAAGCCCATAAACCAAAACTCACAACCAACTTAGTTTAAAAAAAGGTTGTATCATAACTAGTACTGAAGAATAGCGAAACCGATATTACATATAAGATCATATATTTTGTAGTTGTCGAGTAAAAAGGCTTCTTTCTTTTGAGGCAAGAATTACATAGACTCACAAGCATAATAAACCTACATATCCATGCATCAGAGGTTTGGTCTTCTTAAACGTGCACATCTTGTTGAGATTTCAAGTTATAATATTTTAGTTAGTGTGTGTAGGTATGTCTCTTAGGTTCTAGTTTCGTAATTCTTTAAAGCTTTTTACTCCTACACCTACCATATATTCCCCTCAAACAGTTCATGCTTGCATTTGTCAACAAAGGGAATGATAATTATCTTTTGTTTATAGATGCAGGTAGCTGATTATAAAAGAGAGTATTATTCCTAGAATTTTTTAGAATTTTTAAGAAAAATTCCTTTACTAGCTTCAGAATATATATTTATTTACGTTACACATAGAAGAACCAAATATTCTTATAGATACAAAAAAATATGAACCGATGAATGAGCTTACACCTCAACCGAGTCATTCAAACTTAAGTTCTAATAGCTGCTCCACTACTAACATGGTTAATGATAATAATTACAAAAACTTCAATACATCTAATATCAATTTGGATACACAACAAGCTATGTATTCTAATTATGGATACCAAGAAGTACTAGGCTCCCAAGACATCATGGGGGCAGAATTATCGCCGATTTCTACTTACGCTTCTTTAGATAATTCGTTGACCGATGGCTACCCAAATAATTTTTCTGATAATACCTCCAAAAGCACAAGTGTTAGTAGTGCAATTGATTCTATTAAAAGTGGCTACCAATCATATTACCTGTCATCCAAGAACTACCCATCTGTTAATTCTAGCAATTCCACAGAGGCTTCCACCACAAGTGGGGGTGCAGTCTCCCAAGACTGGTCTCTTCCGTCGGTGGTCGATGAATCAGATATGAATACTGGTACTTTCTTGCCACGTTCCCCTATGTCATCGGTGAGTACAAATCATTCGTCTCCGGTGTCGCTTACCCATTCTATGTCTAGATCTTCCTCCCATGTGTTGCATCACCATTCTGCTTCCAAGTATACTAAAGTGAGAAGATCAAGAAAAGGGTGTTTGACTTGCAGACAAAGAAAGAAGAAATGTTGTGAAGCCAAGCCAATCTGTACTGAATGTGCTAGACTAGGGATCCATTGCAGATGGCCTGCTCCTGGTTCTGAACGGAAGAACAGATCAAAGAATAACAACTTCAGTCATGACTTAATGGAACATGAGGAGTTTGGTACCATCAGAATCCTGAGGGGAGTGGTGGATTACAAGATCGAGGAGTGATTTGTTGTTATTTTGGTAATATTTTACTCGGGTTTTTGTGGTTTTTTATCCTTGCTATTCTTTTTCTATTTAAATTATTTCTACGCGTGAACCTTCAAAATGGTTTCTAGTTAATTCGTCTAATTCTTCTAAATTTGGGTTTTTTTTTTGTTTTGTGTCTTTTCTTGTCTTAATTAAATTATACCTTCTTTCTTTATTCTATGTGTTGTATATTTGAATTTTTAAATTTAAAAAGCAAACATTGTGTATTTCCCTCAAATAGCACGAAAGCAAAAAAAAAAACTGAGGCGCCAGGTACAACTATCAGGTTTAGCAGTTTTTACGGCGTAAAGTTTTCATATATCAATTGGTTTAATTGAATTAATAGATATTATTGTAATAATATAGTCTTTTCTGTCGCTTTGTATAGATTTAATTATTATATTAAAATATAGGCATTGTTTTTGTATCGAGCAGTGCCTTTTCCTTCTCAACACACTAAAACAAACCAATAGCCTTACTTGTGCATTCCAATTTTAGAATTTCTGGATCCATATTTACCAATTATTGTTTACCATAGTAATAATGAATTTTTGTTATCTAAGTGTTCAATTGAATTGATTGTCAGTGTGTTTTTTTATGTCTCTTCTATTGTATTACATTGTATTTATTTTCTCCTTACACTGAATTACAAATTTCCGAGTTAGTGCATCTTCCGTCTGCCCACGCACATTAGGAAATCTAGGCTCAGAATTCCACACATTAAGTGTATTCACTTACTTGAGTGAATCAAGGTAATTCCCAAGAATAAGAGAGAATAACATAAAAAAAATATATATAATAGTGAGCGGTTATTTTATTTTTGGGGGGGAGGTACAGGAGGGAATTTAGGAAGCAGTCAAATAAAATACGCAATTTTTTGGTCGCCCAATAAGTTACTACATGAAGTTGACAATTTAAAATTTAATTCAAGGTACTGTGAGCTGTCAACTTAAAAGAAAACTCTATAGGTAGGTAGATACAGGAAATAACCCATGGCTATATTGTGTGTACGGTACCGTGTATCCAGTCGACAAATAATTTTGTTAAAATTGTATATTGTGCACCTTAAGAGGGCTAACTACAAATAGAAAGATTTGGGTTTTGTGAACAAAATTTGGCTTGCTGTTTACCAATAAACCAATTCAAGTCAAGTCAAATTAATTTGCAAAATTAGTAAATTAATTTTATATAACTATCTCTATTCACTGTCATTCAATAGATGAATTTCCATACCACGGGTTATATAAGCTATTTTAGTGCACGTTTAGCATGATCATTCAAAATTAAATTATGGTCATGGTCATGATCAACTATGCATCCATATATATTCTCCTCAATATATCTCTCTTTGAATAACTATCTATGAACGGCTATGTAATGTAATTACAAAAAAAAAAAATGACTCTCTCCTCAATTTATTCTTTGGAGAGGAGAGAAAATAGAATTATCTTGACTAATGCATGGAAATTTCTATGAATGCGCGCTATATACGTTTAACTAGAGTTCTGGAATTCTTTTTGGGATCTGTTTTCTCGCTTGAGGATCTCAAGATCCATCCATATAGATTTCCCACTATTTCTGTCTTCCTTCTTTATTAAATATATCATGTGATCTTGTAACTAGTATGTTAACCCCTCTCTCTGTCTTCGTCTCTCTGGGCTATCCATTTTAGCTCATTATGAGTTTTATATTTGTAAACATTTCTTCCCATTTAAGAAAATTGTTAAAGCCATTCATGTTGACAAATGTGGAGACAAAGACCGTGGGTATGTACATAAAATAATAATACCATTTACATGGGGGAACACTAAGCAGAATTAACAATTACAATTCCCATGTAATGGTTAAAGAGTATCTTATTCATGAAAATTTTGGTGTACTACTCATAATATAACCTAGTGGTTTTTGCATTTGAGATCACCGTTGCAATGTATCTACCCTATGTTTTAATATAAAGTCAAACCACCCCAGTTAATTGTGTATATGTGTGTGTCTTGTAAACCTATTCACCAAGTCAAACAGTTGTATACAACACCTAATCTTAACTTCTTTTCTTTTTTGCCACATTATTCCCCTCAAAATAACCTCGCTTCCATTTCCCATGATTCGGTTATAGATACCTTAGATCGAATTTATTAGATATGTTTCGCTAATAACGAAAATAAAAATCAACAGTAGTTGACAAAGTCAATATGCATAGGCTGGAGGAGGGGGAGCCCTCAATATAAAGTTTTTTAAAGGGAAAAGGTCTATCAAATCAGGAGAACATTTTAAAAGAAATTAATCCGGGTGGCATTACACCATCATCGAGGTCAACGTCTGTTTTTAATTTTTAATTGAATACTAACTGCCCTAGGATTACTATTATGTTTTATAGGGATATTATACACCTATTATAAGGTTAGATTGTTGTTCAATATAAAACAAATCTTAGATGGAAATGCAACAAGCATTAAAAAAAAAGGTAGTCACACATCATCATCATCATCATCATCAACATCAAAATAATTTTGTATAAATACCAATTTTTCCGTGGCGAACCCTAACTGGTAACCCAATCCATGAAAAAGAAATCACAAAATTAAAATGACTCAATCAACTTAAATGGTTAGATAACCAATCACCCACCACCCCTAAAGCGTATTTTTAACTCGACAATTTAAAAGAATATTTTTTATGTTTTTTAGTCTCTAACTTTAAAAAAAAAATAAAAAATTAAATAGCTATCTACAACCTAAGGGATGAAGTTAAATAAAGACTGAGAGTAACAGAATAAAGCAAAACCAGCATTTAGCCACATGGTACCCTTCCCTGATACTCGCAAGAGAGCGACTTTTAAGATACTCAAACTTGTAAAAGCCTACTTACTTAAACGAACAGAATTCAAACTCATCGCGTGGATCAATGGTGACATTTTAGTCTCTAGATTTCGGTTTCCAATTGACTACGTAAATTATCTAATATAAATGTTATAATTTAATAATAATAATAATAAATTAAGACCCCAAATTGATAAAATGAATATAAAAAAAACCAATAGTGTATATAGATAAGTATATAGATAATAATAATAAAAAAATGCACGCACAAAAGTATAAAAAAGAACCGAAAAAAATGTAAATTAATTAATGAAAGATAAAAAAAAAATTAAAAAGCAGCAGGCATTATCTTAAAAACGTTTATCCAATTGCTCTTGCCCAAACTCAAAATGTGAGTCAATTAAACAACGTGAATATAATCCAATCACCAATTTCAAAATGACACTGAATTTGGAAACCACTTCAGTGTCTAACCGTTCCTGAATGAACCCAACGGAAAACCGTTTGTTCAATTTAATGTAATCCTCTAGTAATCTGAAATCATCAACACCCTTGTGTTCTTTAATCGAAATAGCTAACATATCCTGTATGGTCTTTCTTAAAAATGATGGTAACACATTAACTTTATTAGACAGAACTTGATTGATAATACCTCCAGTCTTATCAATACCAAATCCAAATTGAGTATCAAATTGGGTCTCCTTCACGGGGACCCCCATTAAAGTGATAAAATTCTCTGCAAAATGGGAAACTAATAACCGATGTACACTAGAAATAAATTCAGGTTGCTTCAGGCATCCTTGAAATTCCATTATCGTATCGTAAAGTTTCCCGTTAAACAAATTGAGATCTAATAAACTTCTGTATCTAATTTGTTTACCATCGATATTCAATTCACCCATACCGTTTAACATAGAGCTCACAATGAATCCAAATGATTGGAGAATGATTAATGCATTCAATTCATTATTGATCTGCTTTAATTGAACCATAAATAACGATAATGGTTCAGCCATGAAACTACTCTTAGGATCCTTTGCAGTGACACAATTAATGAGTAATCTCTCAAAGTAATCAATTGATCCAACCAGGGTGGCATCATCAAGCAGATCACGATTCTGGGACATAGTAATAAACAAAAATGGCATTCTAGTAGAGAGTGGCTCACTGGTAGACCCGAATCCCAGATCGGCACTATACCGTAATTGAAACAAGTCATTCTCCAAGTTAAGTAACCCTTCCTCATCGCCCAATCTCTTAAGGTAAAGTTTCAGTTGTTGGTTGACCCCTAACATAACACAATCCTTTAACAAGGCAACAAATCTCAAAACAAAAGTCTTATCAACGTCTTGATCCAACCCATTAATAGACGTAAACATATTGTGTAGTGATTTCACTTCGGATTTCAAGAAATCAGGAAGCCCAGTTTCTCCGAGCAACACCTTCAAACAGTCTGCTAAAATGCTATCCACTGACACAACATCATTGCGGAACAGATTATAAACATGCGTAGAATCACTCAGGTTACAAATCACTTGAAAATTGTCTAATCTAGTATCAACACCATTTTCTTGTTTCTGCTGTTGCTTATTTCTATGGAACACTATATTGCCGGTCTTGAAATCCTTACTAACAATTCTCAATCCGAATAAGCATGATTCCATCATAGTCAACACAAACCACATCATATCACCAGTGGATTTACAATTATGGATTTCCTGTTGTAACTCTGTGAACCCTTCCTCAAAAGTAGTTTGGCCCAACCATAATCTAATTTGATCAACATCTATATCACTTGAATTTTGAGTTATTTTATCATTGATGAATCTAGAAAATTTATCCTCATTGGATGATGATTGATTTGACTTTCTAGAGAGTTTGCGTAAAGGACCACCGGACTTCATCAACCCCACAACAGCAGCCACATTGTTTTCTGAAACTCTTGTGGAAAGAAGGAATTCCAAGTATAACTTAAACACATACTGTCTCCAAGAATCTAAACTGAAACAAAAAGTTGGGAAATCAAAGGAAATACTTAAATCATTGGAAAACTTTGGAGTAGTAGGAGTAGATGAAGAAGAAATCGAAGATGAAAATTCCGTAAACACAGATTTTTTCAATTGTTTACTGCTAGAGAATCTAGACCATGATGATAGGAATGGGTTATCAGCAGCTAAATTATGGTTCAATTTGCTGTCCCCGGAGGATAAGGATGATGTAGTAGTAGTAGTAGACTCTTCGTAATTAGGAACTCTCAATTGTTCTTCCTCGATTGTGAGAATTCTATTCTCTATAGACTGGATGAATTCCATCTTGACTGGGTCAGAGGTCCATCCATCTTTAGCTAATTTAGTGTTCAATTTTTTCAATTTCTCAGTATTGTGATCTAAAAATTTCAAACATTCTTGTCTTGTCAATTCATAATGAACTTTCATAACTTGTGATAAATTGACTGGTGTATCGGAGTCATCTTGATCTTCAGACTCACGTTGACCTGGATCCTCAATTCTCATCATGAGTTCCACAAATTCCAATTCTTGTTTGATTTCTTCTCCAAAATTGACTAAATCAATGCAACAACTGATACCCTGGTGTAATTCAAACACACAAAACATAGGGAACAATTCAGTTCTAAATTGTTTCACAAAGAATGATCTCTCGAGTTTATTCTCTGGGTCACGTAACAGTCTTTGAAATGATGAATAAGTGGTTTGGATAGCAGAAACAAAATTGTTCAAAATTGTAGTGAAATGAGATTGATCTAAGAATTTACGTTGAAATCCAGGAATCTTACTCTTAAGTAATTCATATTGTTCATCTGAAATGGTAGAAGTTGTAGGTGTATTAGAACTTTCGTCATTATCTTCTCCATTATCATCTGAGCGATTCAAGGTGGATGCAGATAATTCTTTAATGTATGATGGCACTTTACCGAAACGTTCATAATGTAATTGTTCTATGAGAACTGTATATGAAAACAAAAATAATCTGGCATATTTGAAGTGAGTGTCAGATTGTGGGAATTTCAAGGGTATTCTGATAATCCTTGCAAACAAAGTAGCTGTAAGTCTTAATAAATCCCTGTTAGTCAATAAAGCATAAGCTGATTCCACTGTGACATTCTGACGAGAAATTTTCTCAAAATTGGAGAATAGAGGGATTTGGGAGAGGTTACCAAAAGTGGATAAAGTTGTATCGATCTTAAAGGATTCAATTTGTTTGCAGTAATCTATGGAGCTCAAATTGTTGTATAGTGCTTGTGATTTGTAGAGTTCATCGTAGGCCTTAAGATTTAATGGATCTGAAGATGATGAAGAGGAAGTAGAAGATATTGATTTAGATTGAATGGATTTAGCGGTTGCAGCAGCTATAGACTTCTTAAAATCAATGTATTCTTGTCTCTTTTGTTCTGCTAATTCTAATTTCCGCTCCAGCCGGAGTCTCTTAGTTTCCATCCGTTGAGAATTCTTATGCACTTTGCATTTCACAGAGTTTGTATATGTTGCCACTTTATTGATTTTCTCGCCCATGAGTTTGAGTTTGCGCAGTTCATGAGTCTTCAAGTCGTCATCCATGGAGACGGATGCTCGTCTTGTGGCGCCCAAGGGAGTGAGCCGCTTGATGATTTGTTTAGGGGGAGAAATCGGTGGTGTCAAAGTAAGTATATCCTCTTGGAGGAGACATCCTGATGATGGGTCAAAGGTGAATCTGTGAGGTGGTGTCTTTGGGGTAGTATCGGTTGCATGATTGGCGGTGTCTAATTGTAAACCGGAGCTTTCAGTTGATGCAGAGGTAGTCGTGGTACTATCGTTATTGCGATTCTCTGCACCATTAGCAGGTGTTGGAGTACTCTCTGTATTGCCCATAATACTTGTTTTGAATAGTTGAAATGTAAATATAGAATGAAAAGAATGGTGATATAGAAATAATAAAAATGGAATCCCTTCCCCATAGATAAAAATATCTCCGTTTGATCAAACAATTTAAAAAAAAGATGGCTGGTATCATCGTGCGGCTGTTCAAATTTCTGATAAGTCGATCGACCCCCAAAGAGCGTCTATTTAATCTTTCTTTTTTTTTTTTGATGTACCGAAGTAAAAATTTAAGAAAAAGATGGTCTTTGGATAGCTGTTATTAACTGACTATACAGTAAAGGAACTCAACTATCAAATAAATACATATATACACTTCATCTAAATGCAAGATTATAACATGGCCTGTACGGCAACTGGGACTCCGCCACCACAGCGAAGTTATTTGCCACCAGCCTTGGAAGATCTAGTGTATCTCTGTTATCCGCAACAATACAACGACTCGACAAGGGTGGATAACCTCTTGTTGGGAGAGCATACAACAAAATCTATCTCTGGAGTTAAATGGATGGACCTACCAGATCAAGATTTATTTAGTGGCCATCAGTTTATGGAATTTGTGGAAGAATCTCATTGTGTGGAGAACTTACAATTCTTACTCGACATTTACCAATATGAATTACTGTGGAATAAAACTACGATGGACCATTACCATAAATTAGAATGTGAATGTAAGCGTCTCTCAGATGTATCTGCATTGACTCCATCTAGATCTGCTCCATCTGTGCACTCCAATAAACAACCTGCAGATACGGAAGCCCACTCAGAGGTTTCCAAGAAGGTATGCTTCCCACAACATAAACAACAATCGGATGACCAACATTCAATAACATCATCTACAACATCCTCAGGACATCAACTAGATTTAATGAAACTTACCGATTCCATCCAAAAAAGGGACATATCTATAAGTTCCTTCGTGAATTTGAAAAACTACCCGGGAGTGCGAGACTCTGTACATTCAAGCAACCAATTTGATTTGCAGCAGGCATCCGATCAGAGGTCCACTCATAACCCGGATGCTATTCAGAGGTCTACCCTACAAGAAGCATGGACCCATATAATAAACTTATACATTGAAGAAGGCTCAAATTGTGAACTTAACCTTCCCTACGATGCCAGAAATGAAATCATCAAAGATCAAAATAACTCAACAAATGAATTACACCATCCATCAACACTACTCAATGCCAAAAAATTGGTGTTATCTCTACTGCGGCAAAATATTTACTGGTCCTTCATACGACAACAAGAATCTAAAGTGGAAACTCCACAATCTGAGGAAACAAAAATACCCACGATTAACAACAGTCTTCCGAATCCAGTGCTTCATGCCGTGGCACAACCGGGTCAACTCCCTAAAGGCCCCTGCGGGATCGCTGTAGATGGCTATAACAATAGCAATACTCAAGATCCACAACCTCCCTTTACTAAATCCCATACTAGACCTAATTTGAAAACCCGGATGCCTCTATCTAAACTAACAAGTCCAACACAACAGGAATCCACGACGGCACATTCAACCCCATCACCAACATCGTATCACTCATTTTTTGGTGTTTCTAATAATAGCAATGATGGATCATCGTCACCATCGTCATCACCAGGATCATCCACAAAGAAATCCATCATGAAGGGTCTCAGACCATTGAAATCTAGACTTCAAAAGAAATCGAAGAACAAACCTACAGCACCAACGGTGACAACCACCAACCTTCCACCACAGACTTCTTCTTCTTCTTCAAGAAGCTCCCCTATATCACGCTCTCCTACTACTACCACCGCTGTTAGACCATCCCCGATTCCTATAGCACATGGTGATGCCTCCACAAATTCGAACACTTCTGTGATCACGAGTCTTAATGAATCGATCTCCTCCATGATGGGTCCACCTACAAGTCGTGGATTGCAAAATCCCCCTAGACCATCATCACCATTGAATCCAGCTATCGATCATAGCTCTCGTTCGAGTCTGGGTGTTTCTCTAGGGGATACATCCAACTGGAGTAACAGTGATGGCCGCAATCCAAGAACTAGACCTTCGGTCACCAGTAGTGGTCGGCCAAGTTATGGGTCATCTCTCTCTACCCAATCACACACTAGTTCTGCGTCTGGATCTGGACCATCTACATTGGAAAAGCACAAGTCTCATAGTCACTCAGGACTACTGATGATGTTAGGTAATGTCGGTTCCAATTCATCTCATAAACTGCATCATCCTACATCATCAAATGGTGGCACACAAGTCGGACAACAAACACACCAACAACGTGGGTCTGCTTCTTCCGGTGATGCTAATAATGGTACCAACCGCCATCGTTCTAGAGAACCGGCTGGTTACAATGAGAGAGCGTTTGCCAATTTAAGTTTAAACGATAATTAAACAAATACCTTTTTTTCTAATCGATTTTATTATTTTTCACATTATTAATAGAGCTGCTTTTATTTACTACCTCGATTTCCTTTCTGTTTCCGTTTATCTTTTAATTACTTTTTTTATCTGTACGTTGATCTCTTTTTTTTTCATTCCATTTGCATTAGATAGATACATTTTAGTACTTTATCAGTTTAATCTAAACTATTATTTTTATTTCTGCATATATTAACACAGATACCTATCTAAATCGCCGAGTTAAACCCACCTACAATTATAACTAAAGTATTATATATATCATTAACATTATTTATTGATATAAACACTGAGAATATTATCAACCCTGAGGGACATGTGAATGAGGAATTGGTATCCCTTGGTAATATCCTTGATGCTGTTGTTGTTGTTGTTGTCCTTGTCCTATAAACACTGGTGGTATAAAGTAATCATCTCTTTGGGATGCAGTATAAAATTGTTGAATTTCATCAGAGTCAATTAATTGAGACAAGAATTCAGAATCAACTGGGTCTAATGGTACGTCACCACCTGGTTGTTCAGATTCCGTTCCAGTTTCCGGTTCCGTGTACAAGTAACTGTCCATTCCTGAGGTATCCAATCTTGGTCTATCATTCTCAGGCACTGGAACAAAAGGTGTTCTATTCGTGGATGACGATTTATTTCCATGATTTCCGGGGTCACCAATAACCATGTTTTCATAGTAAATAGGTGGAATCAAATGATCTAGTAAATTTGCGGGGACAGAAAGTAGATTCTTCAAATACTCGTAATCTTCAGCGGGAGAGTTAGCATGCATAACGTCAGCCTGTTCACGTTGTTTCTCTTGCACAAATGTTCTGATGTTAGGGTATATCCTCATAATGGCATTCTTGACTAATGATGCTAGTTCACAAGTCTCCTGTAGGGAGTCAAACAAGGAAGCAACTATTTCAATGTATTTGTCTAAGAAATTCAGTATTTGAGTGTTCAAATAGAACACCTTTGCATTGACCAAAGCATAGAAGTATGACATTGCCGCTTGATGGATATTTTGCACGGAGACGTATTTGAAATTGATCTTATCAGCAGCATTCAACTTAACGTAGATCATAATTATCCGATGGCATGATTCAAAAAGTACTTCTAATTCCCTTGGTCCAACTGTTTTCCTATTATTAGATGGTTTATAAAGAGATTGTAAAAGGAAAAAATAATTCAACATGGCATAATCATAAGTGGACTGGAACCCAGTCTTAATCTTGGGATTCTTAGAGATGGAAAACCGATCAATGTATGTTGACAATAAATGGTTCAATTGGGAATGGAACTTATAGGTGATGGTATCCAATCCGGCATACACCAATAGACAAAATTCAGATTCTGTATTAGAACGGCATACTTGATGTATTTTACCCTGGTACATACGCAGTGTGATGAAGAATCCAGAGATGAGAAAGTCATCATTTTTGAACTTTGATGTATCAATATGTTTGGCAGTGATATCATAGTCTGCTAGAGTGAATGGTTTATTAACGTAACAACAAATCTGACGTTCTAAACTGTAACAACACCAGAATACTAATCTATGGAGCATATGATAATTACCAGAGTGGAGATCATCAAAATCGATTTCTTTTATATTAATTGAGGATGCTGGTTTGGGTGGAATGTGTGCATAGTATTCTTCTAATTGGAGGAGTGTTTGTTCAGAGTAAATGTTGAGATCGAGAGCCATTGCAGTAGATAGTAGATTGATATACCAGATACCAGGTTTAATTGGTCTGAAAAGTCCAAAGAAGGCAAATAAAAGAGATGATTGTAATGTTTTAAGTTTGATATTATTGGATGTCATCTTACTGATTTCCTTGAGTTTCCAGATATCTCTTTTCAGGAACTTGTTGAAGAATAAAGTAGATGTGAAGAAGTAACGGGATGGCATGTCATCGTGTGTACTGTGCTGTGAGGCAGCAGGGGTACCATTAGTTGGAGCTGGTGTTGGAGTTGAGGTAGTTGACGGTGGCCGCGTGGGAGAGGTAGACAGTGGTTGTGTAGTCATTGGGGGTGGAGGTGGAGGTGTTGTTGTCTTGATTGAGTCCTGATTAATACATGAGCCTATAGCCACGCAGATGTAGATAAAGAATATGTCTATGGACGAGAAGTTTGTACTGAGATGTTCCAAGTATTCCATTGTTGTGAACGTGTCAGCATGAGTTTCCAAGTCATCAAATAATTGATCAATCTTGATGAATAATGATCCATCATTTACCAATATGGGGTATTGGCACCAGGAGAAGTTTAAATAATGTGTTATTAACTTCTTGGTAGCCTCTCTAGAGGGTAATTTAGTTAATTTATCTGTGTGGCTCTGCACAGGGTCATATTGGGACATCAATGATATATCTGCTGCAGTTGTCGGTTTTTTGTATCCAAATGGGAGATAACTGAGTGAATTCAATCCTAATTCGAATCCAAAATGGTGTTTATCGGTTGCTTGTTCATCAGGAGATAGTGAACGATCTGTGGGTTTGGTTTGATTTACTCCTGCTGGTGTACCATAGAGTTATCTCAATTTATATTCTTTAGTGATAGGGTCTTGAACAACACAATCTATCTTAGCTCTCTCACAACGGGAGCATTTGGGGTATTTAAAATCACATCTATGTCTCAAGGAACGGCATTTCTGGCAAGCTGCCTTGACCCTAGTGATGGGGGCCATTTATGCGTATAGATAGTGAGAGTGAATTTCTATTATAGGAAGTATTGAATAAATAATTTGAGCATGTAATATGGACCAGTCAATTAGATGACAAAGAGCTAACAATATTTCAATGTATTTATTCAAATTTCAAATTAACAGTGATGTATCTAAATTTATTGTAGTTTATAAGGCCATGGCAGAGTTCTCACATTTATTTTGATCAAAAATGATATAATTCAACACATCTTTACACCGCTTTGGATTATTTCTTCAAAACTGAATTTCATTTATGTGTTATTTTAGCTGTTTGTGAATTCCACCTTGATTATTTCATTTTGACTTTTACTATTCTACTATATTCAATTGATTCTAATCTTTGTGTGTCTTCAATTAAAATTATCTTTTATTCACCAATTGTGGTATTCGTGTTTTTGTTTTTTCAATTTTTCAATTGTTGCTGTTTCCATTTAAAAGCATCAATTCAATAAGCATTAAACGATCTATTTTAAAATCTTACAATATTTTGTTTGATACCACTCAATTCACTCACATAAATATTCGAATCAACATAAATTGACTTTTGCCCGTCATGTCAAGCGTATGTTATCTCTTTCATTCGATTTATTTAAAAGCAATTGATATCGGTAACATGTTTTCTATTATCTCCTTAAATTGCGTTTGCTTTTTTTTTCTTTTAAATCATCCATACTAACACACATTCCCTACTATAGTCAAACGGACAAGTCAAATCCCAGGTCAATGGATCAAATGGGCTGAAACCTGTGTCGACTACAGGTACTAAGTCTTCCATTGACAGTCAAACCCCAGCTCCTACTCCTTTAGCTGCCACCACTAGTGACCTTCCCCCAGCTCAAGTGACTAAATCGTCTGCCACTGGGTTACAAAAAACATCAACTACTGCGTCTCAATTCGAACCTATAAACTTGGCTGGTGCAGTTACAAGATCAATTGACAAGAAATCATTAGAGAAGGCTAAATCCCTCGAAAGTGCCAAACGTCAACCTCACGCCTCGGCCTTTATGGGTTGGAAGGAAGTTGGTGGATTTGAAGACGGTGATGAATTGACCGAAACTGATGAAATCATGGATCTTTTGACTAGATCTACCTTCTTAGATGAATACCTGCCAGATATTGCCTATGGTGATTGGTACCACACTGTGGCTATCATCATCTTGGGTGGATTCCTCTCATGGTTATTGGGAAGATTCTCCTTCTCACTGGGTCCAGTGTTCTTTGTCACTGCTGTAGTCGCAATGTACTACCGTTCCTCCATTAGAGCTTACAGACTCAAAATTAGATTAGAAGCTCAAAGAGAATTCTCCGTGGCTCAAATTGAAGATGACTTTGAAACCATGGACTGGTTAAACGTCCTCATGGATAAGATGTGGATTTACCTGGAACCTTCTGTCTCCAAGATGGTTTGTGAACAGGCTAACCCTATCCTGGCTGACCTCCCATTGCCAGCCTTCATCAAGCAAATCTGGATTGCTACTTTCACTGCAGGTACCAAGCCTCCAAGAGTTGACAAGGTGAGAACCTTGGGTAGAACCGCTGATGACGTTACCGTTATGGATTGGTGGGTCTCGTTCACTCCATCTGCTCTCGAGGATGCCACTGTTAAGCAGACTAAGAACAGAGTTAACCAAACTATTATTGTGAAGACCAAGTTGTTCGGTTTGACCTTACCAGTTGTTGTTTCCAATTCTTCCTTCTCCGCTAAGTTCAGAGTTAGACTAAGAATGATGCCTAACTTCCCCCACATTCAAACTGTTAACTTGTCTCTTGAAGAACCACCAAAGTTTGATTTCCTATGTAAGCCATTTGGTGGTGACTCCATTTTCTCTTGGGAAGTTTTAAACATTCCAGGTTTATACATGTTCATTAACGAAATGATTGTTAAGTTTGCCGGTCCAATGTTATTTGACCCATTGTCATTTGAACTCAACTTGGAACAATTATTGAATGGTAACGGTTTGACTGGTGCCTTAGGTATTCTCGAATTGAACATTAAGCGTGCTGAGGGCTTGAAGGGTGCTGATACTTTCAACAATACCATTGATCCTTACTTCACCTTTGGCTTTGGTAGTGAAGTTTTGACCAAGACTAAGGTTGTCCCAGATACTACTGATCCTGTTTTCAATGAAAGAGTTTCTGTTATGTTGAAGACCTCTGCTGAGCCATTGGCTATTATGTTGTACGATGAAAACGAATCCGATGGTAGAAAAGATAAGTTTATGGGTGCCGCATTATTTGATCTCGATGAAGTCATGGAGAAGGGTGAACTTACTGATATTAGACTACCAATCTTGAGAAACAACAGACCTGCTGGTGAAATTGTGTTTGACATGAAGCTAATGAAGACTCTTCAAGGTTCTAAGTTGCCAGATGGTTCTTACACTGCTCCACCAGATTTGAATACTGGTGTTTCTAACTTGGAATTACTCGGTGCTAGATCATTCTCTGAGGATGACAGTAAACCAGCTTCCGTGTTTGCTGAACTTTACTTTAACAAGAAATTGGAGTTGACAACTGGTGCTGTTTCTGGTGTCAAGGAAGCTGCCTGGGCTCTTAACTTTGAAGATATTGTCACTGATAGATCAAAGGCTAAGGTTCGTGTTGTAATTAGAGAAAACACTAAACAAAAGGCCATTGTTGGTTCTACCACTTTGAAACTCACAGATATCATTGATGCCACCTACGTTGGTAACAACTGGTTCACTTTAGCTAAGGGTATGGGTGAAGTCAAATTGGCTTGTAACTGGAGTTCTGTGGAATTGTCAGGTGTCGCTGGTTCTATTGGTTACAATGAACCAATTGGTGTCTTACGTATTGAAATTGAGAAGGCTGAGAAGTTGATCAACTTAGAGAAGATTGGTGTTATCGATCCATACGTTAGAATCTTGATCAATGGTGCCCAAAGAGCTAGAACTTTGACCCAGGAATCCACCACAGATCCTACTTTCAACGAAGCTATTTACGTGCCTATTTCCTCTCCTAATCAAAGAATCACCATTGAAGCCATGGATGTGCAAAGATCTACTCCTGATAGAACATTAGGTTCCTTCCAGGTGAGATTGAATGAATTCATCGATTTCAATGAATCAGGTGAAGCTATTGAAACTGTTGGTGAGGTGTCTAAGGGTATTCTTGTGCATCCAAAGAAGGGTACCCACGGTTCTGTTACTTATCACCTATCTTTCTTCCCAGGTATGCCTGTTAAGTCTCCAGAAGATATTCAGGAAGAAGCTAAGTCTAAGGCTAAAGCTGAAGCTAAGGCTGCCGAAATCGCAGCTGCTGCTGCTGCAGCTGAATCTGGTGAGGCTCCAATTCAGAAGACTGTTACTGCTAAATCTGCTAAATCCACACAATCTGATGAATTAGATGATGAGTTTGCTGAGGACTCTAAGCCAAAGTCTGAGTTGCCAATCGAACAAGTTGGTGATTACAATGCCGGTGTCTGTGTTTTCAGTGTTGTTGAAGGTGTCTTCCCTAAGGATGGTTACTTACAATTTTTCTTTGATAAGTCTGGTTACGCTGCATTTGAATCATCCAAGGTGTCTTCTAGAACCAATAGAGTGAACTTGACTGGTGACTGTATGGTTAAGGAATTGAACAAGTACTCTACTGTGACTATCAAATTGTCCGAAAACAAACACACTGATATCACTAAAGCTGGTATCAAGGAAATTACCATTCCAACTAAGGACTTGATTAAGTACACCTACATGAAACCTTCTATCATGAAGATTGGTGATGACTCTTGTAAGATCAAGATCATGACCAGATGGATTCCAGTTTTGATGAATGAATTACCTGCTGCTGATTCCATCGGTAACTCTGGTAACTTGAAATTGAGAATTGTGAGAGCTTCTGGGTTGCCAGCTGGTGACTCCAACGGTAAATCTGATCCATTTGCTACTGTGTATTTGGATGGTAAGGAGAAATTCAAGACTAAGACAATAAAGAAGACTTTAGACCCAGAATGGAATGAAGAATGTTCTTTTGATGTTGATCACAGAGTCAATGCCGTTGTGAAATTGGCTGTCAGTGACTGGGATTTCGGTGTTGAACAAAATGATGACTTGTGTGAAGTCATGCTCCCATTGAATGAAATGGATCCATTCTCTGAACAGTTTGAAGAGAGAGAATTTGAACTCACAGATGAACACGGAGGCCCGGGTGGTTCCATCGTTGTGCAATGGTTGTTTAAGCCTGAATATCATACCTTGTTGTCTGCCGAGAAGCAATTACCTAACGTTGGTGGCATAGCTGCTGATGGTGCTGGTAAGGTTCTGGGCGCCGGTGGTAAGGTGCTAGGTGTCGGTGGTAAGGTTCTTGGCTCTGGTGCTAAAGTTGGTGGTAAAGTGTTAGGATCTGCCGGTGGCTTGTTCAAAAAGAAGAAGAAACATGATGATGAATAAAAAAATAAAGATTTATGATTGACTTATGTTTTCTGCTGTTTTGCTTGTTTTTCTTTTTCGTTTTCCTTGTTCCTTTATTTTTCCTGTTACCAATTTTTTATGTTACATTAGTATATTATTACAATTTAGTTTGTATTTTTTCTTTTACTGTTATTTGTTTTTTTGAAATATATATTTGTCTTATCTGTTCTTCACCTCTATTGTTGTCTTACATTTTTTGAGATCAGTTTTTCTTTGTCTTCTCTTTCCACAATTTTGTCATATAGTTGCATGTATATTTTGAAGAATAAAGTGTTTTTCATAATTAAAAAGGTAGTATGTGTTTGCTGCTACTGTTAATAAGAGTTATCTCTTTCTCTGCCATGTTGGTCAGTTGTTTGTTAGTCTAATGTCGCCAGCTTTGGTCACGTGATCTAATATTTATTTTCTTAGAGAAAGATAGAACTCTTTTTCTTATAAGATGCGGGCTTAGCTCAGTTGGGAGAGCGTCAGACTGAAGATCTGGAGGTCCTGAGTTCGATCCTCAGAGATCGCACTTATTTTTTGCGTTTTTATTTTTTTTCATTTTTATATCCATTTGAAAAACGTATTTTGGGGAGAGGTTTTATAAATCATATTTGATCTTCAATTTTTGTTTAACCTTTTTTTAACCCCTTAGGATATCAATTGATTTACCCTTATCCCATTTATAATAGGAAATAACAATACAATGTCTACTGATTCCATTGACGGGGACAACGATGGCCTACCAGACGAAATAATTGACAGCACTACAGATACGCAAACCCAGGACGTGGAAAGTAGTCACGCACATCAAGAGGAGTTGCATGATGGACCACAGCAAGAGGAAGAAGAAGAAGATGATGATGATGATGAATTTGGTGATTTTGAAGAGGAAGCTGAATTTTATGACTTTGAGGAACCAACTACTAATGATATACCTGAGACCTCAGCTCATCATCAAGCAACTTCGCATACAACGTCTGATTCCAACAATGATCAAAGGGCCTTTGTTTATGATGGTGATTTTGAACAGAATAAATCCAAAATTAATGATCTAATATCCGATTTATTTCATAGTCCAAGTTTTCCAACTCACACAAATCCGGAACCAGAATTCGAATTAAATGAAAGATGCTCAACAATATACACTAGACTCACCCAGGCACCAGCCAGCCTGAATCAAATCAATTGGAAAAAATCACTAGTTAGAAGACAACTTTATATAACATTACAAATTCCTATTGATTTAGATGAGATATCTGCATCAAATAGTAGAAGAGCCTCATTGAGTGTGATATATGATGATAAAACCACCAAGGAAGTCAATAAGACTCATGAAGATAAGCTCATAAAGTTGATCCCTCAATTTGATAAACTCAATATATCTAACAAAGATGACCCACTCAAAACCACTAATAAAACCTTGGAGGCATACTTTGCGAAATTGCAACCGGCTTCCTTTTACAATTCATTGGATGATAATGAACTCTCAAAGAGACTTGATGAATTGAACACAATAAAGCAAGAATTATTGAACCTTTTGAGTTGTTGGAATAAGAAAGAAGAGGAGTTGAAGAGTGATAATACCATTTTCTCTTCCTACGTGGAGAATTTAGTTGGTAACACTCAAAAGATGAGAAGAAACTTAGATAGAATATGAAATGCCTCCATAATTGGTAAACCTTTTCTAGTTAAATATATTAATTACATAAAATTAAAAATTTTATAATTGAATAATGCCCTCCCTACACAGGAATTGCTTCATCTCCATATGCTTTGACGTATAATCCTAAAGCTTTAATTGGGAACAAAAACTTGTAGTTAGGATATTCAATGGCACAAGAATGGTTAAACACACCTTCAACTAGTTCAAAAAGCCACTCACCACTGGGTTGTTGTCTATCTATGAGTAATTTTATACCTCTAGTGATGACTTCCTTATTTGGATATTTACACAATATCAACCCAATAAGAGCCCAGGATGTTTGCACGACAAGAGATTCCTTGGTGGACACATAGGTGTGGGTTTCTGAACTCTTCATTGATTCACCCCAACCACCATCCGGTAATTGTTTGGTAACCAAATAATCGCAACCCTTTTGCACAACTTCACTATTCGAATAAAGTTGGCCCGATTCAGATAATGCCTCCAATGCAAACATACCAGCATACGTGAAACAAATCCCCCAACATCCATACCATGATCCATCTGGGAATTGGTGCTTCTTGATGTAATCAACACCTCTTTCCACAGCCAATTTCACGTCATCAGATCTGTAATCATAAAATTTATTGAAGTAAGTCAATCCTAAAACAGATGAATCGGTACACTCGATATACGGATACTCCACCATGATGTTACCAAACACTTCAGCAGGATTGATCAATTCAAGTAATGGAGTAGCCTTGATAACTTCATACGTGGAAAATGAGCCAAATTCAAAAGAGCCAACGTTTTGTAATGACAGCAAAACATCAATTCCGTTATTAAATTTTTTAGGATCATATAAATGGTGCACATCCTTGAATTTCTCCGATTTCAACACCATCACTATAGCTTTAACAGATTCAGCAGTACAATCACTAACAGTGTAACCCTGTTCCTTGCTAGAAAATGGCCAAGCACCCAATCTTTTATCTCTAAATGATCCCTCAACACAATTAGTATCAAATTGGGATCTCACTAAGAACTCGAATGCACGCACAATAGTATCATGATACTCTGGTAGTTCAGCTAACCCAGCCATAAAATAATATTGCACAGCAAAGGCACAATCCCACACTTGAGACCCATTGGTCCCCATAACGGTCATCCCCATTGGTCCCAAAAACATTTCTTCAGACATTCTTTCTAAACAACGGCGGAAGTCCTTACCATCACGTCCCTGTTCATTGTACAACACGATGGCATTGAATGCGGCATTAACTGGTGCTATGCATAAATGTTCAGTATTTTGTAATTCCTTCAAAACCAATTGGTATGCCTTTTCATTGCAGTATTTGAGTAACCAATTTGGACGTATATACTTCTCATATAAAACCATTGTCTTATTAGCAATATTAAGTAAAGTGGTATGAGGGTAATACAAGTCAACACCACACACTGTGTTTCTATTTAGTGAGAAATCAATGCTATCGTAAGGTTTCTTGTATATTTCGGATCTGATCTCCCTTATCAAATCATCTTCCTCACACTGAAGCTTGGCACAGTAAACATAACCCAGTGCGATGTAAATAGCCCTCGTGTGCACCCACCATTTCATAGGATGAATAGGTAATGAATAGGGTAGAGCGAATAACTCTGTTGGAGCAGGATTGACACCCTCCCATTTATACAAATTCAACACGGATAACCAGGCTTTACCCCAATGTGGGGCTCCAATAGCACCACCTAATTTGATCAGGGTGTTTCTTGCCTTCACACAGACTGGATGATCAGCGGGCATCCCCAGTAATCTTAACATGACATAATTTATGGAAGTCCCAAAGCAAGTACTCTTGTCAACTTCATGTAATCCCCAACCTCCATCAACTGGATGTGCTGTATTAGCGAGGTATCTTATCAGTTCTCTCTTTTGTGGTTCTGGAATAGGGGTCTTAGTGTAGTAACAAGCAACGACGTAACCGATGGTCATGAACATCGGCCCCTTATATTGACAGGGCCAAGTACCTGAATATTCATCTTGAATCTTTCCAAAAAAATCGGCACCCTGCTTTGCTGATTCAAAGACTGTCTTGGGAGGTGACCGTTTTTCTCTAGGGAAGGATGGATCGTTAAGAATGTATTTTGTGCATAGTGTTTGATGGTCATCTTCCGATGGGTTCTCAACGTATTCCCAAGTTTGAGCACCCAATTTAGTTGTCCGAAGTCTCCATTTTGACTTATCAGTTGTAGGTATTCCTATTTGATCTGAATAGTATGTCATTGTTCTTTTTACTCGACGTTTGTAGGGTGCTATTTGAAGGAAAAGAGAATTGGTAAACTAGATTTGATTTTGAAAAGGAAAATATTAAGCGCTCACGCGTAAACGAGTGGAACGAGTTACAACGGAGTTTTCTATTTTAACGATTAAATATAATATACAACAGAACTTTTACAAACAAATTATAAAGGAGGGGGGGGGGGCGGGTAATTAAAACTTCCATGAGCTAGCATATGACCCAATACCATCAAAACTTAAACAATTATCCAAGGTTACATATTGGTTTGTCAAAATCTTGATAACTTCTTGTGCCACTATTCCGCCAGTCAATGCAGCTATATTATGTAATTCGTGACCATTGCAACGACAGATTTCATCAAGTGCTTGTGCCAATCCATGAGGGAAACTAATCTCCGTGTGCTTACACAGCATAGAAATAGTGGTAGCTCTGAGTTCAGGTCTATCATCGGTAGATGGGAATCTTCCATTATCTCTGTAAAACTTATTGGTAGCTAAAAAGGCTAGATAGATGTTTAAACAATTAGTCAAATGAGTATTCCCCTCGGAATCATTGAGTAGTTGAATGTTGAATTCCTCCTTTGAACCAATATGCACCTCCATGAATTTACAATTCTTCACAAAGATATCTAAATATTGTTGATTAAATTCATCATTAGATCTACCCAAATCCGTCAATAATTTCAACACAGTAACTTTAATCTCATTCTTATCCTTCTCATGTTTCTGTCTGTACAATGTTTGCAATGCAATATAATGGGACGTATCTGATTCCATATCTGGCAGGACACCACTCAATGGTAACAAGTTATGTTTATCATAGAAATCCTTTAATGCTCTAGCATACAACCAGAAGATCGGTGATTCCTCAGTGAGTTTTAACAAATGTGGACTGTTAAAAATGTCTCGAAGTTTACTTGGTAATTGTGAAGAATCCTTCATCACTTGCATTGCTCTGTTATATGCTTCATCTATATTAGTTTCATCTTGTCTTCTCATAGAAGCTATTTGTTTTCTAACTTGAGCCCCTGTTGGTCTTTGATGTTTGTTTTCTTGTTTTTTCAATAAATCCTCATAAATTTTCATCAATATTATGGAATATGGAATATGAGAAAATGTTTGATCATCTAATTGTTCTAATTCAAATGAATCTATATATTCTTGTAATTCATCCCAGGGTGAATCCAATCTTAAATCTTCTAAATTATTATCATGAGTTTCCACTATAGCTTGTTCTTTATTATAAATTCTCATTGATGAGTAAAAACCTAAAGAGGCAACATCCACCAATGGAACGTTAGCATCCCAAAGGGTATCCAACAAAGTATCAAATTTCGTATCAAAAAGATTACTAGTGATGACACAAGTATATTGAGACCAGTATGATGAATCTTGAGCTAATTCTTCAGACAAACTCAATTTTTCAAAAGTCACCTTGACATCGGGGTTCAATTCATTTAAATGATCACTAATCCGTTCACCCTTGTAACCACCCAAATCTTGTTCTTCTAAGAAAAAATTTGAACTCAAATCACTTGAATCAATCTTGTTAGAATCTAAGATAACTATATAACCAACACCAGGTAATACCAAATTCTTCAACACTTCTGAACCAGTTGTGTTAGCATTGATAAGGCAAATCTTAGAATTAGTCAAATTTTGTTGTCCATTTGGGTTCCATAGACGCACTTGTCTATCATATTTGTTCCCCACATCTTTATCTTCCATTGATGACATCTTTGTGTATTGATATAATAGATCGCTTTTGAATTGTAAGCATAAAATATTGTATAGAAATGTGTTTTTTTATGGTGAGTGATAAAAAAAATTGGAAAACGCGATTTACGGGGAAAGGTAGCTAGGGAGCAGTTAATAATGAAAAGAATTAGATTCAATGACACATCATTAATGATGTGTTATTGATATATTAAAATTACAAAATATAAAATGGGTAACAGATAAATAACTTCCACAAGTCAACAGTATCTATCTTTTTGGTTTGTCTTTTTCCTATTTACATTATAATACATGCCTTAGCATCCGGGTCGACAATATGACCATATTGTTCTTTGAAGATTTCTCTATCATTTTCGGCCTTCTTTTCTTTGACTTCCCTAGGGAAGTACATCTTCAAATATGCCATTTGAGCCAAATCTAAATTCCGTTCATCGGCATGTAGTAAAACTTCTTGACGACACAGTGGACATCTATCTTCTTGTTTTCTTTGTAATTTCACAAGACATCTCACACAGAAAAGATGACCACAATCCAATCTAATAGGTTTGAACGCCACTGAGCAACAAATAGGACAAGTATAGTCCTCCAATTGTGGAATTATATTTAATAGTCTATCCGATATCACTGTACACATATCTTTAGCGACCGACCCTTTAAGGATATTGATTTCCTCTGATTTTTCTAACATCTCCGGGAACACTTCTTTAGAATGTAAATGAGTTCTCTTATCGAATTTTTTCAAGATCTTAGCAACAGCCATAGAATTCATAATTTGGAAAGTTGACACTTTCAGTAAATATTGATTCAAATTTAAGAATTCATTGTACACCGACAAGGAATCCTTTTGTTTAAATTTCTCGAGTACATGTGATGAATCCACATTTGTGAGGAATTTCTGGTACCGCAATCTAGCTTGTTCAACGTTACGTTCACCGGCTGATCTTTCATGTGTACTGAAGAAGATTTGTGTGTCTATATACATTTGGAAAATCTCTCTCCAGGCATACATATCTGAATGTTTAGAATTGGGGCTACCAACGTGGCCAATCAGTGTTGCTAATTTATCCACATTTTTGATAATTTCATTTTCACGTTCTTCTTTGAATTTACTTAATCCTTCTAATTCTTCATATAATGTTTGGAAAAATTTAGAGTCTTCATGGAGATGTAATTTAATCAAATAGTAAGGTGATTCATCGAATGGGTTATCTGCAGAAATTAGGGAGCTCTGTCTTGAATGTAATTCCACGATTTTACCCTCTTCCTCGTCATCATTTTTGTTAACATTTAGTGTATCCAATTCATATTGGTACCCCAATTTATCTAATTTTTCGATGATCACGGACTCCATCAATGGTGAAATCTTTGATATCAACACTGGATGAATTTTGTGTTGTACTCTTTCTATATCATAATCCAAAGTTATATCATCTCTTTCAAATCCTATGTACACTAATTCATCGACGACTCTATTTATTGTTTTTTTGAGGGCTTTATATTGAACTGCCTGTTCGACCCAACTTGAAGGTACGTTTTCTTCTTCTAACACATGCTGAAATAATTTTGCAAACTTCATTGTATATCAGAGAAATTCCATTTGATTTAGGTGGTATTATTCAATGTATATGGTAATGGGGGAGGAGTAAGTTATTTTCAAGTTGAATTGTGTTTTGTATTTGATCACTTTGACTCTTAAAAATCAGGTGAAACCAATTTTATAAGTAAAAGAAAATAGCTCAACAAAAAAAGAAAGAAAATAGCTGTATAATAAATAACAACACAGTAACTGAATTTTAACCCAAATTAAAATAAAATTAGTTTATACTATGTTATATTAGTTTTATGTATTCTAATATATAATATAACAATTAGCAAATATAACTTAACTTATACAATATTTCTATAAAAAACAACGGGGAAAAGAAGAAGAAAAAAAAATTTTTTCTTCAGCCGCAAGACACTGTAAGGTTGAATTCAAGCTACGTCTATTACTGTAAATTTAAACTAGACTATATTTTTTGGGGATCCCCATGGTACTATGTATATCAAAGTTTTTGATCTATCCTTGGCTGTTAAGTTGATTGATGATATTAGTGGAGTACTTAAGAAGGGGGAAGAAGTAAGTTATTCAAGGATAATAAATGGCGTGCAATCCAATAAATTCAGAACATGTGGTATATCAATTATGTCGCTCTATCCTAGTTAAGTAATTTCTACACATAGCTTTAATATACAAATCTTTAAATCTAAGTATGTATCTGTGGTATGAATTATAAGCGGATGACTTAGTACCAGGGGCCCCCCACTCCGGTAATTTTTTTTGAATTTATTACATCCCCAGTACACACAGTAATCATATCTTACCTTGAGTACCAAACATTCACATTAATAATACATATCTATCGATTGAATATAATATAGTCTACTATATCACCCCACACTCGATTCACCGAGTCCCTCTCTCACTAACTAAATTTTATTTTACATTGCTTTCTTCTTTTTTTTCCCCAGTTGCTTCTCTCTTTTAAATTAATCTAGAATCCACAGTTACGTGGTCAAAATCTTTAATCTAATAAGAAAGAATAACAAGACATTTTAAAAATGTGCAGAATCACTAAAAATCAATTTAATCCACGTGTGGAAGGAAACACACCTACAGATAATATAAAAATAAAAAATAAAATTAAAATTCGTCAGCTACAGGATTCGAACCTGTGCGGGCAGAGCCCAAAAGATTTCAAGTCTTTCTCCTTAACCGCTCGGACAAACTGACATAACAAAAAATGAATTTTTGTTGCGATTTCTGAGCTGTCTGGATTACGTAATTGAAGTTTTGATACATCAGTATTTTTGACTATATTTTGGTCAACCAACAAAATTTCTATTCAATATAATTCTCTAGGAAAGTACACAATTTATCATATGATATTGAGTTTTTTCAAAAATAATTGTTGTAACACTAATAAAAAGTTTACTTTTATAATTTCTGTATTACGTCAGCAATATTTAATCCGGAAATCCGTTTTCTATTACAATTCATTTCCTAATGTATAACGGAAAGAGTTCATAATATCCTCTTTTGATGTCCAGCAGTTGATTCATTATTGATCAAAATGACAAACATGGATTCATGCTTTGAATCTCTTGAAATCTTGATTTGTAATACAGAGCATGTTGATGTAAAAATTTTTGATATCAATGCCTTCCTTCATTTTGGTGATACACTCGGACATAGGTTACTGGATTAGATATTGCATCTGATTTCTAACTCATTGATCCTATTATTCATCTTATCCATATGGTATCCAATTACATAAACGTTTGGCTATTATTGTTTCTTCATTTTTTTTTCATTTTTTCATTCTTTCTTTTCATCTTGATTTTTTTTGTCATAGGGCTCAGTCCTTTTTTGCTACAAACGTACAAGATTTTCTTTGATACAATAGACCGTTTGTTCAGCAAAGTAATAGAAGCACTTGTTCTTTAAGTTTTATTCAAAAATAGCTTTTGTTCAAACAAAGAACAATTTAATTTTCGACCACTTTTTTCTTTTAAATTATTAATTTAAGTTAATAAATAGGAGCCCAAATTCTAAGGACATTAAATTGATAAATAAATACGTAATAAAAAAAATAAATAGAATAAATATAAAAATAATCAAGTAATCTAACTTGTGCATCGTTTGATCATTGTGAAATCATTTTAAAATTGCTGCATTACATTGAGCCATAACTTCAGCCACTTTCTTACCGTTAGAACCACATTCTAATTCTAATCCTTTAATGGTACCTTCAACATCTTGCTTCTTCATCTTTTGTTCAAATTTCCATTTACCTTCAGTTATAGTGATTTTAATCTTCAGACCAACAATATTCTTTCTCAATAATTTCAAATAACTCTCTGGAGCTTCAGATAATTCCCATTGTTTCTCATATTCTGGACCTTCAGGTCTTTTTTTCTCTTGATGACTCACCATTTTGTCTAATACAAATTTCTTGAATTCATCATCATCCTTCATAATCTCTGGGACACCATACACATGAACTGCAGCGAAATCCCAAGTTGGAACAAACTTATGAGTTTCCTTCTTACTAGGGTACCAAGATGGACTTATATAAGAATTCACACTTTGGAAAATGATAAGACAAGATGATGCCTTAGCTAATTGTTGCACCTGTGGATTTTTAGCAGCAAGATGGGTATACAAGTAAAGATCACCAGTGGTTGAATCCTTTTCGACGGTGAATGGAACATGAGTGGCCATCATTTCTTCACCTGGAATGCTGACTATCACAGTACCCAGTGGATAATCATTGATAAGAGCTAAATGTTGTTCGATATCGTTAACGACGAAATGTTCTGGAATATACATTTTGAGGTGAAGTAGAGGTCTCTTATAGAATTGAACCAAATTCACTTTCTTAAAAAAAATATGTTAAACAAGATTGAATTACTCATATCTTTTAATTCAAGTTAAAAGATTACCGCACAAGAACATTTGATAACGAAAAAAAAAACCGACAAAAAAATGTCGGCTATTCTATCTCTTATTTCTTAACTGGGAAATTCTATCCGTCGGTTAATAGTATTTTGTTTTTCCTTGAAAGGAAGGGAGATTGATCCATCATGAAAAATGTACATGGAAATATATAAAGTCAAGGATATTAGTGATTTGTATCATGATATAACAGTAAAAGCAAAGAATAAAAGGCCACATATCTTTCTTATTTCCTATTTCCTATTTCCTGAAATCTACATGATTATATATTATTATATATATATAACAAGAACTTGCTTTATATGGGTGGCTCTAAGGCGATAGATAAAAAAAATACAAAAAGACAACAAGCCATGACATTACGGAGCACGTAGAAAAAAAAATGGGTGTATCTGTTTGATTGTTCAAATTAAACAATGTCTAGATCGACAATCTGGCCTGTTTTCTTACCTAAAAAGGGAGATATAGAAATGAGTATTTATCATGTTTCATGGAAGTAATAACAGATGTACGTAAATGTCCATTGAACTTTCCCCATACCCTGAAATATTAATTGGAGGCATGAAAACTATGAATATGAGAAGTAGATACAAGTACACACTAAAGATATGCAAGTCGACTTTACATTTGAGAAAATCGTATGATGATTGGTAATAAATATGATAAACAGAACAAGTGATAACCAAATTACTTACTTTATGAAAGTCACATTCTTTACTCTTTCAAAGAGCTCCACTTCCTTGGTTTCCCCCTGTCTCTTATTACTGGCACCTGAATATTAGTGCACATTTTCCATGTAATTAGAAAATATTAGAAATATTACAGGGGTGTCCACATAAAGGTTATATTCTGTAAAATAGGTTAATAATTGATCATATGGTTTATATATGATAAACCATATCGATCAACAATATTATATTACTTGATTAACGTGTTCAGTTTATGAATCTGATGATAATAAATAAAAACAATCCTTTAAACAACAAACCCCGATTATCCATCCCTATTGATTGATGCATCAATGGAGCCACCAATATGCATAATTAGCACTTTACTTGGGTCTATATCTGTGTGCAAATTTTAGGTATTTGATTGCCTCACTTCCTTGTACAGCCATTATATTTACACAATTCACTTGATATATTTTTGATTTCTTTTTCTAAAGGAATTACCTAACATATTATACACTAGTCCATTAAACACTATGATTCTTCCTTTCACGTCGTCTAAAAAATAGAATTGAGCCATCCACCCCCCATCACCGTCTTAATTTCTTTTTTTGTATCTAAGCGAGACAAAAAAAAAACACCACTCCACTCTGCAACCGCAAAAAAACATTATTTCCATGCATGAGTGTTTGTTGGGTTGGATGAGTTTATTCAATTATGTATATGTAAGTATATGAAATCTAATATAATAGTTATTAAAATAGCTGGGCCAGCCGTAAAAGGAAGATTCCTAATTTTTCTTTTTCTTCTTCTTTAATCGTATCTACGTATGTTTATCGCTTGATACCTACAGAATGGTGACACAAATTACCAAATAAATCGCGGTTAACAATTAACATGTACATTATATCAATAGAGTATCTTTAAAAGAGCATAGAAACATGCCTATCAATGCTATTGTTTTAACCCTAGTTTATTTTTTTGCATAAACTGCTCATTTGAATATTACCCAGTTAGTTTAGGAGTACGAAGCAAGTATCTATCTAATTGAAAAGTAAATGAGATTATGCCACAATACTGAAAGAGGAGATATTGTGGTACTGCCATCCTACCTTCCTAAGAAATACACATACAACCATATATACTTATTCAACTTGCTACCAGTACAACACATAATAAGTTTCAATGATAACTCTATTGGTGAATTCGATAGGTAACAGATTGATACAGTCTCTGTATCTTATCTAGATCTATCTATGGCTATCAAGATACTCGCTGCTACCCAACCAAACTTACGTAATCACCATAATATAAATAGGGATGATGCATAATAAAAAAAAAGAAAAAACGAACACTGCATGAAATCATTGAATGAAAATTGAGGAGAAGCCCTTGATATAAATTGCCCATGGCAATACGGTATTTCATCACGGTAAGTTAAGACACAAAAGGGGAAACGAGGAGGAAGTACCCCACCCTGAAAAGAAAAGAAAAGTAATAAGTATTTGGTCACTTTCACGCATTTTAATCTTCATGCTTTCATGTGGGATTACTAGTAATTAAATAGCTTCATATATGTAATATATATGTAAAACTTGGTCCATAGTTTTTTTGACCAATAGTGGAATATATTTACTGGACACTAAGTCACTTTCATAAATAAAGTGGGGCATATATATGCGGTATAAGTCAAATTACCACTGGCCAGCTGATTAATGCATACTTACATACGATAGACGGATTATCCTGCATTATTTAACACGAAATATCTAATACATCTTATTCAATTCGAACAATGTAAATTTATTTGTTTTGTTAGTTAGTTAAATGTTTTATGCTATTGTTTAAAAGTGAGAATTTTATTCAACATTCGCATGCCTACATCATCCCCTAACATAAATTGAATAATATAAGCAAAAGAACAAACTAGAAAAGAAAAATAATCATACTACCTAAATCGATTTACATAATACTTACACGAAACTAAAATTTTTTTCAATCAAATGTTCGAAATCCCATTAATTAATTTCAAGTCTTGATCATACATCATCCCTAATAATATAAAAAGTAGCCAATTGTCATGTCAATTTTTTTAGGTCTATTTTTTTTTCTTTATAAACTTGTAATATATTTTTAATTAATAATATTTCTTAGGCTATTTAATGAATATTCAATCAAATCTTAATCAAGAAATGAGTGTCAGAAATCTTGAATACTTCTCACGATTTTCTAATCCACCTTTGGATATTAGACCCTCACTTCCGACAGTTCAATCAAATCCACCACCGCCATTTCAATCATATAACCAGCCTTCAGTCTCTGTTCCTCCAGGTACTGATACTACTAGTCCTTACTCAAGTTCTAATCACTTAAGGCAACCAATGATCTCTGCTATGAGCCCAACTTCAGTGGGTGGTTACATGTCACAATCGACTCAACAAAGAAACTTGAACTCATACTCTGAACCTTCATCATATCAATTACATAGTAACTCTACAGATCAAGTATTATTGCCAATCGTTCGAGGAGATCCTAGACTCAATCCTACTGATTCACACATACGAGGTTACAAGGAGCTCCCAAAGCTTTCACAGCTTGCACAGCTTCCTCCACAACAACAAACCTATTATTCCGGTATTCAGATAGATCGTCAAACGCAATTAATGACACCATATAGTAACCAAACCCAATTGGTTCCTATTGCATATCAGCCACCATCGCAATCACAAGTTCAATCCCAACAACAATCAAAAATTCAACCACAACAGCAACAACAATCACAATTCCAACAATCAACATCAACTTCATCATCATCAACATCACCACATCAACAATCTGCTATTATTACAACTTTTACACCACCGGGTGGATTAAACTTAAAGATCAGAAAGAGTAAAGCAGGTCGTAAACCACAACTTCGGAAGATTAATATGGCACCAATTAGAACATCTGATATCACTATTCTTTGGTGGGAAGAAGAAAAGATACCTTGCTATGAAGTTAAAGTCAATGGAGTCGGGATTCTAAGAAGATCAGATAATAATTATATCAATGCTACAAAACTTTTAAATTCTACTCAAATGACTAGAGGTAAACGTGATGGTATTTTGAAAAATGAATTGACTAAGACTATTAGAAGAAAGGGATCGATGAAATTTATGGGTATTTGGGTTCCATTACAAAATGCAGAAATAATAGCTAGAAGAGAAGGTATTTACCATCTTCTCTATCCATTATTTGAACGTGATATTGGTCAATACATCAATAAATAGGTTGCTACGTTCAACTTTTATGGTTTCAATACGAGTATTTATCTCTAATTGGTTTTTGCTTAAGAAACTATTACCATTGGGTGGGTTAACCCATTAATGTAACCAATTATTTCTATGTCTGATGATGAATTCAATTCTGTTAATGGTGTTTATTTAAGAGAGTGTTCTCTGGTTTAGGTTTTTTTTTATTTTTAACTTTTTTTCTTCTTATTTTTTTTTGTAGTTCCACAGACTACAAACAACTCGTCTCAACTTTTCTTTACTTCCTTTCTACTATATGTATACATACCATTTAGTTATATAACTAATATTATTATTTGCTAAACCTTTAATCATATGGGTGTCTGTTTTTTTAAAACGAATACATTTAGTACTGATATTTTAACTTTCTGCACTTCATTATTTGCGGCTCACTAGTACTTCGCTAATATAGGGAATGTGAATTCTTTTTTTTCTTTTTCGTTTTTCTTTTGAAATTTCAACAATTCCTTCTTTTACATCAATTATATTGTTTGTTAACTTATCAATGCAGCTTGTATCACATCATAGATGGGTGTGTAATTTTGCATGGAGTAAACAGGGCTGGACCATTTCAGGGGGTTAGGTAGGGGGTGAGGGGGTGACCGAATATAAACTGAACACGAGCTTTTTACATTTATGTCATATCAGATTAATGAATGACAACCAAAAACGCATAATATTTATCGTAAAACCATCTACCCAATCCAGTGGATTTTATGACCACTGTTTTTTTTTTTCAAATGCCCTACGGAGTAATCTTAAAATTTCTAGAAGTTTTAAACAATCAACCAATGATGATGGTACTGCATCTTTTAATTGTTGCAACTTGCCTCACTAATGGTTAAGTTTTCACAAAACAAGGATACATCACCAGATTTTGTTTACTCATCGTATCTCTGAAATACAGGCCCCCTTCCTAACTACACCCCCACAAGAAAGCAGGTTAACAACACTTGGTTACTCGTATTGCAATATTTCAGGTAAAATTTGATTATTAAATAATATCATAGTTTCTTATGAGAATCCAGTATGAAAATTGCCATTCTATAGTTATGGATACAAACTTTGTGGCCGATAAAAAGAGGATTCATGACTTCATGAGGATCCAATATTTGAAGACACAGTTTAGTTCTTATTTGACTATATAATTTTTAATGAAGAACACTTTAGGAAATAATTAAGGGTACACCAAGAAGTGTAAAAGAACTCTATGTACTAGAGAATTACTATTTGATAGAAATTGAGAAAGGAATCCGTCAAGTATACCCTTCTCTTACAAAAATCTTATATCCATATGTACACCTACTTAAATTTAAAACCATTTGAGATCTAGTCTTTTCTTAAATCTTCAAACCGCAAATAAGCGGGATCAAGGACCGCCCATATATATACATATTTTAAATTAGTTGCTTTCTATATAGTTTTGACAAAATAGTAAAGAATAGAACACTAATTAACTATAATTGGGTCTTCCAATTAGCCTTTTTGAATATATTGAGTTCTAGCTGGACTCTTTAATTTAGTACACACTTACAAACCTTATTAAACTATTTCTTTTCTTTTTTGACTCATTATAATACGAGAGCTTTGATCATGGATTCAACTTGTTCCTGAGTTCCCTTTACTTTTACAACATATATACATTGCCAATTATATGTATATCAAAATTTCAATAACGTACATAACAAAATTTCATTATACTTGCATGAATATGGATGAACTTTGTCTTCGTAACGAAGGGACAATCAATTTTAACAAATTTTTTATTGATACAGCGACTTTTCATGTATAGTGCAATTTTTTTTTTGTTCCCGCCCTGATTTTCCTATATAAGTAATTTTATAGTTAATTGAATAAATCAATGTAGAATGAATTAAAAATTATTAAATATAAATGTATATATAAATTAGATGTACACATATACTGTTATAAGAATACTCTGAAAAATTATTAAAATAAATGAAATAATCACTAATGTTAAAGAATTCTTAAGCGACAAGCGAATCGAAATCTTTAAAAAATTGAAAATTTTCTTTTTTTTCTCTTTTTTTCTCTTTTACGATTGCAATGCAATGTGTGGTATGTCATACATAATCATCTGATAACTTATTCATACATACATACATATATACATACATACACATACATACACATACGGGATATTGAATATATATATATATGGGAGTCCGAACTGAGGGTGTATAATGTTAAAATCAAAGTTTAAGATTCTTAAAGGCGCAAACTGAAAAGTATATAGTCTTAGCAATTACATAAATATAAGTAACTCTAGCAGACGTGTGTACAAAAATTGAATACCCAACTAGAATGCCCACTAAAAAAATCATCAAAAGAATGACCCATCAGCCACATTAAAAAAAAACGTACGTATATATACTTATGCATACATTTAAACTTACATACAAGACATACATACGCCAACACTCAACGTACGTGCAGATGTGAAGGTGAGGGAAAAACCTGGTTGGGAGGAATCACACACAATATGTGTGTCTCATCCAAACTTATGAGATCAGAAGTCTCTTTGTAGTTTGAATTTTTTTTAAAGAGAAATTTACCCGAGAGAGGTGTACAACGGAGTTGCTGTTACCAAATATATCAGCTCATTTGATACTTGCATTTTATTGCTAAATAAAGTTTTTAATTATTTTTAAAACGCAAATCAATTTTCAAAGTGATAAAAGACAGAAATAGAACATTACTCCTGTAGATAAATTATTATCTTTTATATATATATATTTAATTTGACAAGTAAGTCACATATTCAAATCAATTTTTATTGAGCCCCAATCTTTTTGTTAAGATTGTTTGCAGTTATTTGCAGATCAGAAAAAAAAAAGAAGCAGCCTTGTTTACTTGCAGAGGAAATGAAAATACGATAATACTAATTCTCTAATCAAACATATGGTAAATTTCATTGTATTAATTTGTATGATAATAATATTACACATCCATCAAATCTGAAACAAATAGAAGCAAAATAAAAAAGTAAAAAAAATCAAGTACAAAAGTTGAGAGAAAGTAAAGTGTAGTAAAGTCTAAGCTCACTCAACTTTGTAAGACGTCACGTCGAGCAATATCCACCACGTACGTGTGTGTATCTATGCATGCTTAGTTTTTATTGGTCTTTCCGAGATCTGGCGAACCCCATTAATACTAGTTAGTATTTGGTTAACTCCATAAACGTGCATAGTTTTAGAATTTTGAATTAGCATCAATTAGACTAAAAATAATTTATTTTTATAGTTTGGTGACCTCACATCACTTACATTTTGACTATATGTAGGATAATAGAAATATTACTCCATCGGACCAATTTTTTTTTTTTGTTTAAATGAGAATTCTCAAACTGCAACTTGTGTGTTAAATACTACATTACTAAACACAAAATTATAAATGTCAACCATCTAAGTTTTGTAAATATACAAGCTTTAGATTATGGCTTCGTATATGAAAAAACAATCAATATATATTCATTTAACCAGTTGTCCCGTAAATATATTTCAATATATATACCGATGAACCGATACTCATCGGATACAAACGACTTTCAAGTTTTATATTCAGAAATGGAAGTTTAGATGTTAGATTAAAGATATATATATATGTAATCAAGATTTAATTTTTAAGCCCAATACTATACGATATACTGTATAAGGATGTAACTGAATAACTCCATGATCGTACGTTGTGCAGTAAATAGTCTGTGTAATACAAAAAAATTTTTTTGTTTCCTTATTCTTGTGTCATCGGTAACGGCGTTACATTTTATTTGGCCTTTTTTTTTTTTTAATTAAATTGTTGTGTATATACGAATAATATAAAGTATAATTATTCATTTATAAGGGTTTTTGTTTTAGATTTTTAAATCTCTCCCACAAATGTATGATGACACATTTAATATGTATCATCTGGTTTATTATATTAGAAAATTCTTCTCCCCCTCCCTACATTGCTATGTACACCTGCGATTGTACTAGAATTTACCTTCCCTTCCGATTGAAACCTTCTTTTTTGAATTTCATCCTCTTAACTTTAGTTTAGTTTGTTTTATTTTAGATAGTCCTTACACTAGATTATATTTAGGTAATTAAAAATAGAGATTTAAAACTAAGAATTGATAGCTTTCAAAATTTAATTACAAATATTTGTAATACAGTAAATTAATTATATTTAAATAAAGTTTTGATAAATAATCAAAAATGTTAATTTAAGGTTATTATTATATCCGAAAATTAAAATTCAATATTGTTTGTAGTGAATCTGTTCACAAATTAGAAATACACTGAACAATTTACCATAGCGAAATTATGTGATATAGTAATGCTTAAACGTTTTTTTTCAAATCTGATAAAAAATTAAATATCACTTTGGTTCAGGGACTAGACTCTTCTTCAATATATGAGACATTTATATGTGTTAATTTTAATTGATAACCATAATCAATATTCATTTATGCCTGGTGTAAACATCATTGTATATATTAATTTTATAGAGAAAGAAGAACTAAAAAAAAGCAACACAGATTCTTAAGTTTTAGTTCAATATATCGTATAACATTCTACGTGGTCTATCTATCCATCGTTACTAGGGGAGAAAGACAACTCAAGGGAAGTATAGTGAAGGCATAAATTTAGGCAACATTATATATTAGTAATTCTACGGGGTTGCTTTACATTACAATAAAAAAGAAACCGGTATTCCGATGTTAAAAAGTTGGCCCCGTAAATTGAGAAATCAAGTAACGCGGTAGGAAGCACACGGAACCTGAATTAACCTGGATGTGGGGGCGGGGGACCAGAGGAGATAGACAGACTGAATCATGCGGCGGCTCATGCCGGCCTGCCTGCCATCGTACTATTTAACTATTATTGAAAATTAGAGTTTATCCTTAAGCTCAATGCAAGTAATGCACAAATCTGCGTTCTCTAATTCAATTTCATGCGACCACTACCTCTTTCTGATTGACGAAATCAAGTACAATTACTTGGTAAAACCGAAGCCTTTTTTTTTTGTTTTCACAAAGATTTCATTATTTGATTAAAGACCCCCCCCTCCCCAAATTTTCTACTTTTCTTTTAATGAAATAAAAATCTACTTGTTTCTTCCTTCTTTTTTACTTTCTTCTTAGTTTAAAAGTCAACATCTCTCTATATCGCTCTATTATTTTGAAAAAATATCTATGATCATTACCTCAAATATGCCCAGTACAAATGGTTATGAATTCCCCCATTATAATATAGCCCCAGGTGGTCAACCTTCAGTGGCACCATATCTACCTCCATACAATCCAACATCTACATCAATATTCAATACATCCAGTAGACCTACCACTACAGCAACATCTACAACTAACACCAATAATAATAATAGTTCTCCAATTACTGCTTATCCATATGACCCATCCAGTTTGAGATCCACTATTTCTAGATTACCACCAATATCTGCCGCTTTGAATTCTGCTCCAGGTAACAGATATCTTAGCCCAACATTGAACAAGCGTGAATATGAATCGGCCTTCCCAGAACATCGTCATTCAGATCCAAGTATTAGTATGAGTATGAGACGTGATCACTCATCTGGATTTCAACAACAACCATTATACACTCAGTTACCCCAATATCAACCTGCAATCCAACAACTACCACTCCATCAATTACAACCATTACAATATTATAATCCATATCAGTCTCAAGCTCCTGGAACGCATCCATATATTTCACAACCTGTCAATATGGCTCCTATATCTAACAGTTCTCAATCTCCAAGATCGGCAAAGCGGTCGAAACTAGACAACAGTTCTCTTCCACCACCAACTCAAGACACTTCTTCATCTACAGCTACCACGCAGAAATCAGAAACAACAGTTGCACCACCAACTAATGTGACATCAATGACCATTAAATCATTGACTAATAATGATTCTAGTAAAACTACTACTGCTACCACTGTTGATGATGCTTCCACTACCACCACCACTACCATAACCAAGGACAATACATATAATGCTACTACTACAACTGGGACACCCCCGGGATATCCTGTTACCTCTAATACCTCTAATGAATTGAGAACATCAAATTATACGTTGAAAAGAGAAGTTAGAGGTACTTGGTGGGAAGAGGAAAACATTTTATGTTATGAAGTTGAAGTCAATGGAGTTGCAGTTTTAAGACGGTCAGATAATAATTATGTTAATGCAACTAAATTATTAAATTCGACTTTAATGACTAGAGGTAGAAGAGATGGAATTTTAAAGGGAGAAATGACAAAATTAATTGTCAGAAGTGGACCAATGAAATTTATTGGTATTTGGATCCCACTTGATAATGCTATTTATATGGCTAAAAGAGAGGGTGTTGAGGATAGTTTATATCCTTTATTTGAGAGAGACATAGGGAGTATTAATTAAGGATTACTTTTTAAAAAAAAACAAAAAAAAACATATAAAAAAACGTTCTATAAATTGTGTGAATGTCTCGGTTATCTTTCGGTTCTTGTAATTTTCTTCTTCTATTTTTCTTTTGGCTACTTACTTTTCTTAATGATTATGTATATTATATTATTAATCAAATTATTTATTATATATCTATGGAAATAAAAGGAAATAAGTAGTGGAGATTACAACATTTTGTCAGTGTCACCATTAAAAAGAAAAAAAACACAAACCACCTGGTTTACTAGATGCTTGCTATTTGAAGATATAGCTCATAGATAAATAGTATGCATCGTCTTAAATGCTTATTCAACTATTGTTTATTAAGTAAATGACTAAATAAAGAAGTAGTGAAATCCACTAATTAGTAGTTTTTAACAAAGCAGCTTAAAGACCCATGGAGTTATTTTAGTTTTCTGGCCCCGTAAACGAAATTTCTTTTCAAAAAAAAAAAATAGAAAAAAACAATAAATTGTTCGGGTTTAACATACATTATACATATTATACATATTATACATACATACAAACAATTACACCGGGAGAGAGATAAATGTTTATAAATATATATAGTAAAGCATAGCTGAAATTTTAAGAATTCATCTATATATATATATATATATATATATATATATCTAACTTTGAATGTACAGACGTGCATATCAACATACGTACATATACGAAACTGCAACTGATTAAGAAATTCTATATTTTTTGTATCTAGACCTCGTATATAGGTATCAAGTGTGCAGTGAAGCGAGATTGAAGAAAAATGGAGTGGTTATACTAATTCATACATAGTGAAGATCAATTTTGGTATCTCTCTATTTTTCAACCTGCGTTTTTTCTATATAGAAAAACTAAAAAAAAAATCGAGTGATCATTATTCTAACCTGTGAGCTAACATATTAAATTCATAGAAAAAAAACAGGGACCTAGGACCCTTCCTACACTTCATACAAGTGAATCCCGACCTCTCCCACACTTAATAGAAGTTACTCCTTTGTTAATCCATGTACTACTTACTTCATACTTATCCGATTCCACAGTGGCGGACCACTACCGCTTTGGCGGACTTTAAATTTTTTTCTTTTGTTTCGAGGAGACGAAAAATAAAAATTTTAAAACAGTGGAACTTAGATATATAACTGTGGTGAAGCTCTTTTTGAATGGTAATACACATCTACTTGTTAATCTTGTCAAATCAAGGATGACAGAACTAACATTAGGAACAGTTATATACACAGCAGTGAAGCCCATAGTGAAGATTTATATGATCATTGGTGTGGGTTTCTTATTAGCTAGAAAAAATATTTTAACAATTGATACCACAAGAAATATCAGCTTTTTGATTGTGTCTGTGTTAACACCTGCATTGAATTTCGCCAAAATTGTCACTAACATCGATAATTCATATATAGGGCAAATAGGAACCATCACCATATCAAGTTGTATGATCATGCTGGGTCAATCATTATTGACTTTTACAGTCGGAATTTTAGTGGGGTGCCCCAGAAATTGGTGGGGTGGTTTACTCATGTGTGGTATGCTCCCTAATATTTCTGATTTACCGATTGCATATTTACAAGGAATGGAATCCTCAGATATTTTAGATAATATAGATCTAGGAGTTGCCTACGTGTGTATATATGGTACCTTCCTGAATATCATTCAATTCAACTGTGGAGGCTCAAAGGTGATCGGGTTAGATTTTGCGCACGACATTAAACAACGTGAGAAAAGTCAAGATGAAAATGATAACGATTTAGAAGCACAAAAAGATGAACAAAATACTAGTGATTCAAACTCATCAGTGGACTCATCACCTGGTAGTATCCAAGTTCATCCCCTTCTCAATATGAATGATACAACCGGTAATGGTTCGATTATTGAATCAATTCAATCCCACGAATCAAGAGTCGAAAGAACTCTTTCTAAAACGTTATCCAGAAGAATAACTAAAATCAATTCAATTTATCAAAATGATATGAGAGATCAACGTACAGAAGACATGAATGATATGGCAAGAATTTATTCAAATACTAGAGCTTCAGCCTTCAACAATGATATAATCTCACCGGTTCCAACAAACACAAATGAGAAGGTGGGAAATAAATATAAGGAATCAATTTCAGCCTTCTTAAAGGAATTTATAGCTAACACATTCAGACCTGCTTCATTGAGTACAATTATCAGTATCATTGTTTGTATGATTCCTTGGGTTAAAGCATTATTCATTAAAACACATCAAGCACACGTTCATGCTGCTCCAGATAAACAACCACCTTTATCATTTATTTTAGATTTTGCATTATATTTAGGTAATGCTCAAGTTCCATTAGGATTGCTACTGTTAGGTGGAACCATTGGTAGACTCAAATTGGGTGAATTACCTAAGGGTGTTTGGAAAGTCCCCGTTGCAGTCACTACAGTGAGACTCTTCATTTATCCAGTGATTGGGTGTGCATTTAATTCTAAATTACACAAGGATGGATTATTCCATGGTGACCAAATTTTATACTTATTGACAAATATCAATTATTGCTTACCACCTGCTACTTCCTTACTTTATTTCACTGCATTTTATACACCAGATGGTGCTCAACAAACAGTGCAAATGAATATATTAGCATTAGTTTACATTGCACATTATATTTGTTTAGTGTTTTGTTTACCATTCACTACAACTTATACAATGAAGGTTCCATTGGGTTATTGATAGAGTATTCTAGGGATACAACAAAAAACAATTCTGTATCTTTCTTTTTTTTTTTGGGTTTTTTTTGCATTACTTGCATTTCTGGTGTTTATTAGACTTTAATATACAATATTTATAGATTAAAACTAGTTTAGTTATTCTTGTAGTCGTGCTCTGTGCTCCACAAATAATAAAAAAAGTACACCCACCCACACCCCTGCACAGGAATACTGCGCGCACTCTATTTTTGTCTGTACACATAATCCAGAAATTGGAAATGAACAAATTGAACAAACACAACAGGGACAATTAAATTAATATTCTAATTGATTTTATACATCCCATATATCAATCTCTCTATACATTAATCAAAAATTTCACAATGCCTAAATTAGAGGAGTGGGAAATCAAAAAATACTGGCAAATTTTCCAGGGATTGAAACCAGTTAAGAATAAACTTAGCGGTGACAAAGTTTCATCTGTGTTAAAGAATAGTCGTTTGAATCAAACTCAATTGACTCAAATTTGGGATCTATCTGATATTGATGTGGATGGATCACTGGATTTTGAGGAATTCTGTATTGCCATGAGATTAATATTTGATCTAGTGAATGGTAACATCACTAGTGTGCCTGATACTTTACCTAGTTGGCTTATACCGGGATCTAAACAACATTTAATTCAAGCTGATAGAGCAGTGCAATCTAACACTACAGGTGGATTCAGTGATGGATCAGATGATGAATATGCTTTGAGTTCTGATTTTGATTGGTATTTATCTCCAACTGATAAATCAACATATGAATCTATCTATGATTCCTCTTGTGATACATACGGGAGAATTCAATTTGATTCCTTGGGGGATCTTTATAAAACTCTGGATAACGTCCCAGAGACAGATGTGTCATCTGCTTGGAATTTGGTGAACCCTAAACAATATAAAACTATAGATAAAGATCAATGTTTAGTGTTTTTGCATATATTAAACCAAAGATCTAACGGCAAGAGAGTGCCAAGATCTGTTCCAGCATCATTAAGGGCTACCTTCAGTAAAGAAACTCCTGAATACAATGTGGACTCTCATCAGGGTGATATAAAAACAAATGATGAAACTCAACGAGGCACAAAGAAATCATTCGGTGAGGGTTACTTAAATAGATTAGGTACATCAAATTCCAATTTGATTAAAACAGGTACAGACTTCAGTGCAACAAAGGGTACCGAATGGGAGGAAGTGCAATTGAAAAGAGAGCTACAAGATTTAGAAGATTTAATCAAGAAGGCTGAAGATGCCAAGAATAACAAAGGTAGCGATGATAGATTAAACATGGTGAAGTATGAATATGAACAACTATTGAAATACAAAGTGATCCAAACCGAAGAATTGAGCAAGAATTCTAACACAGATATCGGTAGAATCAAGGGTAACGTTGATTTAATTGAAAGTCAAGTTGGTCAATTAGAAGACTTCCTCGAACGTAAGAAGAAGGAATTGGAAGAATTAAACACACAAATAGAAGCACTTAAGTAGACTTGTACTACTGCTTACTATTAGTTACTTGATCTTCATGTGTAATTATGTACATTTATATTGTCATGCTTTTTTTTTGTTATTTTGTCTTTTGTTTTTTTGTCCATTTTCTTTTTTGTTATATGATTTTTTTTCCTTCTTTACATTTTTTCTGGCTCATCTTTATATTATTAATTTCCCTACAGATATTTACAATTTATGTTACTGTATTTTTGTGATTCGTAATTTAAAATTTAAAAAGACAATGAGAATAAATAAATAAGGTGATGGGAATGAAGATGGAGTAGTATATGATGAGTCAAGAAAACTAAATAAATATGTGTATGTGTAAGTGTTGTAATAAGGATATATAAATAGGTTAACAAGTCTATTTCTTCTTTTCATCCACAGGTTCATCAAATTCTGGCTTTGGTAATTTGAAATCAGCTGGAGTGTCTTCAACACCATCACCAACTTGATCCCACACAGAGGAACCAACAGAGAAGTTTCTCCAAGCTTGGGTCATTTCTAATGGCTCATACACAACTCTTCTCTTTTCGTTATCGTATCTACATTCAGTGTAACCGGTAGTTGGGAAATCCTTTCTTAATGGATGACCTTCGAAACCGTAATCGGTCATAATTCTTCTTAAATCAGGATGGTTTTCGAAGAAGATACCCACCAAATCATATGTTTCTCTTTCAAACCAATTGGCACCTTCCCACAATGGAACAACAGAAGGAACAGGAGTGACTTCTGAAGCGTATGTCTTGATTCTAATTCTAGAGTTAAATCTCACAGAAAGTAAATCGTAAACGACATCAAATCTGTTTGTTCTAGTTGGGTAATCAGCAGCAGTGACATCCATGCAAGCCTTGAATTGAGCTGTTGTGTGGTCTTTCAAGAATGTGGCAACTGGAATTAATCCAGAAGGAGCAGTGTAGATAATTAATTCATCCTTCCAAACGGAGAATTGTTGAACAAATTTTGGCATGCAAGCCATGACATACTTACCGTATTTATGTAATTCATCAACTTGTTCTCTGTATTTTTCCTTTGGATCATAGATTGGATGATTTAATTCATGGTATGGTTCTCTTGGTAGATCCTTTAATGGTGTTAAATGTTCAAATGTCTTTGTTGCTTCTTTAGCTAGCTTTTTTGGAGCAGTTGAAGAAATTGCTCTTATAGAAGTTCTTTGCAAAACTCTAGAGGAGGTCGCTATTTGTCTGATTAATGACATCTTTGATATCCAATGAATGAAGCAACTAGCAAGTGGTACCTTGAAAATACTTAAAGTAATCTAGTTTTATATATACATATCCTTCCCCCAAATATTTAAAATGAGGGGTATCCAGAATTTCTTCAAAGAAATAAAAAAAAGCGACCCACGTCTATCGACGCAAAACTATTTTGGTAATCACACAACCTTGATTGGATCTTAGTGGAAGCAACTGACTACTGTTAAATTCAGAGTAAAAAGCCTATTTATATTACTTATCAAACAATATCCTATATATATATAAAAGTGAGATTTATTCAGCTTTAGGTTGCCCCAATTCATAATAAACTTCTCTACAGTCACATGTCAATCTTCTGACTTGTCTTTTATCATCATCCAAGACACTGACTAACCCATTAATGATGTCGGTTCTGTAAGGAATGATTAAATGTAACTCAAAATTTGTCATAGTCATCAAGCATTCAAGAGATGCATACTTGACTTCCTCATTGGCTTGACTGTTAACAGATAAAAGACGAAGTAACTGAGGAATTATTGAATGCAATTGCCTATTAATTAAGTTAGGTGATTCAACAATGATGACCTTCAAAATGGATAACGAGGAGGACAAGATCAAATTAGATTTCAATGTCAATGAATTTAACATCAATGGGAGAATGGTCTTCAAATGAGGAACCACAATTTGTTTATCAACGTTCTTCAAGATTAATGCCAACGTGTGTGCATAAATATCGTTTCTTCCCTGTTTGAAGTTAGAGATCAAAATAGGTAACAATGAATCAAAATACTTTTGTTTGTAAAGTGATCTCACATTCAAATTGAAAACAACTTGTTTACCAAAGGCACCTTCCTTTTTGTATAAATCAAAGCAAGGAGTATCCATTAATGCAATGGCTAATGACTTTGGTGCAAATTTAGACAACGCAGGGTCATCCAATAATGAAACCAAAAACGCTTGATACATTGGAACCAACTTATCATCCTTCAAAAGTAACGCCTTATTAATCCATATTAGTGCCTCTAAACCTTTAAATCTTTCAGATAAGCTTAATTCAACGTCATTGATAATCTTAGTCAATTTACCATACATTTCAACCAAATATTGTTCATTTTTATTGGTGAACCATTTATTCACTATTAATGCCACACATTGCAGAGTAGCTTGTCTTTCAGCTAAAGATTCTTCAATTCTAGATATGAGCAACATTCTTTCCACGAAAAAAGTTGGATCCACAGGGAACTTAACACTCTTATCAACAGAGGCAATTACAGCCCCAAATAATATAAATTGTAACCGATCAGTTTCAAACACGGAGATCGGACCTGACAAATCCTTATCAATTATCTCATTTTGCTTTGTCTCATTGTTAACAAAGATATCAAAGAATGCCTTCAATGTAGTTTCATGATAGGACACATCACTTTCAGTGATAATTTTCTTCAAAATCTTACCAGTGTATTCCAATGCTATAGGGTCATTGTATATGAGAGATTTCTTGTTCAAAGAAACATTCTCTAAGATGATAGATATGAATCTAGGAACAAATTTCTTTAAATTATCATTAGTAGAGTCATGAGTATCTAGTTTATTCAAGATCTTTGATAATGTCAATAGAAGTTCTCTAGCATATTTTCTGGCCAATGTGGAAGCCGTACTGGACAACAATAATGACTCCAATCTGTTTAATAATCTGATAGCTAATGAATTGATGATCAATTTGTTACCACTGATTGACATGAATATCTCAAATATTTTTTCCTTTGTAATATGTGAATCACCACTGAGAGTCTTCTCCTGTTCTTGATCTTCAACAGATTCCTCCGGCAACAAGGTTAATAATTTTGGAATAGTGAACTCCAAAATGATTTGTGGATGGGTTCTAGCTATACAATTCAAACATAATAGAGCCTGGTTGAAAGTGTTTATATTTTCATCTTCCAGTAAGACTTCCGTCAATGTTTGCACAAGTAATTGAGATTCTTGAGTGTCAATGAAAGACTTCAAAACAAACAATTTACCAATAATCTTGATAGCCAAACATCTTAAAGTGACTTCAACCTTGGAAGTAGACAATAAGGATTGGTTAACCATAGTCAATATGATATCCTTATGATCAAATACTGGGTTATTGAATTCCACAAATAAATCTAATTCATTGAATAATTTGTAATAAGCATCAAGCATGAATGAAATGTTGGTCAATAATAATCTTTGCTTCTTAATGGTGAATGATTGTTCTGGATCATTAACAGGAGTAATCATCAATTTGAGGGTTTTAGAGATCAACAAATTGAATGAATCAATATTAGCAGCACAGATAAATGCCACAATAACGGCAGATTGTTTGGACTTAGATTCATCTGGATTTTTCAAGAACTTGGCTAGTTCATCCACTATTAGTATCAAATAGTCTCTGATACCTTCTTTCTCTTCCACACCATGTTCATACTTATTACTCAATGATTGGAAAATCTTTAACACTATTGGAATGATTCTTTCATCTTCATTTTCAGCCTCTTCATAATATTTCACCAAGGCATCCAAATCCTCCACACTAGCGATTTCATGATGTAACACCTCAAATTTGAGTGCATTCCAAAGAGAAATCCAATATTCCTCCACGGTCTTAGCATCATATTTAACAATACATTGATTAATGGATGTGAGTACATCCAATTTGACGTTGGGTGATGTTGATGCGAGTTTCTCCACCAAGTTTGGGAACACATCTTTGGCGTACAATGGACTAGCACTTAAACAGTCTCTCAATGCTTGTTTCAATTGATCACCTGTAATTTTGTAAGGGTCATTTTCTGGGGCTCTAAATGAAATAGGGAAGTAACAGAAAACGGAATCGAACATATCTTCTGCAAATTGATCAATTTGGAAATTCTCCGAGATGGTTTTATTCAATAAGAAGGAACTCATCAAGTTTCTTGGATCTTTTTCATTCTTGGACACATGTAAGAATGTTGTTATTATGAGGTCATTCAAATTCATTTGACAGTAATCCAATTTATTAGTCAAAATTGAATCCAACACTTGAAATCCGAAATATCTAGTAGATGCAAGTTGTCCTCTAGTTTCATATTTACTCTTCAAATCGTTCAACAATTGTTCTATAAGAGAAGATCTGAAATTTTTCATACCCACCAATGCTTGCAAACCTTTCAAGGTTTCCTTAGTACAAACTGGGTCATCCAATTTTGAAGTGTAAAAGCTTATTAGCACATCGATATCTTTAGCTAATAATTTATCTTTTTTTAAATTAGACAAAGTGGAACTCAACAGAGATAATGACTTAGGTCTTATAGTCTTTGAATCATCAGTGAGATAATCACCGAGTAGTTTGACAAAGTTCAACAACGATAATTCATCGGACTCAATTTTCTTTCCAAGATCGTGGACTGATCGGTTAGCTTCCAATGAATTAACGTCAGCCACCATGTACTGGTTAATGATACTCTTAATATCCAGTGACATGATTGATTGTTGTATATAATTTGAGTTGGATATCCACAGGCAAAACTACACAAACCGTTTTACTAATAATTTGCACCTGCCGATCTATCTCTCTCTCTCTCGTGTGTTCTAAAAAATTTTTTTTCAACCGTCTCTCCAACTGCCTATTGGGCTTTGGAGTTCATAAACATATTCAACAGCCTATCAAAGTGAAATAATTTTTTAGTATTATTAATTAATTAATAAGAAATTATATTACATCTAAACTTCAGGAGATTGTGGGAACGGAAGATACATGTGTAAAGACAAAAGACAAAAAGAAAATAGAAAAGAGATTCATATACAAAGCAAGAGATAATCAGCATTAAACTTCATTAATAGATGGCTCCTTCTCTTCCAACTCAGTACCTGGCTTGAATTGGTCATCTTCATGGTATAAGCCCATACTCAAACCTTCTTGTTCAACTTCACTAAGAGACAATTTAGGTAATTGTTGAGCGACTCGGTAAACAGGAGTATTATCATTGTAAGCCTTAGCAAAGATGATATCAATTTCTTCCAATGATCTACCAGCGGTTTCAGGGTAGAAAAAGTAAATCAATGGAATATAAGCAAAGTTAAGACAAGCAAAGAACAAGTAACAACCCCATCTAGTTTCATTAATGAAAATTGGAGTAAACATAACCACAGCAAAGTTACACATCCAGTTAGTACAAGTAGAAACTGAGGTGGCCAAAGTTCTGGTTCTCAACCCGTTAATTTCTGGTGGGTAAATCCATGGTAGAGGCAAAATGGTGAATGCAAAGAAGACAATAAACAAGAATAAACCAACGGCAGCACCCTTGGCATTGTCGTGAGTGTTATCAATCAAACAGGCAAATGAGATGGTGAAGGCAATACCTTGACCAGTGGCACCAATCAAGAATAATGGTCTTCTACCAATTTTATCAACCAAGAAGAAAGATGGAATGGTGAAGATAGCATAAACGGTAGAGAAAATACCACCCAAAACTAAGGACATTCTTCTAGATAATTGAATAGTGTTTTCAAACAAAACAGTAGAGTAGTAAATAGCAGCATTACAACCAGTAAATTGTTGGAAGAATTGAGATGAAGCACCGATAAGCATTCTTCTCAAGTATTGATGTTGACCAGAAGAGAATAATTCCTTGAGAGTGATGGATTGCTTGTCGAATCTGTTGATGGCATCGGCAATTAAAGACACTTCGGCTAAAACTTGATCATCTTGTGGAGAGATGTTATCCAACTTACCCAAAACGTAAGTAGCCTCATTCATTCTGTTTTGAGCGACAAGCCATCTTGGAGATTCTGGTAACCCAATGATACCCAACAACAAGACAATACCGAACAAGATTTGTAACCCAATTGGGAATCTCCAAGACACAGACCCGTCAGCGTAGGATAACCCAAAATCAACCCAATAGGCAATAAAAGTACCCACAGCAATGATAGAACCTTCCAAGTTGACCAATCTACCTCTGTTTTCAGGCTTACTCATCTCGGATTGGTAAATTGGAATGGTAGCAGTGTTTAAACCGTTACCTAAACCGGTGATAACTCTGGCAATGACAAAGTGACCTAATGGCCAGTGGCCTTTAGATGGGAAAAGAGAGATGAAAGCACCAACACAGAAAATGGAGGCACCCATGATGATCATTGGACGTCTCCCCCATTTTTCACCGTAGTACATGGCAAATAGAGCACCAAAGAAACAACCTAATTCATAACAAGAGGTAATGGCACCTTGGACAACAGTAGCGTGTCTAGTCCCACCACTGACAGCAGGGAATGTATCCTCAAATTGAGGAGCAGTGATGATACCTGACATAACACCTTGATCGTAACCGAAAAGAGAGAACCCCACAACACAAACAAATGTAATCATGAATCTCAATTTGTCACCATTTAAACCCAGGGTACAATGGGAAGACTTTAGTTTCCAGTAATCACTAGGTAATTGATCATTTGGAGTATCTCTCACTGATTCGATACCACTGATGGAAGAAGATGAAGAAGCTTGATCGATTTCTTGTTCAACGTTACTCATCTTGAATTTAATTATCAGATCTTATTTTTTTTCAAAAGAAAAAAACACGATCAAGATGAATAAGATCTCTAATATTCATTAAATGCGGAAATGAGTAGAACTTTATATTAGTCAAGGGGAGGCAAAATAGAGAGAACGTAAGGCTAACGGAGACAAATAAGATACTTTCAGGTAAAGAAAAGAGAGTTAGTAAGAAAATACATTCACGGTGTACAAACTAATTTTATGCTTGTTGCAGAAAAGAAACTTTCCAAAAAAACACAATATAAATATGCTACCAAACAAAGAGGGAGTGCAGGAAAACAATCAAAAAAGAAAAGACGTCGCAGGCTTAGGTTTTCCCCAGGAAAGTTTCATATGAGTAAGATTACTCCTCAATACCGCCGGGTATTAGAGAATATTACCATGAGAGAATGATAAAGAGGGGATAAGAAGATGTAAATAGAAATAGTGAATACTGATAATTACGAGCATAGAAAATGGGGTTGTCATGGTGGGGGGAATAAAGCACGATAACTAATATATATTTATACGTCGGAAAAAAAAGTTTTATATATTTCCCTCTGGAAAAACCCTGCGTTTAGTTCCGTCTGGGCACTCCGAGTCTGCCTCTCCATCACACGCCATAGACTTGAGCCACTAACACCGGCCGGGCCCAAAAGTTGCCCCCACCCCCCGGGTGGTGGTGCATAAGTATATACCGGGTATATTGAAATAAGTGGGATAATCATACATCGAGTAACTTGCAAAAAGTTTTTTCTTTTCTTGTTCTTATTAACTGTTCTTTGTTTCATAAAAACTGGGGGATTGTTCTCCCAGCTTAAAATGACTTCATCTATTTCGGTTTTCTTGAAATTCTTCACTTAGTAATATTGTTTTTGTTGAGAAACTGTGAAAATATTTAACTCAGCTTGAACCATTGCATTTCGTGTTTTGAAGGCCATGCTCTTATCACCTTTCATTTTCATTTAATATGTCCTATTTAAAACAAAAGAGATGTACTACTGTACTTCAATTGTAGTTCGTATAATATACATATAATAACTATGAATCACTGATACGTCATACTATAATTTGACTACTTACAAAGGCAGTTCTGTAGCTTTTTGAAAAAAAATCCGATATTAAGGGGGAGCTGTTCAAGAAAAAAAAAATACCTGACACTAAAAGAAAAAAAAATCCATTCATTATAAGGTTTGGAGTCTTTACATGCTATATTCTTCTTAGCTAACTTCTTATTCCGGGTTGTAATTAACCATTATTTTATCGGTATTATTGCCCAGCTCATCCCATCCCCTTTAAAAATTACATTCTTTTTATGAAACACATGCGTTTGTTTTTTTCTGAATAATTAGCCAACCCCCAAATCCTACACTTACATTAATACATGTTAGTTAAATTGAATATGTATTATAAAATGTAATGTATATTAAACTTGAAGTGATGTGTATGTATTAATTGTATGTATATTAGACTAAAATACTACTTCCAAGACAACCACTCCGAACTTTTAATCTTACGCGGTTCAGCCTGTGGTTAAATTTAATTTAAGTTATGGTGAAATAGCAAAGCGAAAAAAATCTATAAAAAGCTTCTTAATTTAGTTTAAACTATAAATTAAAAAATGTTAAACCGTGTAAACGGAAGCACTACTGACTCTACAATAAGGTCATTCACTTATATGAGTTTTCCCCACATATTGTCATTGTATCATTAATCCCTTAATAATCTCAAAGATCGTCAAATTTTCTAATCCCATGTTCATGGGTTTGTTGATTTTTCAGTTGTTTAGCATTGGCCTTCTTTTGCTTCTTCAACTTTTGTTTTTCCTTTCTAGTCAATTTCTTTTTCTTTTCTGGTACAACCTCTTCAGTGATTTCATTATCACCTTTTTCTTCATCAGAGTCTTCTAATTCAGCTAGTAATTGGTCTCTAATCGTTTCTAATTTAACATACTTAACTTCATCCTTCTCGGCTACCTGGTTATCTTCTGTCTTAGACTCCGAATCGGCGATATCGTTATCACTAACTTCTGAATCAGATGATGAATCAGTCTCAGTGGCAGGCACGTCATTTTCCTCTTCAGTTTTTCTCTTCTTTGTGGCTTGTTCTATAACTGGAGTTTTGATTTGGGCAAATCTTCTCTTCATACGATCTGTAGCGGTTGGGATTTCCTCTTCTTTTTCTGAAATATCCTCATCATCACTGAATCCAGTCCACTCCTCTCCTGCGTCAGAAGAACTATTTTCATCTTCTTCATCATCAGAGCTAGCCTTATCAAAATCACTTTCATTGTCGCTTCCACTATCGGATGAAACCTTTTCAGGTCCATGCTCATCTTCATTTTCACTCTCATCTTCACCTTCATCAGATGAAGCTCTCTCGAAATCACTTTCATCACTATCATCATCTGAATCATCATCTTGGTCATGCTTATTAGACCATAACTTCAATTTCTCCATACCAGCACTGACCAATCTATAATCGTAATCTAAATCTAGCACCCCGACTTCATCATGAGAATTATGTAATCTTTGTTCCACAACAGATCCTGACTTAATATCCAATTTATTCACAACACCATTCGATCCACCAGCATACATGTACCGACCATCACTATCTAAGGCAGACACTATACTATCGATTGATTCATTCTTGGCTATTTTAATTCTAGATATTTGATCTGTATATTCATTCATTGGTTTCCAAATTGTCACAATCCCATCACCCATACCACATACAAGATCAGTTGGATTAGATTGATCTGTAAATCCACAACATAATATTTCGTCTTCTTGGTCTTCACTTGTACTTATGATTTTTTCCTTACGAATGTCAACTTTTGAGACAGTGGTGGATCCAACGGTCATGAATTGATAATCCGATTTGGGACTTAAATGGGAAATCCCATTGATTGCATCATCATGAACACCTCTGATAGTGTATATGGAACCCTTTAATAAGTCTCTAGTATCATAACACAAAAGATCACCATCTTCTGTACCAACAATAAAGTAATTCTTATTAGATGGAGGACTCAAAATATTGGTCACATTGGATTTAATAGTATCAATCTTAAACTTACTCACAACAGCACCCTTCTCAGTGTTAGCCATTTTAACAGTCTTATCTGTTCCCACCGAGAAAATATGGTCACCGGTTTGATCAAACACAATTGATCTACAACTTCCCTTGTGTCTCTTGGTCTGCCATCCGACAGTGACAAGTTCATCTTCTTCAAACTCAATCTTCTTAGAATCAATGGTACCTTTCAACCAAGGCTTTTCCTTTGTAGCAGAATCATTCTTTGAAATCTTATCTTCTAGTTTATCTGCTTCATATTTCAAGAGTTTCACATAACCAGTTGCAGACCCAGTTGCAAACACATTTGAACTTGGGTGGAAACTACAAGCAAATAATGGATCATTCCCAAAGTCTAGTTCTAAAATCGGAAGATTTTCTGAGACGTTCACTATTGAACTTTTGTTATTCTTCTTCCCCATTGTATAATAGTAATTGTCGTATATATTTTATTGCTTTATCTTAAAACTATATATAAGGCCATCTCCGTTAATAGATGAAAAAAAAATTTTTTTTTGTAGATTTAAAGTGTACACCGGATCTGGGTCTCCATATCTCAAGAAACCTGCAGATTGTACTTTTTTTTGCTATCAGCAATGGTAAATTTATGTGGTTTACTATATATTTAATCAGAATAGTTTTATTATTAGATATGCATCATAAGTTGGGACATTTAATATATATATCACATATATTTGAAATATCATCATCAAATTGGCGCAAGAAGTCTAATGATCGGGGTTAATTCTCGGCCGTGACGGATATTGATACAGTTTCCAAGAAGACCGATAACTTTCAATCATTCCATATATAAATATCAAAGAAATCCTGATTATCAGATCAATTAGACCTCTATGAGGTATATACAAACCCATTCTCTCATGTCATCTATTATTAGAAGATTTTCAACTATGTCAGCTACAAAATTCAACACACAGTGGTCTGGGTTCAAAGCATATACCGTGACCAAGATTTTACCTGAATGTGACAACGTTTTTTCCTTGTATGTCACACCTGCTGATGGTACAGTTTTGAAACCATTCTTACCTGGTCAATTTGTGACTACTGAATGGAAAAATATTCCAGGGGTTGCTCCTACTACCCGTGATTACTCCATCTCTGATTTATTAAAGGAGAACACCTTAAGATTGACTGTGGGAGTCAGAAAACAAGGTGCAGTGTCTCCATACATGTGTACCAAAATCAAACCAGGTGACACCATCAGTGCATCTGCTCCAACGGGAGAATTTGTGTACTCCAAAGAACTAAGACCAAAGAATAAGCTAGCATTGTTCGCTGGTGGTATTGGTGTCACTCCGTTGATCCCAATTGCTGATGCCGCATTGAAAGATGGGAAATTTGTGAAGTTTTTCTCATGTGTTAGAACTCCTAAGGAAACCCCATTTGAAGCTTGGTTAACAGAATCCAAAGAGAAATATGGTGACAAATTTGAATTGATTAAGTTCGTCAGCACAGAGGGTAGACGTTTACTTCAAGATAACATGAAGGGAATCACCGATGAAGAGTATGACTGCTATGTTGTTGGTTCATCCAGATATTTAAGCTTTGTTAAGCCTGCACTAGAGGCTATTGGTATCAAAAATGTTATAACTGAAGACTTTGATCCTCCTCAATGACTGTATAGACTACATTTATGATATATGATTCATAATTTTTTTTTTAGTTAAATAATTTGTGTTCAATATATGACAGATATTTATTCTATTTACAAATGGGTAAAAAAGGTTACCAAAAAAAGGGGGGAAAAGAAAATGAAGGGAGCAGGAAATGAAGAGAAGTAGAAAAAAATCAATTACACATGTAGTGGAGAGGAGAACGGAAGTCCATGCACACTAAGTTTTCATTTTGATTTTTGGATCTTTTTAAGATGGGTACTTGAATTAAATCTTCAAGTAAGATCTGTTAGTCACAGCCAATCTATGGTTCAAGGATCTCTTGTCCATTAACTTAGACTTACCACTAGCAGCATTTATGATTTCTTCAGACAATCTAACACTGAAATCATTGGAAGCTCTTGAGTTAGATGAATCTAACATCCATAAGAAGGCAGTTCTACTTCTTTGTCTTGGAGTTAATGGAACTGGAATGGTGAAATTCTTGGCAAACCCAGTCTTCACAGTCTTAGTTTGAACCAATGGAGCCACTGTATCCAAAGCGATTTTAAGAACTTCAACTGGATTTTTTCTTGTTTCTAAGTAAACTAAGTAAAGTGCACGATTCAATTGCTTTCTAGCCTTTTGTTTTAATCCATCTCTCATTATTAAATTCACACATAAATCCAAAGTTTCATCTTTATAGTTTGGCATGGTCTTAGTTTTCAATTCAGCAAATTTCTCTAGTTGTTGTTCAGATGGCTTGAAACCTAATAATTGGGAAACCTGATCAGCAACGGATTTAGAGTGTTCTTGATATTCATCATTCTCCAAATCATGTTGTAATTCATCCAAAACTTCAATAGTCAAATCGTAAGCCTTGTTAATTTCGGCAACATCAGGTGATAAAGCAGATTGGTCTTCCTCAGAGATTTGCTTTAGGATACGTTGCAATGGGGATAAACGGACCACACCTTCATCAACCAATTCACCTTCAACGACACCAGCGTTTTCCTGTGCTTCCAATGAAATCTCTTGTGCTTCTTCAGTTTCTAAAGGAATTTCTTCAGAATGTTCATGGCTTCTCAAGGCTTGATGTAAGGATTTGTATGATTCAGAATCAGTGTTATTGAATGCATCATAAATCTTGGATGATTCATCGTTAGCCAACAAATCTAATTCCTGGGCACATTCAGCAGCTTCATCATTATTTAACTCACCACTGACCAATTTTTCCAAAACGGCTGTGAAGTTAGAGTTCAAAGCGGCTAATTGTTTGAAAACATCACTTTCAATACCCTTGGTCAAAACGTATTCAAATATTTCTGGGATTCCGATCAATTGAGATAATCTTTCCTGTTCAGCATCTAAAGCCGATCTCAATTTCTTGAAACCCTCAGAGGAGGTGTTACCCAAAGCAACAGCGATAGCAGATTCGGTATCATTCAAGTATAATTGGATTTCATGGTTCTTGGCATCAAGCTCAGCACCCTCTGGGAGAGTTTCCAAGTCTTTCAGTAATTGGGCGAATTGTGGATCAACTTCTTCAACAATGGCAAATAAATCGGTAGAGAAGTAATCCTTATGACCTTGGAACCCTTCATATAATTCGAGTAAATCGATTGGTTGTGGTTCATTCAAGATTTCTTGTAGTTTAGCGAAAGCAGGAGAGTTCACATCATCGAATGCCTTGAATAAGTTGGACTCTTTGTTAGACACAAGTTGAATCAATTCTTCCATCTTCGCTTGAGATTCAGCTTCATAAGAAGCTTCATCAGAGGACTCCAAGGCTTCATATTCCTTCAATTTAGCAGCAAATTCTGGTTCAATTTCTTGTAATAATTGGAAAGCCTTAGAGTTCTCTAACTTGAAATATAAGTTGAAATGGTCAAACAATGTTTGTAAGAAGAATTCTGGATTAAAAGCAACATCTTGGTCGACAACTTCAACATTTGCGGCATCAACCTTCACATCAGCGTGAGTGTTCACCTTTTTGACTTTTTGAGTCTTGACTTTTGGCACTTCACCTTCTAATAAATGGAATAATTCTTCTAATTTTTTATCATTGATTTGAGAAATACTACCGGATTTTAAGGCTTCATAGACTGAAGTAACGTTTTCCTTGGTTAGGCCTTCTTCCAAAGAGGTCGCCACTAATTCAGCAAAGTCGTTATCAAGTGTTTGTAAATATTTGAAGACAGGAGAAGTAGAAAGAGAATGTGACTGAGAAGTGTAGTAAGAATCCAAGTTTGTCAATATATCGTGAACTAAATCAAAGTTATTGTATGGTTTACTTAAATTATTCTTAAAGTTGTTAACCACATTGATGGCATTTTGAGTTTCTGAATTGGAAGCAGCGATTCTATTGGCAACTTTAGCATCTAATGCAGCCTTCAAGGATTCCACTGAGACGTCATTCAGTTCAGCCAATAATTCTAATTTTTGTTCAATTAATGTATTTTTGCTTTTATTGATCTTCTTTATATGTTGAGAATAATCTGAATTGGAGAACAAAGTTTCACTATATTGTGGTCTAACAAAGACTTCACCATCTTCCTCATCCTCAGCGTTAGCTTCAGCATCAGCAATATCGGATTTATCTAATAAGTTAATCAAACTCTTATCCAATGTACCTGGTGGTAACTTGGCATAGTGTCTAGTGGAGTTGACCAATGACACTGAAGTTTTCAAAGGAACAACAGTTGTCGTTGGTTTCACTCTTAAACAAATCTTGGAGTATCTGGACAACATAGTTCTATTTAACAGATGAAAGGTTATCTTTTGGTATCCATTCAAGGTTTTCTTTAATATTTGTTGAACTACGGAAAAAAATGTCAATTTTTCATCGAAAACTGAAAAAAAAATTGAAGAAGGTTGTGCTAAACTCAAAATACGTCTGGTTATATAGAGAAGGAGCTTTATATATAGAGAGTAGTTAAAGTTACATTATATTATAGTAAATATACAGAAGGAGACAGGGTATGGATATTAAATAAGCAAAGAGTTGATGAATGAGTGTTTAAAGTAGGGATTGGAAACTCGAATGAGAGTTTTTCAAATATTAGTTCTTTCATTAATTGAATCAACTTCTTTTTCTAAATCAGGGAATTCCTTTTTGATGGAAGTACTTAAGACATTTCTAAATTTTTCATATGCTATACTTTTACCATTCAAGTATTGATTAACTTTTCTAACAACTTCAACGAATTCTCTAGTATAAATATCGGGATTTCTTCCATCTTCTATATAATTTATAATTTCTAAGGGAATCGATATATCTTTCAAGTCATCTCTGTTTGATAATGATTGTAATTGAGTTACCATTTTATTAATATTATTTGATAACCCATCTTTAGCTTCATCTGTTCCAAGGAAATCATGAACTTGAACACCTAAATGCATAAATGTTTCAATGATATTACTTAATTCTTCTTGAAGTGAACCCAATGGAGTACTCAAATCAGTGTATGCTGCATCAGTTGTCATATTGAATGTAATAAGTGAATAATTAGTTTATCATTATAATGAATTAGTTAAAGTATACTAAAGATGTGTATTTTTATATGAAAAGAGTTCTTCAAAAGTGAAAAGGGTCTGTCAACTGGAAATGACGTGGAACATATATAATAACGACGCGTCGTTATTATATATGTTCCACGTCGATAAATTATACTTATATCACGTGAATTATGCTATTATTAATCGATTTTCTGATAAAGTGGATGCCACAGTTTGTTTTTGATTATTAAATTTTTCACTTTTTTCATCCAATTTTGACCTTATTCTATAAGATAGATCAAGTAGTTCATTTTAGGGAATTGAAATCCGTTATTGTTTAGTAATATACCTATCTGATATAGAGTTGATTACAAAAAAAAATTTTTTTTTTTTTAAATTCATATATATATATATATAAAAGGATATTATTATTCATATTGATAAAAAGATTCAGGATCAAAGATAGCCATCGACCTTTTTATTTATAACTGACTAAATGACTACAGAAAATTCTACTAGTTCTAAACCATCTATTGCATTATCTGAATTACAGATATTACATTGGAATAAAACATTAGCTACATTAACACCTCAAGAAGTGTTAAGATGGGCTATATTGACTATTCCAAATTTATTTCAAACGACTGCATTTGGATTAACTGGATTATGTATTTTAGATATGCTTGATAAATTAGATTTACCACAAGAATTATTAAATGAAGATGGGAAATTTCCAATAGATTTAGTTTTCATTGATACATTATATCATTTCCCTCAAACACTTGAATTAATAGATAAAATTAAACAAAGATATAATAAATTCAATTTACATATTTATAAACCAACTGGTTGTGATTCAGAATTAGATTTTAAACAAAAATATGGTGATGAACTTTGGTTAAAGGATGATTTAAAATATGATTATTTAGTTAAAGTTGAACCACTTAATAGAGCATATAAAGAATTAGAAATAGTTGCTGTGTTAACTGGACGTAGAAGATCACAAGGTGGTGCTAGATCAAGTTTACCAATGATTGAAATTGATTCTCAAATGGAAGTTATCAAAATTAATCCATTAGCTTCATGGAATTTTGATGATGTTCATAAATATATTAAAGAACATGATGTTCCATATAATGAATTATTAGATTTAGGTTATAAATCAATTGGTGATTGGCATTCTACTGAACCAATTAAAGAGGGTGAAGATGAAAGAAGTGGTAGATGGAAGGGTAAAACTAAGACTGAATGTGGTATCCACGTTGCATCTCAATATTCTAAATTCCTTGCTGATGGTGTCAAGAATTGATTATAATTTGTATTTTACTAGTACTTTTAATAAACCTATTTATTATATATATCCTAAATTGACAGAAATAAGTGTAAATAATAATTATATGTGTTGTGTGTGTGTTTTTTTTTATTTTTGTTATATTTTTAAAAATTCTTGTCTATTCCTTGTTATTTAACTCTTCTATCATAAGTTTATCTTTATTTAAAGTATCAAAAATTTAATATATTATTATCTATATCAAGTATGTATCAATTAATGATTAATTTATAATGAATTATGTGTTATCAAATTAGTTATATAGAATTAGATCAAAAGTTTTATTTTAAATCATACAACAGCATTCAATCACGGAATCCTCTTGTGATATGAATTGGTTCTCAATTAACTATTACAAGTTTAAAATCAACTCAACTACAATGATACCATCATCTACTATACATTCAACACAACACCACCATAAATCACTCAATACATTCCTCCCATACTCATACCAATATTTAATCAACCACTCATTGCCCTCCCCCCTCTCCCTTCTACCTCTCCCCTATTACACGCCAAAATATTTTTTTTTCCTTCCCGTGTTTGCGACACTGGTGTTTGGATGTACTGTGCCTCTATCTCTTGCCGTGTACCATTCTCCTTTCATTCATTACCGGGCCTGGCCTTTCATTCCCCCCTGCCAACACAAACGCGTGTGTGTGTGCTGCCGGCTTTCTAGTGGTGCTCGGTGGCCAAAAAAAAAATCTATTTTTATTTGTGCTGGCTGAGGTTCTCCAATTTCACATACATATTGAATGATGAAAAATATACATACACACAGCTTAGACTAAAGGTATTTTGGATATAAAGAGGAGGAGCCAATTGAAAAAAAAAAGAACAACTGCAATTTAATACATTTACATTTAACTTACTAGTTTATTCTTTTTTTGTTGTTGATCTGATTCTTTCAAATTTTTATATCACACACTATCTCACTATTCAAGCTGGAATTTCACATTTTTCTTTGATTTGAAAACAAACATTTTTTTTTCTTTTGAGATCATTACTAACTTATTAAACCTATCTTAATAGATAAATATACTTCCCTTTTGTTTCAATATTAGTTATAACTTCAGTTCCACAACTATAACAAAACAATAATTGAAAATCAAAATTAGCATTTGATTAAAAAAACTAAACAAAACACAAAACTAGAAAAAAAAAAGAGGTTAAATTATATTACTCCTTTTTAAACTTACATAAACTCACATACACACACATATATATATACATAATGGCTCCATTAGCTGAAATCAGAAAGAAATTGGTCATCGTTGGTGATGGTGCTTGCGGTAAAACATGTTTATTAATTGTGTTTTCCAAGGGTGCCTTCCCAGAAGTTTACGTTCCAACTGTCTTTGAAAATTATGTTGCCGATGTTGAAGTTGATGGTAGAAGAGTTGAATTGGCTCTATGGGATACCGCCGGTCAAGAAGATTATGATAGATTAAGACCGTTATCTTATCCAGATTCTAATGTTATCTTAATTTGTTTCTCCGTTGATGCTCCAGATACTTTAGATAATGTTCAAGAAAAATGGATCTCTGAAGTTTTACATTTCTGTCAGGGTGTTCCAATCATTTTAGTTGGTTGTAAGATTGATTTAAGAAATAACCCAAGAACTATTGAAAAATTACAACAATTAGGTCAACAACCTGTTACAACTGCTGAAGGTCAAGCTGTTGCCGAAAAAATAAAAGCATTCAACTATTTGGAATGTTCAGCTAAATTGAATCAAGGTGTTAGAGAAGTCTTTGAAACTGCTACTAGAGCTGCATTAGACACCACAGTTAGAAAGGAAAAGAAGAGAAAGTCTGGAAGCAAGAAGTGTATTGTCTTATAGATCCATCCATTCATATACACAAACTCCAATTAATGATTGCTTTTAATATTTTTTTATATTCCATCCTATCCTTACCATCTTACTCTACTCTCTCTCTCTCTCTTTATTAGTGTTTTTTCTTTTTAATTATTATATTTTTCTCTTTACTCTTTTTCGTCCATATTATTGCAACGTTTTTCAAATCTCACTTGTTGTTTTCTTTAACTATGAATGAAATTATATCTCTCCCTCTTCTTTTTAGGTACATTTCAGGGGGTATTTCACCCTATTATTATTATTTGTATAATCCAATCATGTATCATTGATTATATTACACATTATTATATAGTAATATCTAATCTATCCATTTGTCCTGGGATTTGAAAAATTAGGGTCAAAAAGAATAGAATTGATTTACAACAATGGTTATAACAATGTACAATAAAAAACCACAACCACACATTATCGGGTATCGTTTTACAAATTTCCATATATCTCTCACTCAGCTCAGCCAGTTCCCCGGTTCTCGCTTCCATTAATTAACATCATCGTTTAACTGGTTAAAAAGTTTAAATTTTTTTTTCCCAGATTTCCATTCATTTTTCAATTTATATGAAATCCGATAAATACTTGTTTATTTCTCTTTTATTATCTTTGCCTTTATTTCCCCACAAGTTACATAATAACTATTAATTAAATAATATGTTATCTTCAAAATCTTTAATGTCTATAAGGCAACCCCTTTTAAGACCTCAGTCTATATTATCTTTAAATCCAATTAGATCAACTACATTAGCTAGACAAATATCATTTAAACCAGATTTCTCTAAATTTAAATTAAAATCAGATCCACCAGGAAATATTATAGGTACAGTTAATGATGCTTACGTTCCACCACCACCTGATGAATTTCATGGTTCTTATCATTGGACTTATGAAAAAATAATTACATTAACAATGATCCCATTAATGACTACACCAATATTCACCGGAATTGAAGTTCCACCAGTTATCGATGGTATAGTTGGTTGCTTAATGTTATGGCATTCTAAAATTGGATTTGAAAGTTGTATTATTGATTATATTCCATTAAGAAAATTCGGTATATGGCATAAGATTGCTCAATGGGTTTTGAGTTTAGGTACTTGTGTTGGTTTATATGGTGTTTACATTATGGAAACTGAAGAAAATGGATTTTACCATTTATTACATCAATTATGGATCTCTTAAGAGTGTTTAAATTAAACATTATACATCATTCACTACTCTATTCTATATTTTACCTCTATTTATATACATATAACCCAGTGTTTTTTCTTCCTTTACGTTTTTACATGCCATAAATTAGTTTTACTTTATAAATAAGTTTTAATTTTTTGCTTGTTTGTAAAAGTACAATGGATAAATTATCAAAAAAGAAGTATACAAATGTTTAAAATAAGTGAAGTATTTTAGTCCGCCCATTCAGGAGATCTCTGTGGTGGTGGTGGTGATCTAGATCCATAGCCACGGTCGGCACCACGATCTCTATTAGGGGATCTTTCCCTTCTATATTCAGCTGATCTATCAGTTGGGGGCGTTTGTTCACTTCTACTCGCTCTGTAACCACCATTATAACCACCACCATTTCTATAGCGAGATGGTGGCATACCCGCACCACCAGATGATTGGTAACGGTACCCACCTTGTTGTTGTTGAGGTGGTAAGGCATATCCTGCATCATAGTATGCATCTGGTCCCTGAGGTGGATAGTAACCACCAGTTGGCACACCACCTCTATATTGTTGTTGTAATCCGTAACGCCCATACGATCTAGATCTATAACTACCATTGTCGCCACCACGACCTCCACGACGTTTCCCATAACGGCCACCTCTACTTCCATAACGGCCACCAGATGGTCTACCCGAACGAGAAGACTTGTAACCCGAAGATCTATTTGGATAATTCAACATCTTATGAGTGACAACCAAAAATTCAGCATTCTTTTGTTCCTTAGATGCTTGTTTCACATAATCAACTTTCCAAACAGCATCCTTAGGACCTTTATTTTCTTGATCAATCCATAATTGAGTTGCCTTCACTGGAATGAAATCAATATACATTTGTAATCTTTGAATTCTATTACCGTCATCATCAAATTCTGGTTCCGGTTCTTCATTTTCTGTTGTCAACGGGAAATATAATCCATTCAAATTCTTTTGAATCTCTGATGCACTTTGAATCTCAGATACTATCACAATACAATGTGATCTTCTTTCATTTAACCAAGCTCTTTCAATGGTGGCATTAACTTTAGCAGCTTGTTCATTCAACATCTCTTGGAAATCATTATTGTCAAATGGTGGTCTCAAGTTAGCAATGAGTAATGCTCTTGTTTCACTGGTATACCGTGGTGCAACAGTTGGATCATAAACAACGTCATCCTTGATTGATCTGTCATAAGTGTCATCTGGTACTTCACTCTGTGGAATTAAATCACCATGACTTGATTGCGTTGGCTCTTCCGAGGTTTCTCTGTATTCATTTTCAGAGCCATATTTATTGTTGTTATCTTCTTCTATATCACTCATGGTTAAAGTGCTTTTTTTAATTGATAAAAGACCACTATAAGAAAACTTTCCCGTGTCATCCAATCATTATTTTCATTTTCGTCAACGAAAAAAAAATAAATATAGGACCAAGTCGTGGGTTACCCAATGTATAGTGACCCAAGCACAAGATAAGTAAAAAGTTATAACAGTTCGATTAAAAATGGTAAGAAAAGTAATAGGTAATGTATATATATATATAGGTATATAATCATATAATAATTGAAGATCAGTTCATCTCCATTTAACCACATTCTCGGTTTCGTTATCGTCACTGAAAGGATTATCATCATCCAATTCAGCAGCTTCATCTCTATACTTTGGAGCTCTCAGTGTTTTAGCCTTGACTGGCACAGGTGGGGGAGCCTTCTTGGCAGCAGAAGTCAGTGGATAAGTAGCTCTTGATGTTGATGATGAGGCCTGTACAGGTGGTTGTCTATGGGTGCTTGCAACAGAGTATTCCGAGGGAGCCACGATGGAGGCATCATCATCTGTTTCATAGTTGGCCAAGGAATCAACATCGTCATCATCGTTATAGGCATCCTCACTGAACTCACTCTTGGTTTCATACAATTTCAAGGCCGCCACAAGATCATCATTACATTTCAATAATGCTCCTAATAATTCTTCCTTATTGACTAATTGTAAATAAGTTAAAATTTTTCTTCTAATTTGACGACATTTATCGAATTCTTCATTAGCCTTTGCAGAATGGATAGACAATTCATCTTTCTCTAGAGATTGCAATGTGTTTGTCAAATTGGTAGCTAAAATGTTAGCCTGTGCGATTGTTTGATAAATTTTAGGTGTCTCCTTCTCATAGTTAATTTTTGGGATTCTATATTTTCTGTCTAATTCATTATTAGTCTTGGCTCTACCACTGGTACTACCACTTATTGGTGGTGTTGGAGCACGTCTCAAATGTTCATAAGTGGAACTCCCATCATCGGTAGAGGTGACATCTTCGTAATCAGCCAAACTATCACGGTCATCATCGTATGCCTCATCGAATGGGGTATCATTCATAAAATCAGGAACTGTACGTGTCTGTAATCTTTGTCTGTATTTAGTGACACCTGTTTGTGTGGCTAAATCGACCAATCCATCTCTATCTCTACTGCCCTTGTATTCATGATACCAACCAACCACCATGAGCTTTGCCTTTTTATTGATTTTAGGATCAATTTGAGTGCCACCATCGGATCCAGAGACCAACACTTTCATTCTTTCTAGTAATTTTTTATCATTGTAAAATGCTCTCAATTGGGGCCCCCCATTGGCAACCAACAGTTCATATAATTTCAAGGCATTATATTGTTGTTGGTAATTCCCGTATTTCAATTTCTTTCTTATAGCTCTAGCTGCCTCCACTGGTCCTGGTTCTGCAAAGTCCTTCTGAGCTCTGATGGCTTCTAATAGTTCATGTAATTCCATTTCAATTAATGCATCTTCATTTGTTGGAGAGGCATTATCAACGGCTCTACCAATGATAGCAGTGACTGCCGTATATGGATGATTATCTAAGATCCCCATGATTAATTGACACAAGGATTATTAAAATATGGTATCTAAAGAGTTATATATAATTTCTAAATAGACTAGCGATATCTAATGATTTCAATAAATTTCATTTAATAGATATCAACTGTAATTTACAATAAAGACGGACATTGTGTAAAGGAGACAACTCCAAAAAAAAAAAATTAGAATTGCGCTGTCAACTGGGGTTAACGGGTTAATTATGAGTGAGAGATAGATAGATACAGGAGGGCAAGACCTACAGGGTGTTCTGAGCCAATGATTTATATGTAGTTAGAGTTTGTAGAGAGATGGCACACAATACAGAGTACCATTGAATGTGGGGGCAAGTCGGAGAAATAGGAAAGGTCAGAATGATGCTTCCATTAGTATAATAAGAGCTGAGAATAGATATAATATTGTGTTTATTTGTATAAAATATGAATAGATATTAGAGCTAATAAGGGAATAAACTTAGAGATTCAATTAGATCTTAGAGGCATTAATCTTTTGAGTGATTTCCTTCTTACCTAAAGCTTGTAAATCGGAATTCCCCCCAATGTGCTTACCACCGATGAAGATGTTTGGAACAGTACTTTGACCAGTGAGTTCAAATAAAGCACTTTGAATGGCGCTACCCTCACCAATGGTATCCAATTCTAAAACGTAAGCATCGGCATTGACCTCTTGTAATAATTTCTTTGAAGCAGAACAGTATGGACAGTAACTTTTAGAAGCCACAAACACTGGGTGATCCTTGATAAGCTTTTCAACTTTTTGAACAGTTTCCTTAGTCATGACAGGACGAGTTTGTGAAATATATCTCTTGAAAACAGAAAACAACTTGATAGCAATAAATAAACCAACAACAAGCAATAAAACACTCATTAATATTTTTAAATAAGATAAATATATACTTTATATACCACTACGAAATTATTGATTGTTCAGTGAAAAAAAAACGTCGGCGGGCCACAGTTTGCAGCGCGCTTAATAAACAGAGCCAGAATGGATTATTAATGATGGATAATTACTAAATTAACTGATTAACTAACTAAATTAACAAACTAAATATCAAAAAAAGGTAAAACAAAATTAAAGTATTAGAATAATCCACTCTTCTTTAAACTTTCTTGTATGATTATATCTGTCATTGCAGTCAACACAAATTTCATTGATTCAGTATCTGTAGCACAAGTTCTATGAACGTATATAGGTCTCTTAGTTCTATTAACACTTAAGAACATGGCTTCAAAGTACTTCAATGCATCTTCTACATCATTGGTTTTCCCCTGATAATCGGGGAAGTAATTTCTAATCGGGGACCTTCTAACTTTCTCTGGCATTAAATCAACTTTGTTCAAGAATAATATGAAAGGTGTATTAATGAACCACCTAGAATTACACAATGATTCGAAAAGCATCACCGATTCATGCATTCTATTGACTCTATCATCTTCAAATAACTTCTGATCATATTCAGACACAGCAACTACAAAGCAAGCACACGTAACATCTTGGAAGCAATGAATCCATTTCTTTCTCTCAGATCTTTGTCCACCAGCATCCAAAATCTTGAATTTAGTGTTATTTATATTGAAATTGGTTTCAGTGATACCAGTAGTCTTTATTCTACCCTTCAAAATATCTTCATCATTGCATAGAAAATCATTTTGTGCATATAAATGTGCTCTGCTGAAAAAATATGAAGATGAAGCTTCCAAGTGGAATTGATTAGACTTACCAAAACATGCTTGAATACCTGCATCTGATTTCCACAATTTTTGAATAGCATCAGCTATTTCAATTTTAGAATGCTTTTTAGTACTTGGCTTGGTGGCATCTTGGAGTAATCCCTTAATGGTTTCATCGTATTCTGATTCTTCGTCATCTTCCTCAACTGTGGATTCCTGTTTAAATAATGTATTATTATCCCATCCAGCCTCTGGTGATGTATTCAATATTTTTCTTCTTGTCTCTGCATCTTCCGAATATTTCAAAACGTAGTCTTTCAAGAATGATACTCCACCGGCAGCAAATGCATCAATCCCATCTAGTGGTTTGCATTCTAACACTTTTTGTTTACATTGAAATAACTCTGAATTCCGTGGACTATCACAATCCAGTGCGATCCCCAATCTTCTAGCTTGCATGATCAATGTTTGCATGGACCCAACAGTGTCTGCCCAGATGATATTACCATATTGTATTCTCTCCTGATTAGTGAATCCTCCCTTATGTAATAATCTCATTTGCTTTAACACAGTGGATTTCCCACTCTCACCAGCACCGAGCAAAAGCATCATGACTTTGTTCCTCTCTTGTTGTTGGTATTGTAATAACATTTGTTCCACTTCATTGTTCTGTAATTTCTGGAGATAATTAGGATCGGAATAATCTATTTCTGTACTAGTGGTACAACCCATGGTTACTATTTGTTGTTGTTGATTTTCGGGGGATATTGAAACTCTGTGAAAATTATATTATTAAAAAGAATGTATGTGATCTGTGCAAGTTATAATCGATATTGACAATAACACACCAGTTCCATGAACTAATTTAAAAGCAACAAGCAATGATGAGGTATAATTTGGTCCATTATTGTTTTGCTATTTTTTTGAATATGAGCAAGTTGTGAAACAACATCTTCCCTAACCAATCCAATCAATAACCTAGAAAGTAATTAAAATTAGGTTTTACTAAACTTGTTTCAGATTGAATGTATCAGAATTTCTAAAACGCTTCTCAGATTGAGCCGCTTGGAGATCTGAGATTTCTGAAGCAAACGGTTATATTATTTTAATTATTTATAAAAACTATTCAATTTCTACTGCTATTAACACTTATATTCTGGTAATCAGTGAGAATGTCATTATACCCTTCATCATAATATTCACCATCAAAATCTTCAAAATATTCACACTCCATTGATTCAACATTCGCAGATCTGAATTCGTTTCTTGTTTCATCAATTTTGACGGTTCTCTTGCCCGTAATTTTAACGGTCCCCGAATCTGATGTAGCTCTTAACATTCTAATAGGCTCTATATTATCTTTAAAGTCATTCAGAGCCCTTCTATCCATCTGTTCTTGTTGTTCCTTTGTAACTAACTGGGCTTTCCCCCGATGTGGTAAATGATTCATATACCTATATTGCAATCCAGAGTAATCGTTAAGGTAACAGAAATCAGCATTGATTAACTCCTTCTGTAATTCTACACCATCATGACCATTAGCCTTAAGAGCTGCACTTAAAGAAGCAACATTCATAATATTCCGGAAAGTCTCCTTTTTATTCTTTGCACCTATTATCTCAGCACCTGGAGCGGGGGTTCCTTGTCGGCTTTTTCTTGATTTTTGTTTCACAATATTATTTGAAGCAGATATAGCACGACGAATAACTTTAGAAGGTTTAATATTTCTGGTGGATTGACTATTAGTAATATCAGAGAAGATCCTTTCAGCAGAGAAATGAAGATGATTTTTCCAATTAAGTTCAAAGGGCAAACTTGGTAGTTCATCCTCCTTCATTGATGAAACATGTTTCCCATTTAATTGATGGGGTTCTTTTTTACCCAAGTAAACAATCCGTGATCTTTCCTTGTCTCTTTCCCGCTTACCTCCTTCCACTCTAAAGAAATCAAAGACATTGATAGGAGATTTAGCGAACAACTTCTCCCTCTCCTTTTTAGATGGATTCTTAATCACTGATTCTTCATCATGATCAATATCAACTACTCTAGTGGTTTCCCTACTCAAAGTATGTTCAGATTGATTGCAATTTTCCTTTTCCTTTTCCTTTCCTTTTTCCGTAACAACAAGATTTTCTGAGGACACAAAAGGTCTATGCTTTTGAATCCATTTTTTGAATTCCCCAAAATTGGAAAACACACTCACGTTGGACATCTTTAATTCATTCCCATCATTATCATGTTGATAGTAAGCAAAGAGTTTGCCATCTTCTTTAATTCTGTCAGATTTAGTCTTAGAGTTATCATCTTGATCTGATAATAATCTGGTTGAATACCCTTCGAAATCTGGTGAACCAGTCTCTGGTTTATTAATTTTAATAATCTCATTTTGATCCTCGTCTGCTAATTCCATATTATCAACAACATTTAAACGGAAATCATTATCAATTGGCTTGGATTGCAATTGTTCTTGCATTCTAGAATAAGGTTGATAGTTGGATTTGTAATTAACCACTGGTAACGGAGGAATATAAGGGATAATAACCTTCGGTTTCGATCCCTGTTGATTTGATGGAGTTTCAAGTTGAGATATGAACTCTTCATTTCTAAGGGAAATCAATGGTAAATTCTTCATTCGTCTTGTAATCATTAGTGGATTTTCTTCGGGATCTCCCTGTCCAGTGTAATTGTTCCACCAATGATGGAATTGCACTCTTGTCTTTCTTACTCTGAATTGGAGATCCGACATTGTTTAAAAAAGTATCAATACAATAACTATGGGTTAGGATAATTTGTGTCTATTCAATTTAGAAAACAAAGGAGGAGGGGCAGCTGTAAATAAACCAAAACAATATACAAATAAAAGGGGGAGATTAGATATACAAAGGGACAAAAAAAATTTTTTTTTATAACAAAAGCAGGAGGGAAGCACTTACATCATTGTCCTAATAACTGTTTAAAGCTCTTTTCCACTAGGTCCTTTAAACTTCTATAACTCATGATCAAACATGTCATCTCATCAGGACTCACCAACAATAAATTCTCTTCAACACCGGCATCCAATTTGTTTAGACAATTAATAACATGGGTCATATCAATGACAGGTTGACCTCTTTCATCAACCTGATGGAAAACGTAATCCTTGAATAATTTGATTGGATATCTTTCACCTGTTTCAGACCATGATCCATCTTTGACGAATTCGGGCCTCTCACTAATGATATCTAATTTTGTAAAGAGACGAACTAATCTAGCATTTTCGACTTCCTTTGATAAACATGCTTCCAAATAATCAGATGAATCTTGGAATCCATTACTCACTTTAAGAATTTGTGGAGCCAATATTTCTTGTAATCTATCTAAAGTGGCATCATCTTTGAATAAATATGTTAATGCATTTTTGAAATTTTCAGTGAATGATAATTGTGAAATTATTTCAAGTGGATCTGAAGTTTGTGGGTCTTTTAACATAACTGTAGATCTAGCCAAATTTAAAATTAAGCTCCCCAATTCTTTAATATCGGCTTTCTGTTGTATGACTAAATCTGCACTTTTATCATTATTTGGATCATCTTGCTTCCCAACATTTTTCACAATATCATATAATCCACATGCTGATACTCTGATTCTACCTTTATTTGTAGTTACAATTTTTGTTGGATCAAAGGCATGAACAGCTAATCCACCATTGTGAACCGACACCAAAACGTTTGTTAATTGAACTAAATAACTCCAAAGTAATTCTTCTGTGATTAATTCAAGATTATTATTACCAATTTTGAAAAAATGGGTTTCCATCAAAGTTCTTGACATTGGATAATAATCATATATTAAAATTAATGAATTATCACCAAATGATCTAGTTGTGAAAACTTCACGTAATTTAACAATATTTGAACAATCCAAATGTTGCCATTTTTTCACTGATGTGAATACTTTAGTAGTAGTAATTGGCACCCCTTCTATTCTTCTCATAGCGTATAATTTACCATCATCATTGGACATACATTTATAAATAGATGAAATATAACCAAATGCATTATCAGTTCTTTCAAAATTTTGATCTATAGGGTACAATGAATGATATTGGTTAACATGTAAGGGTAAACCAGATTGTGTATTTGAAACAGATTTTAAACTTTCTTCATTTTTCTGTTGAATGTATTCTCTTATTTTATCAGGTATAAATAAATCAGCCATTGTTTTTTGGTTAGCCAATTTATTTAAATCAACATGAGGAGGTGCCTGTGGTGCATAAAGATGATAATTAGAAGGATACATATTAGTTTGTAAATAGAATGGTTCCTCTGGTTGTTGTTGTATGATGGGGATCCCCTGTTGTGATGAACCAAAAGGATTAGATAATCCGGATGGAGTGAACACAGGTGCAGATTCTGGATTGAATGGAACCTGATCTTTCAGATCCACACCTGAAGCATTATTTGAGACTGCACTAGATGATGGTACAAACGTTGGTGCATCTTTTAAATTAGGTGATAACATTGATAATTTAGATGTCACAGCAGCTACTGGAGTGAAAGATGGGGTGTCGAAATTGAATTTTCGTTTATTATCTGGGGTGTCCTTAACATTAGCTTGTGATCCTGTTCTACTAAGATCAGCAAAATTTATAGGTACAGCTGGATTATTCTTTGATGCAATGACGATTCCCTGACTTGGTTGTTGATTCAATGTTGGTGTTTGTGAACCGTTAAGTTGTTGTTGTTGTTGTTGTGACGATGATGGTGGTAATTGCGGTGGTAATTGTTGTTGAGTTGATTCATCATTGCTTGCAGATTTTTCTCGTTGTGTTTGTTGTCTAGCTATTTCATGATTAAATGAACAACCTTTATTTTCCCATTTACAGAACCCATGTATTTGTATATTTCTGCAGGGTATATTCTTTGCCCAATCAAATTGGGTTGCACTCATGATTGACTATCTATTTATTTATGGAATTCGTTTTTACCAAAAACTTGGCCTTATTTTTTTTTTTTAAAAAAAACAATTGGATTATTATTATATTTCAAGTTATAAAATCGGCAATTGAGATTCGAGATGAATGGGTTTCCGTAGTAAATTGTGAAGGCTTTGAGATCTTATAAATTGTGATATATATAAACTATTCCCTTCAAGGTCCGAATGGGTTGGCCAAAACTTGTGGTTGTTTATTGTTTTCTTGACAGAAATCACTGCCATCAAACAGAAACGTGTCAATTATTTAATGAGAGAGAGATATTTTTAAATTGTTAATTATGTATTAGGTTAATGTATGTCTTTTTCTTTAGTTTACGTATGGTACCCATTGTGTGATGTCAAAAGTGGTTATAGTTACAGGTGCATCTCGTGGATTAGGGTTATCCATTGTTAAATTAATTTTGGATAAATCTGATACCGCTAAAATTGTTTTAGTCGCTAGATCTGGAGACAAATTAACTAAATTGAAAACTGAATTTTCTAAACATGATCAAGATAGAACACACATTATAATTGGTGATGTCACTGATGAAACTACAATTAAACAAACCATTGATGAAACTTTGAAGAAATTTGGTCAAATTGATTCAATTGTAGTTAATGCTGGTGCTCTTGAACCAGTTCAACATATATCAGAATTGGATATTGGTGAATTGAAAAAGTTATTCGATATTAATTTTTTTTCAGTTGTTTCATTAGTCAAGGCTGCTATACCATATTTAAGGGAAACCCAAGGTTCATGTATATTTGTATCATCTGGTGCATCAGTTAATCCATCTGATGCTTGGTGTGCGTATGGTGCCACCAAGGCTTCAATAAATTTACTTTGTACTAGTTTAAATATTGAAGAGGGTCCTCAAATTAAAAGTATAAGTGTGGCACCAGGTGTTGTAGATACTGAAATGCAAGTTGATATTAGAGAAAAATTTGGTAACAATATGAACCCTAATGCATTGAAAAGGTTTACTGATTTATATAAAGATGGTAAACTTTTGAAACCAGAAATTCCTGGATCAATTTATGCAAATTTAGCATTACAAGGGATACCAATTAAATTGAGTGGTCAATATTTAAGATATAATAATGAATTATTGAACCCATATTTGGATATATAGGCGCATTAATATATATAATAGATTTTTTTATATAACAAAAGAAAAATATGGGCGTATAGATAACATTGTATTTTTAAAAGGTTAAAGAAGCATAATGGGATAGTTAATTGTATGTTTTAGACAGATTTATTTATTCCGTTATCGAATAGACATTACACACAAACAGTGATAGCAGATTATTTTTCCTCGGAGTATGTTTAAGGATATTGTGTACTCCGAAAAAGCGAAACATACACACATACACGTACATCAACTATCTGCCACCTTTTTCCGTACTATTTATGGATTCAACGGATGATTAATAAATTGGTGAATGTATATTCCAATGTGTAAGTTAATTTAATTTGATTATTAAAACTAGCAAGTGGGATGGACCATTAAGTGAGGTTAGTTTATTTAACCTTTTTTTAAGTTAATAAAAAAACATTGGAATCCGGATTAAATCCTATTTCCACTCACCTACATTGAGTACAATATATGTAATTTTTTTGTATTTCACAACAACCCTGGCTAGATTTTGAATATGAGTTGATTTTATGAATTGCATTATGAATCCAATAGGATTTTAATAATTAAATAAAAATATGAGTATATTTAAAAACTTTTAATTCTAGATAAGGTGCAATCACCGAGAATTGAGAATGCCAAATTCTTTAAAAAAAAAAATTATCTATTAGATCTATTAGTTGTTAAGTGGGTAAATTTAGTGGGATGAATAGAATGACAAGCCCAAAATGAAATTACACTATTGGTAATGAATTACTAAAAGTACATTTAAGGGTTCTAACGTAGAACCCTTTAGTTAATCGGTTTTCAAAACTCGGTGAGATTACCTAATGTGGATACTCAGTTCGGGTTGCCAAGATTATTTAAGAAACTCGCTTTTTTATATAATTTAAGAGTGTTTAACTTTAACTGATTAATTTGATAATGAGTTTATTTAGAGGAGATTACGGTGTTTCATTGGAACTAAGGGACATAAGTTAAGCTTAAATATCCCATTTTTAATCTTAGTAATATTGAAAGTGTAAAAAAGAAAGAAAAAAAAAACTAAGGAGAGTAAATAAATAAACAAAAAAACAGCTGTTTTAATGAACCTGATTGATTTAGATAAAGAAATTATAACACAAATCAAATGTATTCATTATTTTATCCACAATTAATAGTAATATAAAACTAATAACCAATCCAATTAATTACCCCACCAAGTTTTTATACCAAGACCTTGGTCATATTCCGAGGTAAAACTTTTACACAATCCACCAACCAGATTATTAGTATTATACATATAGTTCCGTTAAGTAAAAAGCAAAAAAACTTTAATTTAAACGCTATCCTCAAATACCGAAGCACGCATTTTAATATTGTGTATTGTATTATGACTATAATACGTACATATTAACGTATAATTCGGTTTCACCACTGATGATCCTGAAAATAATCACTTACCATATTGATTAGGGTTTCTTTTTTTCTTTTCTTTTTAAAAGGGAGGGTCTCTCGTGTCATATTATTATATATTATATATATAACAATGTTTAAATTCCCTGTTTTTTTTTTTATTTTTTTCTCTCTATTTACTTTGCTACACAATTAATTTACTTTATTTTTTTTTTTTTTTTAATATATACATTTATTCAATTCAATGGAATCATATCACGGAGTGGTGATTACACCAAAAGATGCAATAATTTTATTAGAAGCATCAAATAAAAAATTAATACCCAGAGTTCCAAGAAGATTAACAGATTATGAAAGAGTTAAATTAATTAAATCCGGTGCCGTATTCATCTGGGATGAAGCAACATCAAAAATGAAAAGATGGACAGATGGTAAAGATTGGTCTGCATCTAGAGTCAATGGATCATTCTTGAGTTATAAAGAAATGGAAACATCAGATAAAAATAATAAATCATTTAGTTATAGATCAAATGGTTTAGTCAAACAATCATTCACAGTGGTGACAAATAAAGGTTGTAAATTACATCTAGTCAGTTACATTAATAGTAATTTTGAATCAGATGAAGTATTACTAAGACCAAGTGAAGATCCAAGATTCCAAAATTTAAAAATTGATAGATCAGAGTATCCAGCCTCGATGTTAGATGACGAATTCGAATTAGAGGCAATGGAAATAGATCAAACAAAGAAAAGATCAAACTCGGATTCCAATGTCGAGCATGCAATTAAAAAAAAAACTAAATCAACTACAATCAAATCTGAACCAAAATCTTCTGTACCCATTGGCAGACCTACTGAATCAATAAAATCTCAGGGAACCATAAAGAAACCAGATAACCACCACACTCACCGCCATCACTCTCATCCTCACCCTCACCCACATCTTCATCGTCAAAGTCCAACCCAACAATCAATAATATTCCCTAATAATTTGGCTCCCACTACTTCATCACCAATGAAATATGCATTATCAGATAATTCAAATATATCTAAAGTGATAAATGGTTCACCCTCCATGATATCATCTCCAAGATTCCACACTAATAGTGGACCACCAACTCCATGTGCTACACCAACGACAACGACTTCCCATCATTATCAACAAGAAAAATCAATGTCCCCCTTGATTAATGATTTACCAAATCATAGATTACCAAGTTTATCTGAATTGGGTATTAACGTTTTCCAAAATAATAAATCATCACCACAACCACAACAACAACATAATCATACTTTTATCAAAACTGAACCAGTTTCAACTCCAGCTGGAGGTGATTCTAGAATTTATTATAAAGTCACAAACAGTGCATCTTCAGAATTTTAATGAACCTGTATTTATTTATGAAGAGAAAAAAAAAAATTAAAAGACTATTTAAAAATTGTCTTTCCATTTAACGGTTTTTTTTTTTGTTTTTGTTTTTATCAATCCTCTCTCCTTTCCCCCTTTATTTCTACTCTTTAGGTTACTTTTCCATTATCTTTATACCTGCTGTCACATTAATGCCCCCATTTTTTTTTTTTATATTTATTTATTACCATTCAATTCATCACTTCCCTTCTGTTTTATCTGCTTTTCTCTCCTTTATTATGTGTTTACCGTTTTTTTTACTTGCTTTCGTTTTTTTTTTTTTATTTGTTCCTCTTCTCTCCCTCTACATACCTCACTTGTATATACATTACTAGTCACATAATGTTAATACAGAATAACTTTGCATTTTTCAATTTAATTACTCGACGGGGTGTTGCTCCCAAATCAAAAAAAAAAAAAAAAAAAAAACCCTTACCTGGTGTACAGATGTTTGGACATTTTAACACGGTTATAAAAAATGTTCTTTGACGTTTATGTGTTGGTTAGATTTATGCTATGGTATAGTTTGATCTTGGTAATACACAAGTTAAGCTTAGATTGATAAATCGAAATTGAATCAACAAGAGACAATTGTCATTTTCAAACTAAATCACATAAATCTATTCAATTTTTTATTATTTAGTTAAACCATGGATTTCGTGTTTGATGCATCATATAATGATACAAATTACATTTCACAAGATAATGATAATTCATTACCTATCCCTTCGGCTCCATTGAAGATACCAAATTTCCAATTACAAAATGATTTAACTAAGAAATTCTCTAATTTAAAAATATTAAGAAATATTAGTGGTACAATTAATAGATCACCATTTGGATCTCATGAAATTAATGTTGATGATACAATCGATGAAAATTTAGAAACTTCACAGGAGAATACTTTAGCATTTAAATATGCTAAAAATTCACTTGATTTGATATCTTACACTTCACCATCTGATTCTGCAGCTGCAGTTGTTCAAATTTTACATAACCCTAAATTAAGATCAAATGGTGCATCTAGTGGTACCAATGGGAATTTAGATTATAATATTTTAGGTAATAGATTATCTAGAGTTTTAAATCAAACTAATTATGATTCATCAATTAGAGATTCATTACAATTCTTACAAGCTAAAGTTTCAGATTATGAAACAACAAATAATAATAATGGTACCACCATTACAAGTGATTTAAATGTTAATTATAAACATATAAGTAGCCCCTCAGTGTTGGGATCAATAGCTAGACGGAAATTGAGAGGTGACGTTGAGGCAGACTTATTAAAACAACATTTTGCTAGTTTGAAAAGATTTCAAATCATTGTTAAAAAATTAAATTACGTTAAACAAGATTTAGATGATTTAAATCTTTGCTATGAAGAAATTGATGAAAAATTAAAATCAAGTATAAATGAAAACTCTACAATGGAAACAGAAGTTAAAGTATTAATTGAACAACGTGATTCATTGAAAGTTAAAAGAGCATTGTTGAATAGTTTTAAGGCTAACTTCACATTAAATCATTATGAGGAACATTATTTAACAAGTGAAATCATTGATGATGAATATTTCAAAATTTTAGATAAAGTTTCAAAGATTTATCAAAATTGTGATATCTTATTAAGTATGAATAATGATAAATTGGGTATTGCCATAATGAATAAAATGTCACATTTATTAGATATAGCTACAGAGAGAATATCACTTGGATTGAAAAAACAATTAAATTTGATTTATTTACAAAGCAATTTTAGTAAAGACCAAGATTCAATTAATATTTTCCAAAAATCATTGGTTTACATTTTACAAAAAAATAAAGATAAATTTGATAGTATAGTGGCTGAAATTATTGAAAGTAGATCTCGTGTCATAAATGAAGAATTTGTTGATCAATTGAATGGATACACAAAGGAAATCAATCAATCATCTTCAAATAAGGGAACATTATTTATGTCTTCATATGATTCTAAAAGATTTATCTCTGATTTATTAGCTTATTTACATAATGTCATTGTTAATGAATTAGAATTAGCTGAATCATTATTCAATTTTGATCAAACTGAATTAATTAATAAAGATTTAGGTTTAGTCATTCAATTTGTTGTCAATAAAGTTGTCGGTTCATTGTCTCCTACTTTAAGAGGTTCATTTGATAGTATATTGAGACAAGAGTCTAAACCAATAGTTATTACTGAATTATATCAATTAGTTGACCTTTATTGCATGATGTATAGCAAACTTATAAAATCAGAACACAGTGATTTATTGATAACTTTAGATTCTATCAAGGATGACATTGTTGAAAAAATGTTCAATTTAGTTAGATTAAAATTGAAGGAATTAAAAATTGAAGGTGAAGCAGAGGAAGTCGATGAAGATTTATTGAATTTACCAGATTGGTTAATTGAATTTTACTCCAAATTCTTGGTTATCTTTAGTAAATTCAGTAATACCCATGAAAGATTCCTTGGATTACACGATGCTAAACTTCAAGAATTATTCAAATTAATAGTGGATGAACCAATAGACTTATTGTTATCTATTATTAAGAAACTTGATATAAGTAAGAAGTCTAAAGAGATTTATAAAATTAATTGTGTTGATTTCATTAAATCTCAAATAGAAGTTGTTCCCTTGTTGTCAACTAAAGTTCCCTTAGTCAATGATATGTTAAATCAACTTGTGAAGGATTTAACTGAGGGTGAATTCACCGAATTCTTACATAATGCAGGCTTATATGATATCTACAATTTGGTTAATATGATTTTCAAATTGGAAGATGATTTCTTTGATGTATCTGTTTATGAACCGATCACGGAGAATAAAATGTTTACTTTGGCTACTTTCCAAGCTGCAGAATATAAATTACAAGAATTCTTGGTTACATATATTGTCTCTAATGAATTAAACAAATTGTTATCACCAATGATTCTCAATAATATTTCAGTTGATGCATCCATCAAGTTTGTCAATTTTTACTATAAATTACTATTAATCATGAAGGAATATTTGAAGGACGACAATGGATTACCAATTCCTGTGTTTAAATGGGATGATTACCATATTTCTACATTATTAGGTGTCGAAAATTCCTACTTAGATCAAAAGGTGAGTCATGAACCTGAATTAGAACAGGAAGAAGACCAAGATGAATAAAGAAAAATCTTTTTGTAACAATAAATAAATTAAAAATCTTTTATTATATATAAAAACCTATGTAAAAAGAACCCATTTTATACATCACGATCAGGTTTTTTACCCCTACCGTAACCTTCCTTGAAGTAGTAATCCATTGGATAGAAATCTTCAGTGAATTGTTTATCTTGTTCCAACATCACCATGGCTTCATACGGTGTTAGTAATGGTTTGTTAAAGGCATACCCCCAATCTATAGAAAGTCTTGGACATGCCACCTGCACAAAGCAATCAATATCATCAAACATGGATAATTTCCCTGGGAAGATCTCTGATAAAATGATCTTTACCACTGTTCTATTGCTATCTGTTAATTGCTTTTCTAAATTTTGTACTGTTATTGGGTTACCTTGTCTACCGAGGGCACCTAACACTAAACCAATCTTCTTTGCATTCTTAGCAATATTAACTGCATCTTGACGGACTTTCACCATTTCCTTTTGGTTGTAACCCTCTTTAGTGAACTTTCTAGAGTATGGATCATATCTGTAAGCAGGTATTTTCGGATTATGAATCATAGCAGATTCCAAATGGAACCGTCCATCACCGATGTAAATCATGGAATCATATTGAGAAGCATCCAATCTTGCCGAGGTGCAACCCAAGACTTCACCCTTGGAAAGTGGCATAATCTGTGGTGGTATTATATATATTAGTTTTTCATTTTCTTGTGGATTTTCCAATTTACTTTTAATGGAATAAATAGTTGGATTGAATTGAATGGTACCGAAAACGGCTAATCTAGATCCTGCATCAAAATTCTTCGTTATAGTATTGATTAAGTGCTTTTCATCTATATTAATGGTGACAAAAACATACAACACTTTGATTAATGTGATATCGATTGGAACAAGACATGAATGAGCATAATGAACGATGAAATCACAATCTAATGATCTAGCAGTGTAATCGTCTATACAACATGCACCATATGAGACATCCCCCATGACAAGCACTTCACATTGACAAAATTGTTCAATGATATCTGCTATCACAAGTGAGTATATAAGTAACCCCTCTGGCATTTGAAGGCATACTCTTTTAGCATTTTGCTTTCTGACATTCCACACAGTCTTATGAATTTCAAAATTGTAATTTGATGGAAGTAATTTGATTGCTTCATTCAATTCCTTGTCTTCTAATATATCTGAAGGAATTTGATTCATTATACGTCCCAATCTTGGCTTTCTCTCCTTGATGGTAATGGCTCCATCTCCGGCTTCATCAGTGATATTCCTTTTAGCCTTTGAACCCACAAATCTTCTGCGGGGTTTTTTCTCAATAACAGGATCCTTAGCTGATAAATCCGGCATGGTAGTGAGTCTGTTGATTAGATAAGTTATACTTTATATAAAGGAATGAAGTAAATCCATGTTAACAAGAAAAAAAAAACGAAAAAAAAAATTCAAAAAAAAAAAACAAAAAAAGCCGCACAACAGCTATGCTATCAAAAATTTTATTTCTTCTTTTTACTATACATAAAGTTGGTAATACTACTTTTACCTTATATAATATATTCAAACTTGTATACAAATGATAACACCCCAGTTCACGATAACACAAGATGATGAATTTATTCACATTGTTGTTAAAATTTCAAATATTAGATTCTCCGCACAAGCAATTGAGATGGTTGTGAATGAAAACTTATTTGTGTTTTCTTTACCACCATATTACTTAAGATTAAGATTCCCATGTCCATTAATAGAAGATGAGAGATCACACTCTGAATTTGTTTCGAAGGAGGAATCGATTAAAATAAGAGTCGCTAAATTGAATAAGGGAGAAGAGTTCCCAGACTTGGATCTCACTGCTAAGTTATTAGCGAGAATGAATGAACCAACTGCATCTACGGTAGAACAACAGAAAGTGCAACAACAGAGGGGTCCCTTGATCCAGGAAATTGATGAAACTACGCCTACCACCATTGCTGAAGCAGAAAATTACTTACAAAAGCTAGAACAAGAGGGAACAGATTTTAATTGGGAAGTTGAACAGAAACTTCCTGATATTCTACCAACAACTGATGCCTCAGGAGTTACTCTCGGCAAGCTGAAATATGGATTTAACAATCAGTACTCTGGAATGATTGAAGTCTCATTATCTAATGGTAATGACATCAATGACCTTTCCTCCCCTGAGACAATGACCGCAGATGATAGAGTCATGGAAAGATTAATCAAAGAGAATATCAAATTTGATCCTGAATATTATGCCAACGATTATTTAACATTGAAATACACACCAGAGGAGTCATCCTTGTCAAGTGTCTTAAAATGGAAATCTGAATATAAGAAAACTTTTTTGAAGTTTCAAAAAGATCAAAAAGAAGCTAAAGATAATGGATTGGAACCCCAACAATTATTCCCACAGATAACATTCACCGATTCTCAACAAGAGAAAATGGCTCAATTACCTAATAAATCCTTTTTAATAGATGATCCAAGACCTCTTTACTATACAGTGATTTGTCTTTTATATGCTTACAGTTATGAACTGCGATCAAACGAGGGAGAACTCACAGTGGAGAGTGGGTGGACTGTGGGGAAGTTGACTCCTCAAATTAGTTGTCTTGATTCCCAACTTATTCAATCAAACAACGAGACAGAGACAAGCATGCTTAGAGTTTTATTGATAACTATGACTAGAAGATCATTGGGCTACCCCTTATTGAGAAGCTATGAATTAGTGAAACAAGTATTTGAAGATACTTATTTCATTTTAAGATGTGGTAAAAGAGGTGTCTTGAAGGCTGCCCTAGAAGCTCGTGAATTGTTTAGATTCCATGATGTCTATTATATATACTGCAAGATTTTATTAGATGACTTGTGTAGTTGGTTGTTAAGAGATGATGGTTGCAATGATAGAGTGTTGAGAAATCTAGCTCATGAGTTGAAGAAGACATACGAGGGAATAGAAAAGACTGATATTGTTTTCGAAAAAATATTGACAGAACCACAAGAAGGTGAAGATGATCAGAACATGGAAACAAATGAGGAGGAACCTGAACTTGAATTTGTCAATTTGAATGACATCGAAGATTTAGCTGAGGAGGCATACAGTTTACAACAACAATAAATAATTACTTTATAGATAATAATGCTTATATAAACGAACATAATATATGATATTGATACACAGGTAAATGGAAATAAGTAAAGATTTTTTAAACAAGATAGGAAGAAAAACAGTAGGCGAAATAAAGATGATGCACGTAATATGTATTTGAAATACATTTCTCTATAATTAATTTGGGGTGGGGAGTGAATCAGCTTAGAATATTATTAGGAAATTTAGGCAGACTATGAGCTCTGCTTTGGTCATGAACTGGGGACGATGATGAAGGTGCCTCATCGTTGGAGTCAACTGAAGCTAGACTAACATCTGGATCATCATCTAGGTTTTCCTGTTTGACTGGTGTGTCATAGGCTAAAAGTGAAGATGATGGATGCTTACGGTGACCCATGCTAGGAGTATCAAAGGCTGCATCAACCTTCCTCTTTTTAGGAGTTTCTGGCTCGAGATTAGGAATAACGATTTCCTTAGCCGTGGTGGTGATACTCAGTTTGGATTTATTGAATTTCAATTCCCTGGTTTCAGGAATTGACACAGAGGCTGGTAGGGACGTTGTTCTAGAATGACCATGTCTCAGAGCAGCTAGGTTAGCAGCATTAGCAGATTTATCCTGAGAGGAAGCAAGCGATGATAGGATAGCCTGGGCACCGATCTTCGAAGGTGAAAGCTGGTGCTTCACTGGTAAGCTAGATTTTCTTGGAGATAGCGATGTTGGAGATGAAGAACCGGCACCAAATTTGAAGTTCAACATTGGATTGTTCTTTCTCGCTTCTGCTGGAGTTGAGATGGTATTGGTTCTCTCATGCTGTGGTCTCCATTGGTTGAGATCACGAACAGGTGGGAATTGTTGTTGTTGTTGTTGTTGTTGTTGGAGTTGGGGTTGTTGATTCAATCTATGAAGATTCATCAATGTATCTTCTGACACATTAAACAAAGTAGGAACCAAATAACCGGGAACCTTCGAATGCATGGCCATTTTCATTATCTCATGACTTCTACTAAGTGCTTCAGCTCTATAGTATTCCTGCTTAGTTCTTTCTTGTTGAGTTCGAAGCTCTAGGGCAGCCTTCAAAATATCATCAGAGAATGTCCAGCTTTTGACCTGGGGACCGAGCAGCGCTTGGACGGCGGATAGCTCAGTAATTTGCTTAGGAGTGGTAGCGGTAGTGCTTGTGGAAATAGAAGACGACGGCTTTCTGAAAGCATTGTCTTGACCTGACATGGTTCTAGACTTAGAGTAGCCTGTTAATCTTATACTTGTATGGTGAGTATTTTCAAACTGACTATTAAACGGGGATGAAGGTGTAGATATTGTGGCAGTAGACATTTAGATCTTGATATCGGATAAACACAGAAAAAAAGAAAAGAATTAAGAAGAGGTAAGAAGAGGTAAAAGACAAAAACTATGAATATTGTCTTGAATTATCAATTTAGATCAGGTACACGAATTCTGAGACAAAGCAATCAAAAAAAAGTAAGAACATCAGGGGGGTTTAATACTAGTATATATCGAACAAATTTAAGTCTCATTAGTTCGGTTTCCCCAGTTTGAAAGAATAATGTACTGCAACCAAAAACAAGCCATCTCATAGATCAAAATTAGGAAATACCTGATTTGGAAAATTGAAAACATTAAAAATGAGATCTGCCAAAGATAGATTAAGGGTTGATAGAAGGATTTTGTTAAAAAACTTATCGACCCGTCTATCGACTCTTTCATTTTATTTCTTGAAATTTTCAGAACGCGTTAAATAAAAGAGGTTAACGTGGTTTACTGTGTATGATACTACTCTTTCTATTCTATTCCTACCAAAATATACTGAAAATCATGTCTATCGTTTCATTACTAGGGATAAATGTCCTTAATAATCCAGCTAGATTCACGGATCCATATCAATTCGAAATCACATTCGAATGCTTAGAACCATTGAAGGAAGACTTAGAATGGAAACTCACATATGTCGGTTCTTCTAGATCATTGGAACATGACCAAGAATTGGATTCCATTCTTGTGGGTCCTGTCCCAGTTGGGATAAACAAATTTGTGCTGACTGCAGATGCTCCGTCTCCAGAATTGATCCCAGCTAGTGAATTGGTTTCGGTTACTGTGATATTGTTAAGTTGTTCTTACAAGGATAGGGAATTTGTGAGAGTCGGTTATTACGTCAATAATGAATACGATTCAGAAGAACTCAGGGAAACACCACCTAGTAAAGTGCAAGTTGACCATATAGTTAGAAATATATTAGCCGAGAAACCTAGAGTTACAAGATTTAACATTGTGTGGGATAACGAGAATGATAATGGAGAAGATTATCCACCAGAGCAACCAGAAGATGAGGATGAGGATGATGATTTGATAGGAGATGAGGAGGAAGAGGAGGAAGATGACGAGGAACAAGAACAAGAACAAGAGCAAGAGCAAGATGAAGAACAAGAACCAGAGCAAGACGAAGCTGCAACCGAAACTACTGACGAGCCTGCCGTTAAAAGAAGAAAGGTGGAAGAAGGTGCAGAAGAGGAAGGCGAAGAAGAAGAGGATGTCGAAGAAGATCTAGATGCTTTAGAAGAAGAAGACGAAGAGGAAGATGTTGAAGAAGATATCGAGGACGAAGACGAAGAGGGTGATGCCGAGGAGGTTGAAGAAGATATTGAAGAGGTGGAAGAAGTAGAAGAAGTAGATAGCTCCGGTGTTCCAACTCCAGCTGATTCTGCCCCAGTCGAAGGAACCTCTAAAGATGAAACACCTGAGGAGAAATAGGTTACCTTTCATTTTTTTTTTCGAATTTCACCAACTTAATAGAACTGTACATTAATGAACCTCCACAACTCCGCTTACAATTTTCTCCACCAAAAATCTTATATACCTATGATTTGTTATTTTCTATGTTACAAAAAAAATATATATTACAAACAGTTAAGTCTTTGTTTTTATTTCATAAACTTCATTAAGAATTTGGAAAACCTGTGTCACGGTCTTTTCAATGGTCTTCGGAGCAACCTTAGATTTTAATCTATTTAACATTTGATCAGGATGCCACCGTATTCTTTCCTTTTTGACAACATCTGTAGTTTTGAGGAATTGCCCTACATTAATGACACTAAGATTTTCAATGTTATTATCAATTGTGGGGAGTGGAAGAGTGTCGAAATCTCCACCATTTTTGATATTATCCCATTCTTGGCAATATTCCTTATACGTATAGCTAACATATTCTGATTCATCACTATATTTCTCAGACTTATATGGATCATTAGCATTCGAAAAACTTTGATGAAACTCGGGAATGTCCTTTTCAGGAAATTTAATATTAGGATTCGGCCTGTATGTATGCTTGCTGTAGTTAATTGAATCATTCTTAGGAAGTTCATTGTTATTAAATGAGACAAATCTATAACCATCAATTTCAGGACCAAACTCTTGAACAGTGGGAAATGATTTGCCAGACACTGCAGGTTTGGCCTTTGGAGGAGCTGGTGGTGAAGCAGAATGAGATGGCGACGGTAACTCATTATCAGAAGTAATAGTATCATCGATAGGGGTAGCCCCTGGAGTGTCTGGGGTTACCTTAAACCTAAGTTTGTTAACATTGGGTTTCCGTTTTTTTGCTTTCCTTTTGATACTTGAACCATTCTCATTGAGCAGCTCATGTATGGGCACTGGTTTGCCTGTACCATTTTCTTCTGTTTTAGGCTCAGTTTGCCTCTGAGATTTCTTGACGAATCTGATTCTAGTATCTGATGGATCAACCATGCATTTGAAGACTTGTGTGCTATACACAACATGGTATAAGAAGATTACTTATCAGATTAAATTGAATGGTTCTTCAAGCCGCATATAAACCAAAAAAAAATTGAAAATTTTTTTTCAATTTTATTAAGGAGATGGCCAACTTCATTTACTACTTTTCTGTATTACTTTATAAGTTAGTTAAGTATTCCGAAAACTATGTTGAGATCATACATTCCAAGACTGAATAGAAATGGGGTGCTGATACGGAATTTCCAAACTTTGAGTTTGGTTCAGCATCCACATAGACACATTCCAAGACCAGAGATAACGATGGAAGACCCAGATGAATTACCGCCTTTGAATAGAGATGAATCACCCTCTACAGAAAAATCAACCTTAATGTATGGATATAGAAGAGAAGGTGAAACATTTGGGCAAATAGTCAATGAAGCCCTACACGATGTTGATCCATTACTTAATGTCAGAGTGATATCTCAAGAGGAGGCTCTTCTCGGGGTTGACCCAAGATATAGAGATGAACAAACGGGTGAGTTATTAGATGCGGCCACCAGTAAAGAGGCAAGACTACATCCAGAAACTTTGGCTACCAGAGTCAACAGAAGACGGATTGAAGTTCCTGAGAATATTTCCAAGACCATCGAGAATAACATGTTGAAATTGTACGACCCAAAGATTTTGAAAACACACACGGCACAATATTATGTCGAGTTAAATGAAACTGGATTGCACCACAGATCTGATACAGAATTGGATTCCGATGTCAATATCGCTACTACATTTGTGCAAAACTATGCAACAACATACCAAGTGTTGCACGAATTAAGAAACAGAATTGGTGTTGAAACATTTAATCCAGAAAGTGTGCTCGATTACGGATTTGGCCCAGCTACAGGTATGCTTGCATTGAATGACCTAATGGGTGACTCTTTCAATCCTAAAATTAAAGATGTCACAGTGAATGGTAATTTTTATATGGAGAGAAGAGCAAAGTTACTTTTAAGTAGACAATTGAATGAATACCTTCCTAGAGGAGAAACAGAACACCCACAGGAAACAACGAGTATCCCCGAAGTTGAAAGCCTAGTTGTGAAATCATATGACGAAAAAGTTGGAGACGAAACTGAAGTTGAAGGTGATGAAGACAGTGAGTACATTGGTAAAGTTAAAACCAAAGAACTTCGTGTTAAGTCTGTGATATCGCATAAGTTGAGAGACCCATCTAAGAAGTATGATTTAATCATTGCTCAACACCAGTTATTGACCAAGAAGGAAAACTTTCCTACAGAAGTTGATGAAAGATTGGATGATTTGATTAGAAGATTAGCTCCTGGAGGTCATCTAGTCTTGGTGGAAAGAGGTAACCCTATAGGATTTGAGACTATTGCTAGGGCAAGACAAGTGGCAATTAGACCAGAGAATAATCAAGGAAAGTTTGAGAAAGTTCCTAGAGCCTATAAGGCTTCTGCTACATTGAAAACCACTACAGATAACGACTCGCTAGAAAACGATGAAGGCATTGAACCAGAGCTATTAGAACACTTTGATATAGTTAAGGAAAGTGCGCCAGCAACAACAGACCCTATCAATTTGAAAGTTGTTGCTCCATGTTCTCATCATGGTGCATGTCCTTTACAATATTTCAAACCCGAATATTACACATACGGCCAATTGGGTAAAAAATTGAAATTCTGCAGTTTCACTGTGGAAGTGCAAAGACCTAATTTTGTGATGGAATTAAAGAGAGGTTCCAAGTTGGCCACCAAATGGTCAAGTGCCAATAGTGGTGTTGGTATAAAAGGTTTAGCCAGACCTGGTAAAGGTAGACCTTTTGGTTCTGACCATGAGATTGCTGGGTTCTCATACTTGATTTTACAGAGATCTCCCATCGATGAGGCAACTCTAGCTGATATGAGAGCAAATGAAAGTGTTGGGAGACCTAGCGGTTACAGGTCGACTGTGAGAGATGAATACCCTAGAGTGTTAGCTGCTCCGTTGAAGAAGAAGGGGTTTGTCATTGCTGATGTCTGCGCTCCCTCTGGGCATATTGAAAAGTGGCACATTTCCAAGTCTGTTGGTAAACAAGAATATCATGATGCAAGAAAATTGTCCATGGGAGATTGTTGGGCATTGGATGCCAAATCTATGATTCAATCAACGAAAGAAAGCAAATATTATATTCCTAGATTGGAAGAGAAAGCCGCCAACTTGAGAAGAATGAAGAAAAGAGATGCAAATAGGGCAAGAAAGAAACTGACTGATGACTATAAAATGGCAATGAAGGAGAATACTACCGAAGGTTTTGATGAAAGATTATCACAAATTGCTGATATCACTGCATATAACTTCCTTTCAAAGCCTAAGGAACAAAAGAAGTTGAAACCTAAGAAGTATAAATACTGAAGGCTGACTTCATAACTTATTTATTATTGTATATAAACTTAGACATTTTAATATACCCCCACTTGTATATATATCCTAAATTATTCTCACTAGGCTCATCTCGGCTAAGAAACAAAAAAGGGAACATCTATGAGACCAGCTTGAGTTATACTACCCAAACATACTATTGCTGTGTGCTACTGGCTTATATTCAACTATATCCTTATGGATTCTTACAATATACTTACATGTATGCATGGACTATGGCAGTTTTCTGGTTCATTATCCCCATTTATTCAACTTCGGATACTAACAAAAGATAAAAAACAAAAATAGTTGGAGACTCTGCTGTCTGTACATATCTCCCCTGGAGACTCTCTACTTTAAATAAACATAAGATAGTAGTAATTGAATCAAGTTGCATAGATAAGACAACGAAAACAATTTCATGGTCTTCTACAAGGAATGGGGAAAGCACATTTACCCCAACAGATGCCATTTTTAAATTGAAGGACATCGGTTCCCTCAAACAAAAGTATGATTACTTTGATATAATCTTCCTATCTGCTGATTCCATGAAAGGTCTATTAGAATATGCCAGACAGTCACTACAATTCATAAACAAAGATACAGTGGTGCTAATTGATTCGACTACCTGCGTGGGACTAGAATTGGAACTCCAATCTGTATTACCAGGTATACAATTGTTTGCTATTGTCTGTGATGCTGAAATCAGATTACTTAAAGAGAACAGGATTGTTAAATATTTTCATAGAGGATATGCAAATTCAACAGTTATTGGTTCCACTCAGCAAAACATTGACCTCATTTCCAATTCATTGAAGGGAGAGGGAAAAATAGGAGAGACACTTCATTCACTCACTGAGCAATTGAAATCAGCTGAGGTTCATCCATGCTATCTTATTCCAACTGGGATCAATCCATCTATAAATAGTTTTGCCTGGAAGAAAATCATTCAATTCATTTGTTTTGATGTATTATCACTATTATATCCCAATGGAGATTTGACAGATACTAGCTATTCCCCTATTTCTAGAGGGACGTTTGATAATTTGTTGTTGATCGCAAGATCAACTGGGGCACCTGATTTACCTGCTCCAGCTGACAGATCAAAAGCAGATCGCCTTTTCAATATGAATATTAGAGATCACAACCAGAAATTTCCATATAACTACATCAGATTGAATCCTAAAACAAACGATTCGCCAGTTCTTCAAGACTTAGAATTTTCAAATGAATCATCCGTGTGTGTCTACAACTTTGCTCGTGACTCCAAAACGTATATACCTTTAGCATTATATCAGATTCTAGCTCTTGCTTCACAAAATAAGATAAAGGTCCCTTATATTGAGACGCTCAATGCTCACTTTGCCTCTGTATTAAAGCTACGCCAAGACTGTGTGTTCAATTGGGTGTCTAAGACGAATTACAAGCCAATACAAAGTTCAGCTTCGAATTTAGAACAAGTACCTATGCAACCACAGCTTCAACTATCACAACAACATTCGATGATGGCTCCTAATGGTGGTTTGCTTGTTCCATTCGGTTTGCCACCATCAGTTATGGCCGGTTATTCTGTAGTTGGCCCAGGTGGTTTCATAGGTCATTCACCACAGCCCGATTTAATGGGGGTTCATCCAAGGTTTGGCATAAATACTGCTGGGAATCAACGGAAGGCCTCTGATACTTCAATAAATTCACAAGAGACCCCCCACTCCAACAATGATCAACAACTAGAGGTGAAGAAAAGGCAGGAAGAAATACAGTCTAAATATTTACATGTGGAGCAATTGAAGAATTCCTTGTATAGACAAGTGTCCCGCAACCGTTGTATATCTGGTGAAGATTTAACTAGAGCTCAAGAACAAATTTTGGGGCATGCTAACGTGAAAAATTTCATGGATAATGGTGAATTCAATGAGTTCTCTAGAATGAGTATTGCTCGCATAAAGCCAGTCAACTCTGGTGCCAAGTCTCCACGTCCAGATCTTATTAGCAATACCGGTGGTACTAAATCCAGTTACGATGATTTAAATTCCAAACTCTCAAAGTGAACACTACTTGGATGACAATTTGCTATCATAATTTAGTTTTTGTACTTATAGTAAAGTAATTAAAAAAATGATAATTTTCAGACGCGTCTCTCTGCATACATTAATATTCATTTGCCATCTCTGTTTACATTACTAATATTCTTTAATTGTATTTTGAAAGATAGATAATTTCATAACATATATTAATTCAAGAATGGCTCCAACCCAATTACAAATCAAGACTAGTGCATTGCAAAGACTCTTAAAGGACAAGACCTTATATCAAGAAGAAATCAAGGATCATGAATCCAAGATTAATTCTGTTGAAGCTGAATTGAAGTCATCCAGTGAAAACAATGAGGAAAAGGAATACGATTTAAAGAATTTGAAGAAGATCAAGGAGGAAACCATCAGATTGTTACCTAGCCTAAACTCTAAAATGGCGGAAATCCTTGAAGACTTGAAATCTTACTTAAGTTCTAACGAATCTGAACACACCGATGACACCAAGAAATTGATCTCTGAAGCTGAAGCTGAAATATCCAAATAATTTACAAGTCTATTTTCTAATATACCCTGCTTTGTATAGTTCTATATAATGTTATTTTTTTAAATCTATATACCCAAATATACATATTATTTTATCTAGTGAAGGTCTTTTTGTTTTTGGACTCCCAATTTTGTAATTCCTGTTCCCATTCTTCTTCTGCTGTGAGTGTCTTGCTTTCTGGATTATTCTCAAAGTATTCTTCCAATTCTTTTCTCTTCTCCTCTTCTAATTTGTCCCATTCTTCCTTGTTGTCTATCCATCTCTCTTGGATATCTATGTCTTCCATGAATCCCATAGAAGACTGTCTAACAGCATCAGACCAAATTGAATCACCTCCTAGCTCATTGGTACCAAAACAGTACCCATTCGACTTATCTATAATTGAAAGTATGTTGATCATGGAAACCTTATCGTTTATGGAAAGCACTTGGTACGATATTAAACTGAAATCTTCTATCAAATCAGCAATCAAAGTGCTTAATTTCTCATATTTGGCATTGAAGAATTCAGTACCCACCCTTTGATTATTTTCTGTTCTCAAATAGGGTATTAAATAGTGTAGGTCTTCCACTTGGGTGTAGTAATCTAATTTGAATGGGAGTCCACCCTCATCTTTTGAATCGGTATCCTTTACACCTTCTTCCTTGTTTCTTTCAAATTTGTCAAACTTGTCTGCATCAATGTAACCCTTCAATAAGTCAATCTTGGATATTACATTGACTTGGGGTAAGTCCATTTGTAACATTGATCGTAAAGTAAGTAATAAGGACGATATGTATTGAGATGGCATGGTCAAGTTAATGGAATCTATCAGTGAAACCACGCAGAGTCTGAAATCTAACTCTTTAACTAACTTTTTAAAGATATGTGTAAAGATAGGGTTATCTGTGAATAATTCAATTTGTCCTGGGCAATCAAAGATGATATAGGTGGATTCTCCGTCTAAACTCAATTTCACTAATGCTTTAATCTGTTTGATAAAATAATCAAGAGAATCTTCAAACACTTCCATAGCATAAATTAAACCTCCATTAGGTCCCAATCTTAAGTTATCATCATCCATGATCTCTTCTAATGTGACAACATCTCTGATATCTATTGAACATTTGTACGGTAAGTGATCATTAGCTGGGTCCAAATTCACCACTAGTGAATTTCTTCCAATGGAATTAAGGAACTGGTTCATCCCCAGGCAATAAGTAGACTTACCAGATCCGGGAGGTCCTATAACTACTTGTCCGTATGGTGGCATTATTTGATTGTAATGATGGGAAGTTAATAAGGAAGGAGATGGCAGTAGACCCCATAGAGCATATTTCTCTTTTTGAAGTGTGTGAAGAAAATTTTTTTGTAAAGGTTCAAGAGATTGATCTAGAATTAAGACTAGATGACATTTAGATTTGATTGATATTAGACAGACAAAGAAAACCAATCTGATAGGACATGGATAAAGAATTATCAATTATAGATGCAATAGTGCAAAATCTAGTTGCAACTAAGCAATACTATGAGTTTCAGTATAGGCATCTCGCCACATTAATTAAGATCTTGCAACAATTTAAAGCAGAGAAATCAACTGAGCTTGACGATGAAACAGAGATCTTTGCAACCGAAACAACCAAGGATTTACAATATTACACAGACAAGTTAAATGATTTAAAGAAAAGAGTGGAAATATTATCAGATGATATCCAAAAAAGACAAGAATCAAAGACAAAGTTGATCGAATTATTTCAAAGCTTAAAAATGGTCAATGATCTAGATGCCAAACAGAAATCGCAATCCAAAACAAACAATTTAGAGGATACATTGCCATTAATGGAAATTAGAGAGGAATTGGATGAAGATGGGAATGTTGTGAACAGTGAAGTCAAACCATATGGAGAATCAGATCATGCATTAAATTCTGAAAAGATAATCACTAAAGAGAACAAAGCATCAGCTAAACCGGTGAAGACAGCAAAGTCTAAAACCAAACCAGAAGTTGCCAAGAAGGAAAATCCGAAAGAAAATGAAACTGACATTTCTTCAGAGAGTCTCTCTAAGACAATTGATGCATTCCAACATGTTAATATACGAGAAGAACTAGATGAAGATGGTAATGTGATCGACAGAGTCGTTGAACAGAATCCGGATTATTATGACACTAAGGGTGACAATGACCTGAATGCTGATCAGATTAATGAATTACTTGAGGATATGCAACTTGTTCCACCTAAAAACCAATCCAAAATTGAGGAAGTTGAAGAAAGCAAGAAAACCGATGATGTCAAGGAGCCATTGCTTCCTGATGATAATGTTTCTGGATCAAAAATTAAACCCGCTATCGATCCAAATGATTTATTGACTTTAGAATTAATTGCAGATGAAATTGATCAGGAGGATGGTCAAGATGACGAGGATTACGAAGATGATGGTGAGTGGGAATTTGAGGATGAAGATGAAGATGGTGACTATGAAGATGACGGAGAAGTTGCTGACGAAAGTAATGCTATAGTACCAGATGCTGCTCAAAGTATGTTCTGGAAGCAAATACAAGAATTCAGAGCTAAGAAGCAAACACAAGGTAAGACTGAGACTATAACATCCATCAAAGCATCCTCCACAATCACCAAATCTGAAAAGGCTAAGAAGTCTGTGTCATTTGCAGAGACCGTTGATGTTAAGGAAGTGGAAAACATTTGGGATGACTTAAGAAAATCAGAGAAGGAGAATTCTAAGAAGGTGTCTAAATTCAAACAAGCTAGACAAGCAAATAGACCGGATTCTACCGATAAATTCTTCTCCACAGCACAGGAATTGCAGGAAGATGATAACATAATGCATGATATTATAGAGAGACCTATTAACACAAACAATAGACTTCGTGTGACGAATCCTGATATCCACAACAAAAAGAGTTCAACTGTTGGTTATAAACCTAGGATTGTTCCAAAGTTGAAATTTGAAGATAAAAAAATAGATGATAATTTGATCAAGATCAGTAAACCAAACAAGACATTCAAATATAAACCAGAGAACTTGGGTAAACTACCTACTACTTTACAGAGTAATGTCATCAATAACAGAATTAGAAGCCCAACTCAGTCACCTACACATGCAACCACACCTATCCCTCCTACTCCTTTTAAACCCAACCTGAAATCTCTGAAACCACCTACTGCTACCAAGAAGAAGAAACCCACGAATTCAAAACCAATCCAGACACCTAAAGAGGTTAATCCTTTGGTTGCAAGTCCAGAATACCACGATGAAGATTTTGAAACTATTCGTAATGAGATATTCGAGAAGGATAGTTATCAAGATGAGAATAATCACTTATTTGAATCGAATGAAGTTTTGGAAGATGAAGAAGAGTATGATGTTGATTCGGGGAGATCCACAGTGAATACAAGTGAATTCTCTGGGAAGTCAGATCCGGAGGGTCAATCTACAAATGGTAGGAAACTTGAAGTGGTTGATACTCAACTTGATTACAATACACTTAACGAAGACATGGATACTATGGCTAAAGCTTATGTGCTTGGACTTTACGATGATGATATTGAAACACAGGGTCAAGTTATTGAAGAATTGAAAGATTTTGAAGAACATAATAAGACAGTTGAAAGTAATGAATTTCAACCTATCACCATTCCTGGTTACGAGAATGGCGATAGAATTGAAGAAGTTGATGAAGAAGATGATGATACAAAAGTCATGGAGGATTCCATTGTGGAACGTGATCCGACTTCTATGGATATAACAGAAAATCTTGATGATGATTTAGATATTCAACTATCAGAAGATGCATTGAATTCTAGTATTGGTGTGGATTATCTTAAGATGAGAAACAAGATGATCTACAAGTATAATGGGTCATATAAAAAATCAAACCAAGAACTTGAATTTGAACCAAAGGAAGAAGTTAAAGTGAGTAGATTCAAGAGTGCTAGATTAGGAATGAAAGAAATTGGTCAACTTCAGAAAGGTAAATGAAGGATGTTTCTTCTACGTATATAAATTTTTAATGATAACTTTGTAATACACAAAAAAAAATAGATCCCAAATTAATTAATAAACAAAAAAAATTATAAAACGGTTTGGCTATACACAATGATCAAATAATTAATAACCGAAATAAAACAAATTTACAAAAAAATTAACAACATAAAAGAACTGAAATAATAATTTTAACAAGAATGACATTATGTATATCTATCATTCATCATCTTCATCTCCCTCATGCTCATGGTTAACAACCTTCAATAAGCAATGATCTTGATACCCACTCAACATGAATGGTTCAATTCCAACCTCTTTCAAATACTGCATAGAAATAGTTCTATGCTTTTCAGCATTATATCCATTATCATCTTCATTAGCATAAATGGACATAATATCACCATAACATTTTGCATCTTTAGATTTATTCAACTTGGTAGCAGTTCTAGTAAACACTGTAGTATCTTGAGGAATTTCAATTTTTGTTGAAGATTCGACACTAGATGCATCAGATAAATACATATCCAAGAGAGAGTCTTGAGTACAATCATTTAAGTTAAATAAATTCTTGTTTTTGATTGTGGTTGGTTCATGCTTTGGCTTCTCCGGTGGCACAGAATTATCAATAATTTTGACCTTCACTGAATCATCATACACTCTCATACTAGCTTGGTTGAGTTTTTTTATTGGTAATCCAGGTAATGGCTTAGTATCATTAAATGTTTGTTGTAATGGAACTTTTGCAATTGATTCTTGGATGGATTGTAAATCAGTGGAATCAACTGTAGTATTAGGGGTTTCGAAGGAGTTGAAATAAGATGGATTGGAAGTGAATGATGTTCTCCCACCAGCAGATGTAGACTTGAATGAGAAAAGAGATGCAGTAGGTTGTGCTGATTGATTAGTTGCGGCTCTATCCAAGGACACATGCATTGATATGTTATCAATATCATCATCTAAAAGGTATGGATCGTCATAGTTATTTCTAGAATAGCTATTGATGATATGATCACACAGTGAAGTGGAAGAGTCAGCAAACTTAGCAGTAGGTAATATACTGGAAACCTTAGATTTTGGTAGCGAAAGTTTTGGTTGAATATTATACGTAGCTGGTTCAACAACAGTGAAATAAGCCTGAATCTGTTGATTAAACAAAGTAGGCAAGAACAATGGGTGGTAAGCAGATTCTGGTCTTCTCACTGGTTCTAAACTGCCATTGAGTGTACCTTGATTGGTACCACCTGTAGCCAATCTTGATGGGAAAGATCTCTGATCATGTGCTGTAGGAGGAGGAGATCTTGATTTTGATTTTTTAGGAGTGGATTGAGCTGCTGGGGCCATCATTGGTAATTCTTGCTTGTCCTCTGTAGGTGAATCCAGGATTTGCATGTACTGTAAGTAATCATCTAGACCATCTAAAGTGTTGTCACTGTTTCTATTACTCTTGCTTCCCTGTTGTGTATGTTGTTGTTGTTGTTGTTGTTGTTGTTGTGGGGGTGATGGAATTGGTGGGAGTTCTGGTTGTGAGAATTGTAAGTTTGTTGGTAATAGTGGTAGTGCGGAAGTGGTAGTTGTACCAAGAGAATCAGTAGTAGCATTGGCGTGCCTCGTTCTAGTAACATAAGATGCTCTTGTGGATAGAGAAGGAATTGGTGATAGACGTCTTACTAACATTTCATGATGGGCTGGGGATTTACCAAACTGTGAAGGATAGAGTGTGCGTGGGGAATCTGCTAGAGTTGTTTTAGAGGAGGCCGGCGTGTTAGGTTGGTCCATAATTGAGTAACTACCTGTGGTTGCTAAACTAGTGTCTGAGTTATTCTCCATGGTAGCGACAGGGGTAGTAGGAGTGGATGGTTCAGCAGCGGTGGATTTACCATCGACGATGAAGACATTCATCAAACTAGACATTCTTTGTTTAATAGTAGGTCTAGTAGGTGTTGCTGGCTGTGAAGGCTGTTCATCTTTCGGAACAGGCTTTGGGATCTCTGGTGTGGATAGGTCAACATTCATGTCAATAACGTCATCATCATTCGTGGTATTGTTGGCATCATTGAGAGACATCATGGAAGACACCCTCTTGACAAAGAAAGATGATACAGAGTTGCTACGTCTTTCCCGTCTTTGACGTTCTTGGTTTATGGTATCATTGAATTGTTGTTGACGTTTTTCATATCTGCCCATGGCTTCCTCGTTCATGGTGGCCCGTTTCTGGACCAGTTTTTCCTTGTTATTGTCATCATTGATCAACTGAAGGAGGTCCATTTGAGACATCGACTGGGAGAGGCGTCTTCTTCTTATGGCTTCTCTAGAGATCTCCTGACTTTGTCTACGGAACACTGGTAGGTGTTCCTCAGATAATCTCCGTTGTCTTGGAACAGGTGGGATGTCTATGTCACCCATACCGTAGTCCAAGGCAGGTCTGAAGTCTGTATTCTGGTCTAATCTTTGACCTCTCTTTTTTCCCATTGTGATTTATTGGTTGTGGATCGTTCGCTGATATTTCTTATAATAAGGTAAAAGAATATGGATAAGGGATGTAAATCAAAAAAGTGAAAGGTGTATGTTTGATTTGATCTGGATATGTAGTGATATGTCTTTGATTTATGAAAGAAACAAAGAATTGTAAGAAGAAAGAATGGAATGTAAAAGAATAAGAAAATTAGAAGTAAGTCACTGAATAGAGAACCCTATAGTTTGAATGGAAATATAACGGTTTAGATCATCGAAGAAGTTTAAGGGGTGTGTGATTCACTCATTGACACACACGTAGAACAAAAAAATAAAGATTATTTCTTGTTTCTAACCACATTTGTCAATAATTAGAAACAAGCCATTGCATAATAATACAATATGATTGGATAATATGCGAGTAGGCTCAGTATAATTAAATAAAAGAGCAAGTATAGTTGGTGGGTATACTCATAAGCACTTCCCAATAGATGGCTGACTTTTCAAGATTACCGCTTTCTCTCCTGTGAGCCGCACACAGAAGATCGGAGTTTTTTAAGGGACATAAGTGGTGTAAGGATGTAATGTAGCACTGCCCTGGAAAATATTTTTTTTTTCTAAAATTTTTCAAATTTTGGATAACAAAACTACTGATAAAATGGTAAATCGTTATATCTTGGTTTGATAATACAACACTATGAGTGAAGAAGAACAGAATACGATACAGAATTCAACTGAGAAGACAATCAAACCGCCATTAGAATCAAGACTGGGAAGAGATTCCCCATTTGATTTCGGTCAACGGTATTTAACAGATGAGACTAAAGTGTTTGATTTTAATGCTTGGGATAACGTTGATTGGGATGAAGATCAAGTTGAAGAATTTCAAAAGCAAATAGAAATGCAACAGGAAAATGGGGTTTCCGATTTTGATAAAAAGGTGTTCAACTCTAACCCATCAAAATATTGGAATATTTTTTATAAGAATAATAAATTGAAATTCTTTAAAGATAGAAAATGGTTACAAATTGAATTCCCATCAATCTTTGAATTAACTAAACCCGATTCCGGTGAAGCCACGATATTGGAAATAGGATGTGGTGTCGGTAATACAATGTTTCCTATCATGGAAGCTAACGAAAATGAGAAATTGATAGTTCATGGTTGTGATTATTCCAAAGTTGCCATAGATTTGATCAAGGAAAAACCAGAATATCAATCACAAGATTTCACGGGTAGTTGTCATGCATCAGTTTGGGATTTGGCTAACCCAGAGGGAGAAATACCAGAACAATTGAAACCAAATTCTGTCGATATCGCTGTGATGGTGTTTGTGTTTAGTGCATTATCACCAGATCAATGGAAACAAGCAGTGGATAACATGTGTAAAGTGATGAAACCGGGTGGAATCATTTTATTTAGGGATTATGGGAGATATGACTTGGCACAAGTGAGGTTTAAGAAAAATAGATATTTACAAGATAATTTCTACGTGAGAGGTGATGGTACTAGAGTGTATTTCTTCACTGAGGAAGAATTACAAAAGATATTTGAAGAGAAATACAAAGTTGTCAGAATAGCTAGTGATAAAAGATTATTAGTGAATAGAAAGAAACAACTTAAAATGTATAGATGTTGGATTCAAGCAGTGTTCGAGTTCTTATGATGACGATATTGACATCTTGGGGAGACCGAATAAACTTGATGATGAATTGGATATCATTTTTATAGAGATATGTAAGAACCCATCAAAATATTTCATTAATAAATAAAGATCCAACACGGGAGCCTGTAATGGTAATATAACACCCTGAGATATAGGATATGCTATAGTGAACATCAAGTTGGATGGGAATAAATCGGGGATATAATGTTGAAGTAATTTCCCCAATGTCAATTGACGTAATTCATCTCTAGATACCACTGGTTGCACAATGCGGTTCAACAAGGGGAGATACACCTTGATAGGTATATTCTTCAATTCCTGTAGATTTTTCGGCAGCAATTTCTGGAATTGCTTATTATATAAGTCATATGTTTGTGATAGTGATTTAATGTTCTGATAGAAATTTTCAGTTTCTGCATTACTAAAACTTAAAAACTTATTAGATGATCCATTCAGTATGAAACACACCTCTTTCAATTGATTGGCCCAATATTTCTGTAAATGGGTATCCACTGAACCTCCCTCTAATTCCACTGGAATTATGTATTCACTGGGGTAATCACCATACTGTATCACGACACTCCATACGGTATCTCTATTATCAGGGACATCATTTTCTATACCAATTGTAGTGGAATCATATAATACACCGACGGGGAGATTCCATTTCAAGGGGACTCCATCAATTTCAAACCATATCAAATTCAAATCAACTTGTTCTTGAATCACTGGTTGGAAGAATTTCAATATTGATTGTAATTCAAAATGTAAATATGAGTTTCTATTCAAGATGGTGTGGTATTGCACTCCCCCATCTGTGACTTTACCTGATTCAATGATGTTCTGGTGTAATTCAAATACCGTAGGAATGGTACCAGATAGCACTCTACTGGATATCTCATTCGATGTCATTGGTTAAGTTGATTAATTCAAGTAAGCACTACTAATAATTGTGGTGTATAGAACTTGTCTTATCGAAATTAAATGTATAATTTACTGACCCGTGAAGGAATCAAGGCAGATGATGAGCATAACAACTCGCAGAAGGTACACCATAACAGGATTTGATTTTTGATCTAAGTGATAACGGAGTAAGATGAGTTAAACCACTAATTGAAACATCCAATCAATACAATTTGAAAAGAACCATTGCGGTACATTACGGGAGCATTAATTACATTGTTTTAAGTTTTTTTTTGTTTTTTTTTTTTACATAGAGCTATTTTTGAAAAAGAAAAATCTCGGAGCCGGATTATATAATGTGTGGTTGTATAATTTTCTTTTAGACAAAAACTTTAGTATAAGACATAAGGATAAGACAAAAAATGAATAATAGAAGAAGACATGGGATACCCCATTAATGAGTTATTTTTGAAGAAGAGAAGACAACAAAAAAAAAAGTGATTATAATCTCTTAATGACTTCATCAGTGAAGTGACCAGTAGAAGCCTTACCTCTTAAATCACCTGTTCTGTTATCTGGACCAGAAGCAATAGTAGTCAAAACAGCGTTTTCAATTTTATCAGCGTAAGCGTTTAATTGCATGTGTCTCAACATCATACAAGAAGATAATAAAAGAGCTGTTGGATTAGCTAAGCCCTTACCAGCGATATCTGGAGCGGACCCGTGAACGGCCTCAAAGATGGCCACCTTTTCACCCATGTTACCAGATGGAGTCAAACCTAACCCACCGATCAAACCAGAAGACAAATCGGACATGATATCACCATACAAGTTTGGCATAACCATGACTAATTTCTTGTAATCAGCTGGATCAGCACAAAGTTTTAATGAGGTGTTATCCAATAATTCAAATGATAATTTGATTTCTGGGTATTCCTTACCAACTTCCTTGGCAACTTGCACGAACAACCCATCAGACAATTTCATAATAGAAGCCTTGTGCACGACTAACACTTCAGGTCTACCTGATGATTTAGCGTATTCGAATGCGTATCTGATACATCTTTCTGAGGCCTTCTTAGTGATCAATTTAATAGATTGCACAACACCTGGCACAATTTCGTGTTCAATACCGGAGTATTCACCCTCAGTGTTTTCTCTGATTAAAACGGTGTCAACACCTTCGTATGGAGTCTTGTAACCTTCGACAGACTTACAAGGTCTCACGTTAGCGTATAAGTTGAAAGTTCTTCTTAAAGTTAAGTTCATAGATTGATGACCCTTTCCGATAGGAGTAGCCAATGGACCTTTCAAGGCAATGGTATTCTTGTTAATAGATTCCACAGCTGGTTGAGGAAGAGTGGTTCTCCCGTTAATCAAAGATGGAGTAACATCGACTGGTTCCCATTCGATTGGAACTTCAGCGGCAGCGTAAATTCTTTTAACTGAATCAGCAATTTCAGGACCGATACCGTCACCCTCGATCAAGGTGACATTGTATTTACCATTTGCGTTTTTCTGGCCAACGTATTGACCAGAGAATTTAGCTTGAGAGGCGTAGTTTCTCACCATTGATAGACTTTTGATTGGAGTATTTAATCTAGAGATTTGTCTAAACATTTGAAAAGGAAAGAGAGAGAGGAGAGGAGAAGAGGGAGGATAGTAAAGAATAAAAAAAAAAAACTAAATGTAGGAAGGGGGGGTCAATACAGATGAGTTCAATTGAAATGTGGGAAAAAAAAATCAAACACAGGGTATTCTTTAAAGTTGAGTGGTACAAAGGAAAAATATTATAATAATGGATGGATGAAAAACAGCTTTTTTTGCAACACACTAATAATTTTTGGTGAACCTGCTCCGGGAAAAATAGGAGAGAGAGCGTAAAAAAAATGTGAGGGTGTGTAGAGATGTGTATAATTTAGTATTACAACGAGAAATTACTATATATATATAGTTAATATTAGCTAGTTAGATTGAATGTGGATTCCACTCATCAAGAGACACTGTATAATAAGTGTTAATAAGACTCGGAGATACAATGGGATACCATGGGATACCCCGTAGATTGTATTGACAATGTTATAAAGTAAATCACTCAATATTCAAAAATGTAACTTCATTAAATAGAATTTCTCCGGGATGGTAATCATTAATTTCTTTTACAAAGTATCTCCACTATTACTATCAGGATAAAGTGTTATGTATACCCCCTATGTAATCCTATATTTTATCACTACTGATGAACCTATTATTAACCCCTGATTAGTAATAGTTATAAACTTTAATACAAACCCCCCCAAGTGGTGGTACACCCCCCTAGTGATGTCTTCAATTCGAATTCCGGATTTTAGTTTCTGGTTTCTCTTAACACAAGGTGTCTCGCTGCCGTAATCGGAATTCATCATTTAACATGTGGGGGACTGGTGATCTGTAAGGTTTTTTACATCATTACACCGTGTAAGAAGAAAAAAATATATTCTCACGTGATCCGGTCACGTGCCATTATATATATATATATTTTTTTTTCTGTTTGTTATACATAAATATTATTAATTAGAATTAAATTAAAATCACGATGATGATGGTTCTTTGATATCGATATCTGGGAATAGACCGTTACGTTGGTTATTCCAATAATTAAAGATCTTAGCTCTAATGTCTATCCCTGAGCATCCATCATTATTAAATTTATCTTTGAAATCCTTACATTTAGTTTCAGTAATTTCTTCAGTTTGTTTCTTCAATTTATCCATAAATTCTTCATCCCAAGGGTCAGGTAAATTGGCAGCTTCTTTAAAATGGATAACTTTAGCATTATCAAAAATTGTTTCAGATTTCCAACCATAACCACTTCTTTTTTTAGAATTACGGCAATCCCAATATGATAATTCATCTGGTTTAACTTCGTAATCATATTCATGAGAAACATGATGCTTTGTCAATAATGGTAAATCTTGTGGATCAATTAAATATGGTTCATGTTCTTCTCCAAATTTTAAAAATTCATCTGTTGTCACCACGTAAGGGTTAGAAGGTAACACTAATAATAATGGTTTACTTGTATCATTTGATAATAAATTATCATCCAAGATATTTGGGAAATCCATTAAATTAGCGATTGCCTCAGTACTAGTTGCTTGATGTCCACTTTCATCTATTAATGCATTATTCATTATTTCTAGTAATAACAATGATGGTTCCACCACCATTAAATAATTAGCCAATTTGAATTCAATATTATTATCATAAAGTAATTCAATTGATTCTCTACATGATGGTAAATGAGAATACAATTTTGAATAATCGACAAATCCATCATTATCTAATGATTGCATATAAATGGAATCCACTAAACTTGTACGATCTTTAGCAGTGATTATTGGTTTATCTTCAATTGAAGTTTCATTAAATGTTGATTCAGTGAAATCTCTTAATAAATGATAATCTAAAGCCATAGCTAAATGAGCACTTGGAGTGAAAAATAATTCATCCATATTATGGTATGTCATAGCTGAATAACCTATATAAATGATTTTGTTATAATCAATTAATCCGAAAACATTAAATTTGGATCCACCAGTGACTGGTATAAATTTAATTTTGTATGATTTTTTAGCTTGATCTATAATTTTTTTATCAGATTCATTAATTTTATCATTATATAATATAATAATATCAGCATTGGTACCACTATCTTTTAATCTTTTACCATTGATAACTGCCATTTCTAATTGAATAGTCTTTGAAGTATAAAATGCATAAGCATATTTAGACCAATCAAATTTCTCTGTGACTCTACGATTAATCTTAGATCTTTGATTTTTTTGAATTATTTCATATGGAACAGTTTTAACATCATTGGCATTAAATAAAAATCCATCAGAACCCGATAATTGATTATAATCTGATCCCAATAAATGACCAGTGAACACTGTATGTAATGAACTACCCTCTGGAGTGTATGCCTTATGAATAGCTATAAGAGACACCAATAAAGTCATCACTATCAATACAGCCTTAAATCTTCTATTAATTGGATATCTTGACTTTGGTAGCAAGTCAGTGACTTGTAACATTATCTTACCTTGTAAGGACCCCATTTATGTAATGTATTTATGAGTTGCTTTTGAAATTATAAGAAAGAAAATGAATAAATTTTAAAAAAGAAGATTAATAAAGCAACACGGTGTAAACTGGAATTATATTCTATAATGAAATACATTTTTTAATTGGTTATCTGCCGCTTTGTATTAAATGAATGTTAATTACGTGAACCGTGTATTGCATGAAATACGTTACAAAAAAAAAAAAATTTACGAACTAAAAGGGTTAAGCAAACCGTGGGGGGGTCCCTCTGGGAGTACTAACCACAATCACATAACTATAACTTGATATTATGATAATTAAATAGTTTAAAATTCAGTAATATATTATATAAAAAAATAATAAAATACTAACAGTTAATGTTAACTCCAAGATAAGACGATCAATTGTTACAATTAATTAAGTAAAAAACGAAAAAAAAAAAAAAAAAACGGAATTTCAAGTTTTAAAATGAGGCGGAAAGAATAGTAATTATGTTAATAAAGAAATGTTATATCTAATGTACAAGAAAGATATTTATTTTTAAAAATAATAAAGAGCAGAAGACGAAAAAGAAAAGGAACAACACATTAATTTAAATATCATTAGATAAATTACTGAAATCTACATAAGCCTTAAACCAACTATCAACTCCTAAACATTTTTCTTCATTAATTGGATCATCTAAGACACCACATTTTGCTCTTAATCCTGATTCACCATCGACTATTTCATTCATCTTAGTTTCAGAATTACCTGTCCATGGTTTTGGCACAGGATAATCTGAGAAATGGATTGATCTAATTGATTCAAAAATTTTATCTGATCTCCAACCGTAATCTGATTCACGTCTATTATGATTATAATCAAAATATGGTAATTCACCATCTAAATATTCATAACCTGTATAAATTAAATCTTGTGGATCAGATAAATATAAATTATGGTCACTCTTAAAATATTTAAATTCACTTGTACTCAATGCAAATGGATTATGAGGTAAAATTGATATAAATGGTTTAGCCATTTTATTTTCTTTATTGATGAAAACATTATTATTGATATTATTTTGTAAATCAACTAATTTATTGAAAACATTTAAATTTGAATTATCATTTGTTTTTTTACAAATTTCGATTAATTTATTGAAAATTTCTTGATTTGGTTCCAACATGAATAAATAATCAGCCAATATTAAATCTTTATCATGTTCAGCTAAAACATTAATTGTTTCCTTCATTGATGGTAATCCATCATATAATCTTTGATCAACTAATAAATCATTATCATCTTTACTACCAGATATAACATCTTCAGTTCTCATTTGATGATCAGATATAGATAATGGATTTGGTGATCTCAATTTTAAATAATTTTTCAAATCTCTATATTTGGTGTAATCAATTGGTGCATAAATCATGGAATCAGGTAAAAAGAATAAAATATCGAGATTATTATAAATGATTGAATCTGCATCATAATAAATAACTTTCTTATATTGAGTCAATCCGAAAACTTGGAATTTAGTTAATCCACCATCCCAGAATGGTTCACCGTTACCTTCGAAATGAAGTTGAGCCACGTTAATCACTGTGACACCATATTTTTTTTCAGCCTTTGAAATCATTGTAGCTTCATAAGATTTAGCTAATTCTGATTTCGATGATGATGAATACATAATGACTAAATCGGCTTGGGTACCGGATTCTCTCAATTTTTTGACATTCATAATTGCAGCACGTAAATAATCTTGATCGGTTGCATAAGTCACGTAAGCAACTTCTGACCAGGCAATGTCAATAGATGGATCAAATCTTTTAACTTTCTTTTTACCAATGTCCTTTCTTTTAACGACATCGACACCCTTCACTATATCATATGAATAAGCCTTAATGTCAGCCTTATTAAAATCGAAAAATGCATCACTTAAGCCCTCCGGTTTATCGATGGAGACGTGTTGAATAGATGGTTTATGTTCTGATGTTAAATCTGTTAAATCTAAAGTGTATTGAAACACAAATGTTATAAACATCAATGAGACAGCTAAGAAAAAACATAAAACTATTTTCATATTAGGCACTTTATTAGTGATCTGGAATTTTTGGAATTTTTCCAAATACGCCCTAAGTAATTCATTAGTTGGATTTAACGACGTGGCACTCATTTGAGGAGTAGATGATGAAGACGATGACGATGATGGAGATGAATTAATGGAAGTTGAAGCTTCCTGTTTCTTGATATCACTGGACACCATATTCTTAGAGAAGAAGAGTAAGGGAAAGAATAAAAGACGAAAAAAAAAAAATAACACTTGATGGAGGGGGGGGATTATATCTGTGTGTTGGCAGAAGAGAAAAAAAGCAAGTGAAGTACGACCGAAAAAATAATAAAATGTGAGTTAAAATTAAATTTTTAGTATGACTTATTGCAATATTAACACAGAGAATGGTATATTGAATAACAAGAATAAGAATAAGAAGAAGAAGATAGTTATATAAAAATCAAAAAGAAAAAAAAAAAACTGTAAAGATAGATACAACCCACAAAGCAATACATTCACACACACAAACACTCAATTCGTCACGCGAGCACTAAGAGAAAAAGAAAAGAGGGCCACCGGGGGGACTATGGGGGGAGTACAGGGTAAAGCAATAACTAGGGCGTTAAGGGGTATTTAATAGGTTAACACATTAAGTTACTAAAATTATGGTGTACGTGTAAGTGTAAATGTAAGTACATTGTTGCCAATATTAGTTTAATACAGCAAATAAATTACTTTACAAAAGTCCTTATTGTTTAATAAACAAAACATGAAATTTTTGAAGTGTATTACTTTTTGTTGTAGTTTGAGTGCTAGGCCCATTTACCTAATAAGGCCATGATACCTGCTCCCACGCACATAACAAAATATGCAATCATCATCTTTGTGAAACCACCTTCACCATCGAATTCTTTTGAATACATAAATTCGTGTGCCATTAATTCGATTAACCCAGTGTACAATAAAATACCAGCCGATATAGCATCGAAGACACCTGTAGTTATTAATGCAGTTCTAGATCCAGGTAAATATGATTTCCTCACTCCTAATCCAATAGCAATAGCTACAGGCGTAATCAATCCATAACCAAGTGCTAATAACCATGGAGTCCATTTCTTAGTTTTAGGCCAATCCACTAATGCAATACGGGTACCCAATCCTAATCCTTCAAATGTTTGATGGAAAATTAAAACAATGTATAATGTGATAAATTCATCACCAGCTGTAGCAAGTGATAACCCAACGAAAACTGAATGAAACAAGATACCAAATTCTAAAACAAAAACATTAAGTAAATTACCCATATATTGTTGTTGTTTAGCTTGATCATCATCTTGTCTTTCAATATCATCTCCGTCTTCCTCCTCGGTGTCTTCATTTTCAATTTCATGAATATGAGGTTCATCGGGGCATTCATCGTGATCACCGACAACTTCTAAGGAATTCCCATTGGCCTTCTTGGTATCGGGTTCAACTTCAAACCGTTGGAACCCCCCAAGATTACCAGCAGCATGACTATCGTTATACATTTGTTGTCTAGAATTTGGATCAACGTATACACCAGTGTCACCAAACATCCCATAGTGATCATTGATCTTACCATTGATGTAACGGTAAGCTATAAGTTCACTCAAAAACATAATCATCAAAAAAATTAAACAAATACCACCAGCCATTGGATAATCAGCCCAAACACCACCAAGACATTCATCTCCAAGTGATTCATTAGCTTCCTCTAATAAATGGATAAATGCAGTTGCTATAATAACACCAGATCCAAAATATTTAGCTAAAAAGAAACACCATGCAGGCATTTTAATAACTGAATATCTTGAAGACAAAATTGGGAAAAAAGCACCAAATGATGAAGTAGCCAAAATTACAAAAACTGATGAAATACGAGCTCCCATGTGTTCATCATTATAATCTGGATCTACTTGACATTGCACCGTTTCAGAATCATCATCATCATCTCTAATTAATAATTGTATTAAATCCATCTTACTATTATTTAGTTTAGTTTAATTTAACAAAATTGTGAAGCAAAAGGTATTATTACATGCAAAAAAAAAACTTTTCAACAAATAAAATTAGAAATACAATACTTTGTGACAGTTTATATATCAAGCATACATCATGAAAATACCCAAATGGTTATATCCAAGCTTAAGTACCATATCATCTCCTCATTTATTGAAAAAAAAAAGATCAATGAAAAGTATGTTTAAAGGGCAGCAAGATTTTACCGTGTTGGTTACCGAGGGGGGGTAATAGGGGGGGGGGAACATGTATTTTTTTAAAAAAAAAGAAAGAAATTTTTTTCATTACAAGCAAACAACTTTATTTGAAAAGTCTCCCAATTATTGGTAAAGATCCATGTGGTGTATTAGATTTCATTAATCTAATCTTGAATTCATAACCAATTAGTAAAAACACAAAATTAAATGCGATAATCCCAATTATTATTCCTATATTCATTCCTAACTCTGAATATCTCATATTTAAATTCTTCAAATATTCTTGACCAACTTTATATGTACAAAATCCACAGTATGACCGAGAATTGACATTAGATAAATAACCACCATTATCTTTAATATAATCATCCATGTAATCACCACATGTCATTCCAAATTGTGGAGTCAATAGGGCAAATTCATTAACATCACATATAACTGATCTATCTTGAAAGCAAATACTCATCAAAGATTTTAAAAACCAAGTAAATGGAGATTCATAATAAACTAAATATTTCCAAAAATTTGGCATCAAATCATATGGTTGCATGGCACCACAAAAAACAATTAAAAAGCAAAATAACACAGAAACCATAACATTAGATATAAGAATATCTGGAGATAAATATAAAGCTCCTAATCCAAAACTGACATAATAAAATTGAAATAAAATGGCATACACTAAATAAAATAATCCAGCTCTATGGGAATCCGTATTCAAATCCCAAGTATAATAAAAACAGAAAAAACATACAGTAGCACCAATGATAGCTAATGCAACTTCAATAATTATCTGTGTTAATGGTAAAAAACTTGAAGGAAACATATCAAATTCTTTCATTTCATAAAGCATTTTATCAAAATTACATCTCTCTTGAACTTGATGTAAAAATGGAGATGACACACATAAAATCATAAATATAGCAAACATAGATGATTGAAGAGATTTGATAGAATGATCAATATGGAAAAATGTGAATCCTAAATAAAGACCCGATACACTGTATAACAAGAATTTGGAAGCAATATACCGATGATTACGAATCAATTCTAAATAACTTCTTCTTAATACAACAAAAAATTGATGAATCACGAATGACACCGATTTTTTCTTGTCACTATCTAAATTTCCACCATCATAAATTGTATTGATCTTATCCATGTTGGATCTTAAATTCTTGTAATCATCAGATTGTAACCAATAATTATGCCAATCAAAATCATCATCACTCATTAAGGCAATAATATAATCTGCGACATTCTCACGATCACCACATGGTCTATAAGCCTTGGCTTCAAAGTAATCTAAAATATGATCAATTGTACCAAAATATGTTTGAAATCCACCCCTTTTCAATAATAAAATTTTATCAAACTGTTGAATTAAACTTGGTGATGGTTGATGAATGGTACACAAAATAGAAATATTGGTGTTAGTCGATAAATCACGAAGACATTTCAAAATATTGAATGCAGAGATATTATCTAACCCAGAAGTGATCTCATCAACAAACAGGATCTCAGGTCTAGTCATTAATTCAATACCTAAACTAATTTTCTTATTCTGTTCTAATGACATACCAGTGATTTGGAAATGACGATATTCGTATAACCCAAGGATTTTCAACATTCTATCAATGTACTCTGAATCAGGGGCTCCATTCAGATTAGACACACTTGCATAGGTCTCCAACGTTTCTCTCACTGTCAACTGTTGAATTAATAAATCATTTTGTTTAACGTACCCGACAGAATGTAAGTTAATAGAACGAACACCACCAGATATATAACCTTTCTTAAATCTATTAGATAAAGTGTTCAATAAAGTAGTCTTACCAGCACCAGAGGCCCCCATCAATGCAATGAATTCACCGCTTTGAATGTAACCATTAATTTCATTTAACAATCTGCTAGAACTATGGATATTAAAACAAAGGTCTTCCCATTTATGACCTCCAGATTGTGCAGCCAATGCGGATTCAACTTTACCATAATGTAAATTAGATTCCAACTGAATATCATCATCGGAACTGGATAATCCGGCCTCTAATCCAGTTTTGAATCCATCATCTTTAATTTTGAGACTCTTGACTGAATTTAACACTAATGAGGGAGCTTGAACTTTGGCATTAGTAGCCATACAAAATTCAACACCAATTGTTTCAATACCGAGAATCCCTAAAATGAATCCAAATAGAATCCCCAAATTTCTCCAAACGTGATTAAATTTATAACCAAATGCAGATAAAAGATAATCATCTCCTCTGACAAAGTCATTACCCAATGTGGCTCCCTGCCAAGCACAGATTTTTTGGGTATCATCAACTTTATCATATAATTCAAATCCACTAGGAATAAGTTGTGAACAATTCATGACTTGACCATGTAATTGAATAGATAACAATGATTCAAATGAATATCTTAAAGGATTTGTCCATGCCATCCAATACTTAGACCATTTAGGCATTTGATCATATTGAATAACGTATGTTGCATACACAGCAACCCAAAGTAATATTAACCCTGCAATAGATGAAGCCAATGCAACATCAGGAGAACATCTAGCAATGGTATGCATTATTTGATTAACAATTAGCACATTCAATAATAAGAAAAGATATGTAGCAAAGAAATCACCACCATTAGCATTAAAATTGACAATGAAATATAATACAATCAAAAAGAAAAATATTTCAACAGCCTTGAAAAGTATATCTGCAATTAAATCAGTGAGTGCTTCAATTGATGGTCTATAAAATAAATAACTTTTAGCTTGTCTTTGAACGATAAAAGAATTACCAAAATTCTTTTTAATCTCTGAAACTGCAATGAAAGTAAATAAAAGTAAAGAGAAATAAATCACAGAACCTCTAGCAAAGGATCCAAGAGTGTTCATTTCTAGTCTCTTAAACAGAGTACCAATGCAAATACTCAAAAATATCATGGAAGCCAATTGAGTGAGATAATATTTGTTATTTTTCAGATTGTTTTTAAAATTTCTTTGAATACATTGACCAAATTGTTGGAATGCATTTAAATGATACAGTGACTTCAATTTCTTGTGATCAATGCATTTATTAGAATGATTGAAAGAGATGATATGTTGTTTCAATTGCTTATATTCTTCAGAATTAATCCAACAATCATGGAATTCAACGGGTGTCAATGGAACGGAGACACCCTTAGTTAGTAATGTGTCATCGATTAATGTATCACGTTTCTCATCTATAGTCATATCATGGTCAATAATCATATCAATGAATTCAGTGGTGGTGATCCGATTGTTTTTCTTCTTGTATCCTAGTTTAGCAAAGTATCTTTCTATTTCATTGACTGGTCCAAAAAAGATTTGATATCCATTATAAATGATCAATGCCTTATCAAATTTTTCAATTAAGGATTGGGAACCCTGATACAAGGTCATCACAAACATTTTATTGTATTCTGTACCTAGTTTCTTAAGGAAATTAACATAATTCAAAGCAGTAGATGAGTCTAAACCTTTCGTAGAGTTATCTAAACAAATCACGGAGGCATCTGTTAATAGAGTTTCTATGATGGACAGTCTCCGTCTTTCACCACCGGAAATCCCCTTTACTATTTCATCGTTATCACCAACAAGGGTATACTTGGTGTGTGTCATCTCAAAAATGTCTAATATTTCATCAATTATGACATCTTTTGCTGGAAGTTCCGGTTTAGAACAATTTAAAATGAATTGTAAAGTTTGTTTGACTGTGAGATAAGGGAAATGAGAATCAGAACCATCATTTAGGGCCAATTCATTCTTGGTATTCAAGTTTGAAAAAGATATTGATTTATTTGACGGATTCGCTATTTGTTGTAAGAATGTAGAGTTAACATGAACAGGCTTACCAAAGACCAGACACAATTCTGATGGGTTTATAAGTGCATTTATTTCATGGACAAGATTCAACTTGCACTTCTTTATTCTGAAAATGTTAGTGAAAAAGCTATTCGATAACAGGTTGTTCCCAAAGAAAGATGAACTTGAACATGTTGAACTTGGTTCATGGACAGATTTTAGAGATCCCTCTATTGTAAGTCCATCTATGCAAATACTAGTATTTGAATTAGTGAATAAGTAGTCCATATCAGCTTTTTTCTGATGTAGAAAATTGTAGACAAGATAAGTCTATTCACTAGTTATTACAAGAACATAACTGATTCCGAGACATCTGCTATATATATATTAGTTGGTAATTCTGGGCAGGGTTGCATTGTGATATATCGAACTAATTGATCCCACAGTTAAATTTTAGATGCAGAACCAATGCCCATTTTTTTAATCAAACTATTATGTGTAACATTAAAATCGTAGGTTAACCACAGCATGGACTAATTTCACTTTGTATAATAGATCTCTCTCGCAAATTACCATTTGCATGATTGTATAAGTTTATCCGATTGTCATGTTCACAAAGACCATGTGTCACATATCAAAGTTGATAGGCACTCAAAAAAAATTATATATATAGGCCAAGTTGCATTTTTTTTTCGATACCTATATAATTTTGATCCCATTAATCTTCTCAAGCATATGATTGTTTCATAACTAGATGTAACAAAAGAGATATAATGATATTAACCATGTCAACATCATAGTAGCCTATCTATGGGGAAGGGGGAACGTACGTGTATAGGATTATGTATTCAGGAACGAAAGATAGAGAGACTAGCCGAGCTCAATTTTATAAGCCGAGCTACAGTACGTGGCACAATACGAAAGATCAACAAAGCAAACGCCAAAATCAACTTCCAAATTTAAATTAAGACAAGCAAACAGAGATGCTTTGCAGTTTCAGATATCCATTCTTTGTTTGTTTTTACTTAGCCTGGGTAAAGATTTGAATGGCACTTAGAATACACGTTTCTACCTAAGGACCTACCAGGCTTAAATTATATTTTCTTAGTAAAAACACACCCGTTTCTAAGGATTATAAATATCCACTTATTTGCTGTAATCATTACCATGATGGTCTATTGAAGTAATAGGATATCAGGTCTACAACAAATACAACAAAAATTAAAACCCATCAATATGAAAACTTCATTAGTTATTTTTATCTCAGTTTTAGCCCTTTCTTCAAGAACCTTAGCGGACACTACTGTCCTCGATACAGTTACTGATTTGGGAAATGAAACAGTGGAATATGTATCCACGGCAGGCAATTGGGATACAACTTACTATCCAGCATCATCTGCTGCCATTGCAAATACTGGATTTAGTTCTTCTTCCGATATATCAGGTTTTGCTTCAGGAACAAAAGTTACTACTGAAATTACTACTGAATCACACGCTACCAATACTGCTGGTACTGGCCGGTCTACTGAGGTATCCACCAGTGGTAGCTCGGATGGGAGTTCCTCTACTGCATCTTCAAGTTCGAGTTCTGCAGAGGCTCCTGCTAATATTCCAACTATCGGAATGGCCTCCATACCTTTATTGGGGGTCGTGTGCAGTTATTTATTGTTATAGTTATGTGAAAAATAACTTGGAATTGCCATTATATCTTTCTCTCCCTCATTTTTCTTTGCTCCGAGGATGTGCTTTTCTGATTCCTACAGATCCTTCTAATCCTAGTCATTTCTTTTTATATACCCCTATATTGGATTCAATTATTCGCGTTTTAACATTCTCCTTGTATTGTATGTGATATATTACGAACGTGGCCCTTTGCCCTGCCCACAGAAAGAGGGAGGATGGGACATGCCCACTTTTTTTTTTTCGAACAAATTCCATTATTAAGTTATGTTGATACAAGGGGGAGGGGGGAGGGATTGTCAAGGGGCGTATGCATAGACCGTATGCATGGTCAAACTGTGGTGTACCTAGTTCCCATCCCATTTTTCTTCCGTCCTAGTTTAATGTAATATTTAAAGAAGGGACTTCCCAGTTACACAGTTTATTTTTGTCAAAACCAAAACGTTCAAAAGCAAATTATTACTCCTTTTAATATAACAAACCATGAAGCTCACTTACACCAACTCAATTGGTCTCTTAATTGCTCTAGCTAGTTCTGCCTCTGCTGCTCTATCTAGTGAAGAAAATGCTGGCTTAGAGGTCCTTTTCCAAGATATTAATGCTAACAGAGATGAATATCAATCATATTTAGTGGAACACAGTGAAATCAGTATTCCAACTCAATTGATCAGTATTTACACAGCTATTACCACCTATACAGATGATTCCTATACCACATTATTTAATGCTATTCCAACTGAAGATGCTTCTTCATTGGAAGCATTGGTCACTGCTCTGCCATGGTATTCTAGTAGATTATTACCAGAGATCTTAGAGGCTGTTGGTGGTGCCACTGAAGAAGTTCAAATTTCGTCTGCTCCAGTTTCATCATATTCAGTTAAGAAATCTGGTTCCTCTGCTGGTGGTGTCTCCACTGCTTATGATGAGAGTAGTGAGGCCGGTTCTTCCAGTTCTGGTTCTGGTTCTGGTTCTAGTTCTTCCGGTTCAGGTTCAGGTTCTGCGTCAACTGCTGGTGGTAACACGATTGCAGGTTTAACTGGTTTATCATTGGTTGGTTCCGTACTAGCTATTGCCTTATTATAATGGTGTATCAACTTGTATCTTTCTTTTTTAATAATATAATATGAAACTTCAATTTAACCGGGTTTATTCAGTTTCTCAATATAAAATTTTGGCGACGTACGTGTGCTCGGTAAAACAAAGTATATATGAGTGAGAAACTCAAATGTAGTTAATAATGTAGTATATTCGGTCAGTGTGATTCATGTGACCATGTATATAATTCATTTAGTTACTGAGGATTTCTTATTGTTTGTTATAGATATTAGTTGTTGGTTTTAATTCACTTATAGTAGTTTTAAAATTCAAAATAGGTTATGTTTAAAGTTAAGATTTTTAATTTAAAGCCGCTCAATCAGATCCATTTCATATTGATGCACAATGTGTATCTCATTCATTACACATTATTGTAATATATATCTCATTAATTACTAGTGAAGGGGGAGTGCCACCGCTTAATTGTATTATATTTTGATTAACGTTTTTAAGTTTCCAATTACGTATGATAGGTAGCATTTATATTTGAATCCTTAAAGACCTTAACGAAATTAATATTGTTGTTTGTTAATTTTTGATCCCCATTAACTCAGTCTTGTTTTTGTAAGAAATTCCAAGATTATTCTAGTGTATTCATTAAAACAATGAGTAATTAAATTTAATTGTTATACATAAATCTTTCATGGGGAAATACCTGAATCTCAGCTGACACCCTTATAATAGAAAATCTAGTACTGTACACACATAATAAGGGTCGCCTCTTAAAAAAAAAAAATTAATAATTCCGGTGGAGTTGTTTATATTTTATATATTCATTTATTTATAATAAAAATATACCCAAGGAAAACCCTAATAAAAAAAAAAGAAATACATATGAAAATACAAGACAAGATAATATAAAAGATTCACTGTACAACAGTAAATTAGAAAAGAAAAGAAAAGAAAAGAACGAATGAAGAAAGAAAACTTATTGAGGAGGGGTATCAGATGTATAGTAAAAAAGAAACATTAACATAAATAAAGAGATATAGTCGGTCGTAAGAGAAAGCGAAATTAGTTAATAATTCAATGATCTTCTTGTTCTTGGAAATGGAGTCTTGGAACATAATCAAAATTTTCGGGGATACCACATTTCTTTTTACTTCTTCTGCAATTCCAATGATTAACCATTTGATAACTTCTATAAAATTTCTTACCACACCCCCATTCATTACCATTAGAATCATAACCTTGACACATATAAAATTTTGATTCATGATTAATATGAGATTCACGAACATGACGTCTTAAATCTGATTGAGTTGAATAACGTCTACTTGAACAATTTGCGTATGTACATTTATATGGTTTAAGCTTTTGGTGAACAGATGAAATATGATTTTTAAGTGAATCTTTACGAGTTAACACTTTATTACAAGTTGGACACACAAAATTTCGTTTCGGTTTGATATTCGATTTTATAGGTTTAACTTTAATTTCTATTTCATTTGATGGTAATGGAGAAGTTATAATTTCATTATTATTAAACATTAATGGAATTTGACCATATACTTGAATTGTAGGTGGTAATTGTTGTGATTCTTGTTGTGTCAATTTAGGTTCTTCAGTTGGGAATGGAGATGTATCAGCTGTACTTGGATATAATACATCATCTAAATCTTTATCTTGTAAAATAACTTCAGAATCTGTCTCTAAATTTGTAATTATAGAACTAGACACTAATAATGGAACTTCATTAGTTGGACTATACACATTAGTGGACGTTCTATGAGTTCTACCATTTGGATTTCCGTTAATGGGCACATTATTGTTAAACATGGGGAAATTTTTATTTTGACCACAAGAATTTAACCAAGTCGTTAAGGAATCACCATTTGTATTGGTGGAGCCTAAATACGAAGGCATTTGAGTTAAATTTTGTAAATCTTTAAATGTAGTTGGAGAAACATCATTGACGACCGTTCTTGGAGAATTTGTGTGAACGTAAATCTGTTGTGGTGGTGGTGGTGGTTGTAATTGTTGTTGAGTTTGAGTTTGAGTTTGGATTTGCTCGGTTTGGTTAAAGCGTTCAACGGGTCTATACCCAGTTGAACTTAATGGGTTTTGTAAACTCATTAATAATTCATTTATAGAATCTTCCATCATTTATTAACAAATATGAATTATATTGATATATTAAAGTAACCACATTTAAATTAATTAAAGAAAGAAATAAAAAAAAAACTGGGAAATGCAGAGTTCTTATAAGTTAAGTCTGGTTTAATTAAAAATTAAAGGATAATTGCATTTTACAGATTGATGTCCGTGGACCTTATTTTAAAGAAATCATAGAAAGTCAATCAATTTAAATAATAATAATGTGCATCTATTAAACAATGGAGAAACTCTTTATTTTATTTTCCTAAATTAATTATTAATTACTTCATTTATTTATGAAATTCCTTCTCTCTCCACCGAGTTACATACCATGTGGGTTAATATAGGAATCATATGATACACATAATAGTATAGAATAGAAAGAAACAGAGAATGATATTTGCTCTAGAATCATCATCGTAAATGTGTAATCGAATACAAAATAAGAAATAAACTATATGCAATGCATAAAAGTATCCTTAATGTATACATAAGAAAAAAAGAGAGCCTCATGAGGCTATGAGGCTCCCCTCTCTTTTCGGAGTAATTATTTATGGTTCTTCGGGGTGTTTCATTTGTAATCAATCGGATTATCCTTTAATAAATTATTATGTGGTTGGGTTAATTATAGTCTTATTTAGTTTTATTTAGTTTACATAAAAGTGTGGTAATTATAATTATTAGAGAAGTACGATATTGAAAGAAAGAGAACCCTACACTTAAGTAGCCACATGGATGTACATTAGATTAATAGATGATTAATAGATGATATCTATTAATCTGGGTTACCTAATAGAAGAATTCCAATTTTAAACATTACATTTATGGCCACTTACTTGGGTCCACAAAGCAGTCGCTTTAAACCGATTTAAACTTGCAAGTCAGGGGCAACGAAGTTGGAGGTGGAGGTGAAGGTGGATCCAGATTATAATGATGCCCAGAAAGTCAATCTACTTCTTTTTTTAGACTACCCTTATGTATGTTTGCCTAACATTAATGAACATTCTTATTTTCTAAAGATTTCCCTACACCTCTAGATTAGTTACTTTATCGTAGATCATCTTTTAATAAAGAAGGTATTTCCTTATAAAGATGGATCCCTGAGTCTGTTTGTACCTAAACAATAGTGTTCCAGAAGCAGACATAGAAATGTAGAGAGAGAGTAGCCTCCCTGGGACGTATATGAATTGAGGTTCTACATTATTTCAACCAAGCTTAGATAATTTTTGACTTTCCATGTTTCACTTTTAATTGCTTCTTTTATTCTACTCAATTTATTTTCCGTTAAACTAACTATTTAATAGTTGTCGGTGTTTACTTTGGGCAACATAGAAGATTGAATAAATTAGATTTTCCAAGTGTTCATCTTTTTTTTTTCATTATTTAGTACTTATATATACACATACACTTACATGAACCGTTTATACATACGGGGTAATAACTGCCAAGTTGAGTATATAGACATATACGTACGTACATTCATTTGTTTACATCTTGTCTATTTTTATATTAGCTCTATTTAGGATATAAAATACTAGTATCGCATGCTAATAAGTAAAAATAGCATTTCTTATATAACCAATTGAATCAAGTTAAGTTGTTTCAAATTTTTATAAGTAATTAAGAAGAAAACTTTAAATAAAGTTGGAAAAAGACAGAAAGATAGATCTACATGCGCCTAGTTCTACTGTACCTAATATAGTTCCCAACTTTGTGATCATTGCCGTTTGGTAGAAGAAAAAAAAAGTTCAAAGTCACAGAGGAGAAGTAAATTAAAGGTCTAATTATAAGTTAAATAAGCATTATAAATAATTCCGTGGTAGTTTAAAAAAATAGACAATAGAGTCGGTAAGAACCTACGCCGACTAATTAACAATGCAAATTCACGGGGGATTCGGGAATAAATAAGGATATAAGACTTTACACCCATAATTACTTATCACCGATTTTGATATAATCAATTATCCACCGAAAACTATATATAAAACAATATACGTTTAAACATTAGCCCTATTATATTGTGTGTATTCATTATAAACAAATATAAAATCCTCTCTCGTTTAGTGCATCAATTCTGTAGTAGCCCTGTTAGTAAACGGATTTGGTGAGTCATTCTTATGCAGTTGCATTCAAATATGAATATTTAAAATTAAAACAATTATATCATGTAAATGTATAGACAGACGCCTACAAGATTATCAGCGAAACTCCATATTAAATCGGTTATAAGATAATAATAATTAGTTTCACCAATTTTTCATTCCCAATAGTGTGTCGTAACGCGGTTACGTATTTAAACTTTGCAGCCGTAAAGCCAAGTTAGTGGATTTATGAGGCTTGATGGCTTTAAAGCAGGCTTAGCTTAACTCCCCCGGATTAATTAAGTGGTGGCTACCCCCATTTGATTGATTGATCGAGATTGATAATTGTCTCTAATAAGTGTATAACTGATAATATGAATACCCAAGAGAAAGACAAAACTAAACTGATGGATGGATCCGTGTATGGTTGTATCTGTTCAGTTACTCGAAAACCAGAAAAAATGCACCGATCAGAGTTCTCCTTCAGTTTCACAACCCCGAGTGAAGGTTTCTGGTTCATTATTATCTCTGCTCATCCCCAAAAGTAAAAGAATATTAAGAGGCATTCAAAGTTTAAATCTTTTTGAACTTATTCAATATCTCAAAGGTGAATGACCAAAACCATTAATCTGCATGGTTCTCCCATATTCCCTTTTGGATATGAATAATGTGATATGAATAATTCAGACATTCCACTGTAACGGAATTGATCAATTTCTTAAAATATATACATACTCTGGGGTTATCAAACATGTATGGAGTATAAATAAGCACACTCTACTGTAAACTACCAGTCTCGCGTTCAAATCTCATTGACACATCCAAATGAGGAAAATTTTCTGATTTCGATACACCAGTTAAATGAAATTTATTTAATATATTTATTTATATATAAAAACACCTTGTCACTACAATAATAATAAAAGAAAAGAACTACAAAAGTGATACCTCTAATAAGTGCATTGCACACATTCATAGTTATACAAGATAATAATAATAATGGCAAGATCGAATTTTATTTCACAAGTCTCCGATACAGATACTATTAAAACATTCATCAAAAGCAATCCACCAGATGAAACATCATTAACATCATTGATATTAGGTATCATGATAGGAATCTCAATTGCATTGTTACCGTATCTAACATTTACCCCAATATTGATTTACATTTTATCATTATCAATATTCCATTTCTTAGAATTTTACATAACATCAATATATCAAACATCTAAATTGACTAAGGATTCATTTTTATTATTCTCTAATGGTTCAGAATATTTGATTTGTCATACTATTGCATTATTTGAAACACTTGTTGAATTATTATGGTCCCCATCATTCAAAACAAGTAATTCATCAATTTTTTTCACTTTAAAAATAATCGGATTTGGATTAATTATTTTAGGTCAATCATTAAGATCATTAGCTATGATGACAGCAGGTGAATCATTCTCTCATATAATAGCTCATAATAAAAAGGAAGACCATTCATTAGTGACAACAGGAATTTATTCTTATTTAAGACATCCTTCTTATGTTGGATTTTTTTATTGGGCTATAGGTACCCAATTATTATTATTAAATCCTATATCATTCATACTATTTTCAGGAATATTGTTTAAATTCTTCAATGGTAGAATAAAATATGAAGAATTCAAATTAATACAATTCTTTGGTGATGATTATTCTAAATATAAAAAGACAACTCCAGTGGGGATTCCATTTATATACTAGTTTACCGTTTCTCTTTTCCAAATTAATAAAAAATTATATATATATGGCACATATTAATGTACAAAAGAATTAAATAGACATGAGTGTATATACAAAAAAAAAGCAATTATTATTATCTTTCATTATCAGAAAGTTCAGTCAAATCAATGATATCGTGTTGTTCTGGAATAGATCGGGTTAAAGTTGATTTCGTCACAGTGAATTGCGGTGCAGATGGTTCTGTTGTATAGGCTGGTGAAAGCACAGGAATCACAGGAGGTGTGGCCGTTGTTGTTGCCTGCTTAGTGGAATCAGTACCGTTTGTAATTGATGTATTGGTAGTAGTCTTTGTAACAGTAGCCGTGGTATCTGCATCGGTTGTTGTTTCACTGGTGGTACCTGCTGATGATGTTGGTTTGAAAAAACCTGTATTTGAACCAACCTTACCAAAAAGAGTTGAAATTGAAGATGTGCTCTTCGATAATGGACTAGATGGGAATTCATCTGCATCATTTGAATTATTTGAATTATCATTTGGAGTAAGAAGACTTCTCGTCAATCCACCATTGAACAAATTCGAAAGTAATCTACTGGCAACAGGTGGAGCATTAGTAACTGGCTTTTCAATAGAAGTTGATACATTGTTAAACTTTCCATTATTTTCATTACTATCGTTTTTTTCTTCCTTTTCTTTCTTCTCTGCTTCCAGCATGAGATCTCTAATGACATCCCATTTCGATTTCTCGATCGTTTCTTGCGATGCAGTCTGTGGTGATCCTGTTTGAGAAGATTTCTCCCTGCTGATCTCTTTCTGAACAGTAGATTCATTGATAGGTGGCTCTGTAGTCTTCCCAGGAATTGACTTGTCAGTAGTGTTACTAGAGATTGTTTTCATAGTAGATGGAATGTTAGTTGAATTGTTATTAACAACTTCAGACACTACTTGTGTGGATTGAACATATGGTTGCGCAACAGGTTGAACAGTTTCGACATCTTGACCGGAAGCATTAGGTTGACCTAGTGGTTTCACAACGGGCTCAACTGTTTGAATAGCCTGAGCAGATTGAAGTGCATGTTGAGCAGATCGAGAAGACCGAACAGATTGGGTAGATTCAGCAGATTGGACATGTTCAACGGGTTCAACAGGATGATATTGAGAATGTTGTAAAGTTTGGAAAGGTTGAGGATGTTCAGGATATTGAAACAGTGGGGCCGGATGAACGGATGGTTGAACTTGATCATGTTGAGGTAATGGTGAGGTGGATGGGATTTGATAGTTGGCCTGTATACCCCTCCGTTGAGTGAGTACTCTATTAGTGGATGTTTGAGGGAAAAGGGAATCATTACTTTGAACTCTTGTCATATCATTTTGCGTTTGTTCTTTTAATCGCATTTGTTCTGCATCCCCCATTTGATGTTCTGATAGAGGTTTCCTGGAACTTTCATCATTTGTGTTTGATGGATTGCCATTTTTAATGTTGTCACGAAATGCTTGTGTGGCGGTATGCAAGTTAGGGATGGTGACAGTTGAATGTGGATTGAGAGTGGGAAGAGCTTCAGAATCGTCTGGACAAAATGGTTTGAAACTGCTTTGGGGAGAATGGGTATCTGGTAGAGACTTGATGGCATTTTCAATTTCATTCAATAGTCTCATGTTATCAATATCCTCGATTTGAGCCTTAACAGAATTATAAAGAGATTGATTCGAAATAGGAGGTAGATTCAGATCAAATCCTAACCCCAGAACCGTTAGTTTTTTATAAACCACATTTAATGCTAGGTGTTGAAGAACATTTAACTCATTTGTAGTACTTGCCGCAATAATGTCATTAGATGCTGTAACCAATAAGGCCCTAAATGCCCCCTTTGCATTTGAATGTGATAACTCGTTTTTCAAAGCTGAACGGAGCTGAGATAATCTTTTCTCGATGGTATCCAATACAGTAAATACTGCCTTGAAATACATAATCTGAAGCTGTAGCTTCTTGAACACATCTTCAGTTATTATATTTGTTTGGAATTCCTTCAAAATAGTATATTTTAACTTCAGGCCATCTTCTGCCGTCCGAGTTTCACATAAACTTCTTTTCAACAGTAAAGAGAGCAGGGAAATTCTAGACATAAAAATTTCTTCAAAATATGAAGCAATGTTGGAAGTACAGTGTAGATTTTCGTTCTCATAAATATCTAACAGGTATTTCATCCTTCTATCACCTTCCGGGGACTCTCTGATTTTTGAAATTTTTGCCCATAAAAGTTCCTTTAGTTTTAAATCTGTTGATGCTTGGTGATGATATGACTGGCCAAGCTTCAAAAATGAAGCAAACCCTTCTGTCATGGCTCTTTGGAGTTCACCAGTACCATAACTACTTCCATTGGGAGTAATTTGTCTAGAGTTATCCTGGATACCTGCTAGATCCTGAGCCTGAGCCTGAGCCTGAGCCTGAGCCTGAGCCTGAGATTGAACTTGAGCCTTAGCCCGAACCCGAGCCCGAGCAAGAGCCTGAGCCTGAGCCTGAGCAAGAGCATGAGCTTGAGCATGAGCTTGAGCCCGAGCAAGAGCCCGAGCTTGAGCCTGAGCCTGAGCTTGAGCCTGAGCCTGAGCCTGAGCTTGGGCTTGGGATGCCCTTATTTTGGCGATGGCCTCCTGTTGTGATCTCATTGCTCTATCCTTTTCAATAGCGTACATGTAAGAAACCGGTTGTAACTTAGGTGCATCAGTCACGGATTCAGGTAGATGAGCACTGATCGAAGGTTTTTTAATAGTTGATGACTGTAATGTTTCGGTTTTAGAATTCGGCATAATCTTTCTAAGTTTTTCTCTCCCACTTGATTTGTTGTCATCAATATTAGAAGATGTTCTAGCTGAAGGTTTTTGGGATTCCAATTGAGTCATTGTAGTAGTACTTGAAACTCTGGAACGTAACGGTAGAGGGACATCGTCATCCTCCATTCTGATTGGGGAGCTTTGATTATTCACAATGTAAGGATCTTGTGAATGGGTTGAAGCAACTGGGCTGATAGTTGAAAGGTCGCTGTCATCGTTTTCCAGAAGCTCGATAATCTCAGATTCTGTAGCCTTATTATTGGTGGAACCTCCTATAGGTATATTCGGTATCTCCGCAGTATTCTGTTCCGACACTGCACGAGACTGAGATGGAGGAGGTGGAGGAGGCAGTGGTGGTGGTGATGGACATGAAGCCGGAGGAGGAGGAGGAGGAGGTGGTGGAGGAGGAGGAGGAGGGGGAGATGTTGAATGAGTTGAACTAGTAGATATGTGTGGGTGTGCTCCTCTAGGAAGCATAGCTTCATTATCCGACTCATCCTCTGAGAGAAGTGAAATGATCACAGTCTCATCATTCGGCATCACATTGGTTTCTTCCTCTTTCACTGGATTATTTGCTTGTTGTTCAGCCCTTTTGCTGATTCTACTTGTATCATCCGCGTCTTCCACTGGTCTCCAATTACCATTGTGATCCAGTTCCACTGACTCTACGCTTTCATCAGTGTTCTTAATTATTTCACTGAAATAGTCATCAATTGCAAGGTGTTTCATTTTAATTTTTTTCGAACAAACCGGACAAAGCCAAGTTGAAACTTGTGCCTGTAGTTTTAGGAAAGAGTACGCATCAAAGCATTGTATATGTTCACATTTTGTAGATCTGCATGGATGTGTCATTCTCATGAATGAGCATGGGCAATTTAAGGAAACCACTGCCTTTGAGGTCATCAAACCGTCATCGCTATTCATATCTTTAAGAATAATCTTTAGCGTATCTTCCTTTGAAATATGATGTTGCGCTAGAATTTGATTTTCTATAGTCTCTAGTGGAACCACATCCACAACATAAATGTACATTAAGAAATCGTCAGAAGCATAGGCATAAAGAATATCCAAATAATTCTTCTCGTACATTTTCACGAATGGTGTCAAGTCAGCGGGTCTAGCTGACCCTGGTATGGTCTTAATACCTTTGAAGCTATCTTTAACTTTTACCTGATTCATGACCACTTCAAGAGGGTTTGGGAATTCAATATATTGTTCTGTTGATGAGGCCTTGCGAGAGCTGTCCACTCTTCCAGAGAATAAGAACAACTTCATGTTTGGACCTTGATTGAGTAAACCACGTTCCTGATCTGTTAAATAAAAGTGCATTCTGCATGATCCTCTTCCAACTGCATTCTTTCTTGCAAGGGCTGGATTATTTCCCTCGCAGGAGAGCAATCTATTCACTGTGAAAAATGGGCTCTTTTTAAAGTATATTGAGAGAGCACCTCCCCCTGTTTGTTGACGTTTCTTTTCGTGTCCTGAAAATTTGGATTTGTATCTCGCCACTAATGCATTGTAATCTGGAATGGTTTCGTATGTTTTGGCTTTTAAGATGATATCTCTGACTGCATGCAGCTTAGGTTGATCATCACGAAGTTTAGCCTTAGATAAAAAGCCATCTATTCTATCTTGTAAGTCACCCTTTCTACCACCTTGAACTAGATCAAGAGCCTTACATACCTTTTTTAGCTCTGTCATTTTGAGAGCATTTATTGATCGTATTGTATCCTGTTTGTGGTAGATACCAGTGTTAGTAATTCGTGTCTAGGGGATGAAATGATTAATTTAAAAAAACGTACATTGAACGTGTTCTCAGGCATGGGATCAAGTTGATGACCACTCATTCTGGTTCCACTGTATATTGTTGATGATTTAAGTAATCGTACTATAAAAGGGATTTGTTTTAATGGCTAAAAAATCAAATCAACATTATTCTCCATCGTATCTTTCCATGATTTCTCGTGTCCCCAAAAAAAGAAAAATAGTTAATTTGGTGTGCGGCTTTTATTTAAATACTAGTTATAAAAGACTACATAGAGGACCAATAAGTAGAGCATCTACTAATTGACCTTGTTTCATGACTTTCTTACCATCAAAATCAATACTAGAAGGTAAGCATACAAAGGCATTTGCCCCCTTAAATGAACCTATTCTACTAGATCTCTGAAACCCGGTAGACTCTGCAATTAAATCTAGCTTTTCATCCTGGTACACTGTAACTCTTTGATATTCAGGTCTCTTTGGATCAAGTTTATAATCACCCAATAGTTTAACTTTGATCTTAGGTAAGCTTGGAAGAGATCCATCAATAGATGGTGCCCCCTGAAACTTCAACAATGATGGTAACACAAACAAATGATAGCACACTGATGCAGACGCTGGATTTCCAGGAAGAGCAAAGATAACTTTCTTGGTACCTTTGTAATCAACGGTGGCGAACGTGGTTGGCTTCCCTGGCTTCATTTTGACTCTACCAAAGTGAATTGTTCCCTTAAGAACTCTTTCAATTGTAGGTTTTAACAAATCTAATTCACCCATGGAGACACCTCCCGTAGTGATCAAATAATCGGAACCCTTATCAAATGCCTTCTTAAGAAGATTAGCCAATTCCTCTTTCTTATCGGTGGCAATCCCTAAGTCAATTGAATCATATCCAGTATTCGTAATTGTGGATATCAATGTTGGTCTATTACTGTCGTAAACTTCACCGTAACGTAAATTACTTGAATCAGAAACATCTCTTAATTCATCACCGGTAGACAATACAGCCACCAATGGCTTCTGGAAAACTTTAATTTTGTGGATCCCAACACTGGCGAGTAACCCAATTTCTCCACCACTAGTTGAGATTCTTGAACCCTTCTTAAGAATGAGAGCACCTTCTTTCAAGTCAGAACCCACTTCTCTTATGTTATCATTTGGCGTCACACCCGTAGCTAATATCTTGACCTCCTTCTCTTCGAGAGCATCTTCGGTCAGTGAAACTAGTTCTGTCTCCTCGACCATGACAACAGCGTCCGCACCAATGGGCACAGGAGCACCAGTAGTAACTCTAGCTATGGATCCCGATTGAAGTTCACTTTCCTTACTCAGAGAAGAAGCATGAGAAATGGACACAATGGGGTAAGCACCTGGCCCATCAGTGCTGATAACAGCATATCCATCAACTATACTAGCCCTAAAATTTGGAACATTGACAGGAGAGAAAATGTCTTCCACAACGTAACAACCTGTAAGTAAGGGATCTGTGATATCCAATTCAATGACTTTAGAATCCGGAGTTTCCATTCTGATCAATTCGTGAGCTTCTTGGACTGAGATAATTGGATATGGGGACTCTCTTGCCCGCTGTGTAACAGGAGCACTTAAGTCGTTAGAGATGAGCTCATGTCTGGCAATCCCACATCCGATTCTACCAGAGACTTTATCTCTTCCATCCTTGTCTTCACCATGATGATGATCATGGATGTGCACCTCCTTCTCAATTCTGTGGAACACAGAATTGATTGGACTGTCGGGTAGTGCGTTGTTAAATGTTCTATTCATCTTTTTGTGCAAAGCCCTGGCATCCTTATTGCCGATCTGAAGTAAAGCGTGCGGTAACGTCCTCACAACGGCAGCCAGATTCTCCGTGGAACCTTTAGGTGATCCAGGTAAAGTTATAATCAAGGATTTATTTCTGACACCGGCAACAGGTCTTGACATGATAGCAAATGGGGTCACCTTTAAAGAATCAGACAACATGGCATGCACAATACCAGGAGCCTCTCTTTCGATCAATGGCTTCACTGCCTCTGGAGTGACATCATTGAGAGTGAACCCAGTACCACCACATGTAAGAATCAAATTCAATTCATCTGTGAGGGTCCATTTGCTAATAGTGTATTGGATCTCATCGATTCTATCAGGAATGATGGTGGTCTTACTGACATTCAAGTGGTTCTGTTCTGGTAGGTCTTTGTTAACGGTTAATAAAAACTCGGACAATGCTGGTGTAGTTGCATCCTGAGACTTGTCCTTGTAACAAGTATCTGATAGTATTATGATACCAACGTTGAATCCCATTGTGATATATCTATATCATCATTAAAGAAAACTTATAAATCTCCGGAAAACTCCAATTTTTGAAAATAGAAAAATATGCAGCATCTTTCTCCGTATAGTGTTTATCGGTACTTCTGGTCAGCAATATACACTCCATGGTTAATGTTTATTTGAAAACTATACCTGGTATACAGGATATTACATTGCATGCTGTGAGTGTGAATACACTCACACTGGAATTAAATGAAAACTTAAAGATGATGTTGCCCTCCAAAGTCGCAAGAGCATCGGTGATAGCAACACGAAATGGATCATCCATTTTGAAGCATCAAACGGTATCAGAGTTATTTGGTGATACACCCCAAGGTTCAAGTGATCATCTAGATTTACATCTACGGATTCCTATGTGTGGTGGTAAGGGAGGGTTTGGTTCCGCTTTAAAGAAAAACGGAGGCAAGATGAATTCCAAGAACGTCACCAAGGACAATTATAGAACTCTCTCTGGGGTGAAGTTGAAGACTCTTAGGAAACTCGAAAAGATAGATTCTCTTAAGAAGGATATGAATTCTTCTCAGGTTAAAAGGTTGAACGAGAAAAGAGAGAAACTTATGAAGATCCTGGATATGAATACCAAGGCCATCGCTAATCAAAATGCCAAATTTGATGACTCTAAGTATCTAGATGATTTGGATAAGGTCATGGATGAAATAAAGGAATCTGTGGGATCAGCGTTAGATACTGAGGATGATGACTCCGATAGTTATGGTGGAGAGGAAGATGATCTTGTTGATGAAAACGATAGCGGTGATGTTACGTCTTCTGAAGGTGGTAAGATTAAAGAGGGTACTTCCAGCCGGTTGATCAATACAGATAGTGCTGTAAAGCCTAAGAGTGGATTACAATCTAGGATTGATTCCTTCTTCGATTGACAAAAATAACTTAATGATATATATATATAATGATAATGATTTACTTTACTAGTAGTTACCCTCTTCAAAGGTGGGAATCCAATTTTTTTAAATTTGTGAAAAAAAAATTTTGTTAAGAAAGATCAAGACGGAGAGTATTAGGTATTCCTTCTTAAACGTATAAAACTAAATAGTCAAGTCATGTCCTCCACTGCATTAACACCAAGCCAGAAGCTGGATATTCTAGTGGATACCTTTATTGCCAAATTAAAGAGAAACCAAATTGTTGGTTCATATAAAGTTGCCAATGAGACGTGCCATTTCTTGATGAGAGTGACATCCAATTCAAGATGGTCCACTCCAGGTGAATTCATTGAATTGATACGAGATGTCGGTAGAAGAATAGTTGAGGCTCTCCCTAGACAGTTTGCCGCAGCTAATATCATTAGAAGAGTGTTGGCTATCATCAGAGATGAAGTCAACGGTACAGGTGAGTCATCATTGAACGCCAATGCTGATAATTACAATACGACGACGGGCCCAGTTGATACCTCCATGTTCCAATTGCTCTCTACTTCAAATAAAAACAACAACTCGAATCTCAAAAAGCAAAGTACTAAGGCACAGAATAATGATTTAAGATCTGTGGTTATCCAGGGAATACGAGAATTGATGGATGAACTCTCATCTATCAATGAAAATATAGAATCCATGACTGTCGATTTGATTCACGAAGATGAAGTGTTATTGACACCTACTCCAAACTCTGAAACTGTTTTGAATTTCTTATTGAAGGCCAGTTTGAAGAGAAAATTCACAGTTTTGGTTACCGAGAACTATCCAAACGATATTAAACTTTCGCATAGATTTGCTAAGAAATTAGCTGAAGCCAACATTGAAACTGTTATAATACCAGATTCTACAGTGTTTGCTGTTATGTCAAGAGTTGGTAAGGTTTTAATTGGTGCTAGATCTGTGTTTGCCAATGGTGGATGTCTAAGTACCGCAGGTGTGTCTACCGTTTGTGAATGTGCTAAGGAACACAGAACCCCAGTTTTCACTGTTGCTGGTTTATATAAATTCTCTCCGACATATCCATTTGACAGAAACTCATTAATCGAGGTTGGTAACTCTGGTAAAGTGATACCATATGAAGATACTGATTTAGTCAACAAATGTGAAGTGACCAACCCATTAAATGACTACGTGTCACCAGATCTCATTGACATCTACATCACCAATATGTATGTATTATTATATCTACTTCAATTGTTTTTTCCATCAAGAATTACTAACAAAAATAACTTTATTTCTTTAGTGGTGGGTTCTCTCCAAACTTTATCTACCGTATTGTGCTGGATAATTACAAGAGTGAAGATGTCGATCTCGGATCATCATAACTTCCCTCTGTATAGAACATCTTTTAATGCATCGTTAATATATAAATTATAACTATAAAATCACAATTCCTCCTCATCATGCCCCGTGCCTCGCTCGGTCAATTGTTACTTTCTATTGATCTTGAGCTGGATACCTTTTTATCAAAGTATATTCATATACTTAAGATTAAATGTGTAAGGGGCTACAAGAAGTTCCATTAGTTTAACTTTGAGTACGGTTTCTTTCAGAACTCTTCGACAGAGAAACTGTAATTATTAAAACTTTACATTGTGTAATCGGAATTATGTAGCTAGCTCAGTGCTCAACGACGAAAAAAATCGAATCGAACGAAAAATTTAAATTCTAACTGCCTCGTATAGCACCGATCGAATGATTCACTTCATCACATAATTATCTATAATCATTCTAATTATCATGTCACTCAGCCTAGATACAACTTTCCTAATTGCCATCGTGGTGATTCTTCTCACGTTTGCCTTCAAGAATGTCCTTTTCGCTCCTGTCTCTACCATTGAGATCGGAGAAGAGTCTACCCCTTCAGTTACTGATCCAACGGCATCAAAGACGTCCACTACTGCTACGGGTGAAGACGATGATGAACCAACTTTAGAAAAAGTGTTCACTCCAAGAACTTTATACAAATACAACGGGTTTGATTTGGAAAAAATATACCTTGCAGTGAGAGGTAACGTGTATGACGTTTCCAAGGGTAGACAATTCTATGGTCCATCAGGTCCATACTCTAATTTTGCTGGGCATGATGCAACAAGAGGATTAGCCATGAATTCATTTGATGAAGGTATGCATAATGCAATTTTGCGTTTTTTACTGATTTACCACAAAGACTATTTTACTAACAAATTCATTTATTTTCTACTAATATAGAGGTCATCAGAAACTGGGATGAACCAATTGATACATTAGATGACTTAACTGAATTAGATCATAAGTCACTTGATGCCTGGGAAGATACTTTCAAGACTAAATATGCTAAAGTTGGTATTTTAGTCAATGAAGATGAAGTTCCACCAAAATAGGTCGTGGCCTCCACCCTCTTTCCCAAAAAAAAAAAGCAAAACACCAATTGTATTTATTCATGTAGTCTCCTCTTCTCTTCTCATATACTGAATTGAAATTCTTCACATCTATTTAAACTAATATGTAGAACCAACCTAATACTATGTTAAACGATTCTCAGGGCGGTGAAATTCTCCATTTTTTTCAATTTTTTTTTTGTTGTCCGTTTGAAAAAGATCAATGGATGATATAGGTATTATCATATACTTTTTACGTATCTCTCCAAGAATACTCATATCATAATGTCTGTGACAATAGCATTAGATGACTTAACTGTCAACAATTTAGGAATATTCAATGTTATCGCTTCTCCAAAGGAATACCCAGAATCCTATATCAAGGAATGTCAAGAATCTGGAGAACTAAGTCAGTACGCTTACTTCGGTGAGGTCCCAGTTGGATTAATAGCGTCAAAGCCTTTACAACCAGCTAACTCTAAATCACCAGTGGGGTTGCTCATCGAGGCACTAAATGTTTTGAAGGCTTACTCCGGTAAATTCAACGTTGAAAAGACATTAATCGAACACATTGAAAATTTGGCCGTGGAGAAGAGACATCTCACCAAAGTTTACGTTTTATTGAAGAGTGACAGTGCAGATGGGCTTGAATCTTTATTCAAAAATTCTGGTTACACCGAGGAAGATGCCAGTGGTGAACTCTATAAAGGTTTAGCATTAGAAGATGGGTTATTGTTGAAGAAGGAATTGGCTTGAGGTATAATGAATCATTTTTTAATATATTTATAGAAGACTTGTTTAATGTATATTTGTTAGTCGATATATCAGATTGTAGTGTATTTTAGTGTGTAGTTAATTGTGTTGTACTAAGATATTATATTAAACATCATTAATCCGGTGAAATCCTATTTAATTTTAAGATTATCCGCTTTTCAGAAACTTTACATCATTGCAGTCGTGAATGTTAACTAGATGATTTATTTAATATATGTCCGCTTCTGTGGGAATGAGCTGTAACACCACCCTAGTATATTCATTACATTTATCAATTGAGGTAGTCAATTGTTTTTATTACTTATAGTGGGTTTAACTTTTAGCAATGTACAACAGTAATAAAAGTATGATCTAAAAAAAGATGGTGTGGTGCTACAGGTTACAATTTTATTCATTGTATATAATTCATAAGTCACCCTAAGTCACAATATAGAATAAAACAATTAGAATTTAATATAGAAGCAATTATAAAGTTTCCGGAAAACAATGAATATGAAATATATACATATAAACAACCTGAAATTTTCATACGATTTCACACGAAGAATGATTAAAAAATTATGGGACATTTGCTCCTGTGTATTTCAAATATATATAGATGAAGTAAAATCCTGTTTCTTTTCAATTTTTTCTTATTATTGTTATTATTACTATTTCAATTTTATAAATCAATTCAATTCAATTCAATTGACTTATTTAAAACTTTCTTATATATCTCAAAATGGTTAACTACTCTTCTTGGATGGGTGAAGTCAATGGTGACACTTATGTCTCCAAATTAGCAATCCCAGGTACTCACAATGCTGCTGCTTACCATACTTTAGCTCCACCTTCAGTTCAATGTCAAGGTAAATCTATTAAGGACCAATTAGAAAATGGTGTCAGATTCTTGGATGTCAGATTATCCAAGAACTTCATCCCATTGGCTAAGGATGAGGATGATTTGATTGTCGTTCATGGTAATTTCCCAGTTAAGTTAACTGGTACCGTGAAATTCACTGAAGTCTTAGATGATGTCTACGATTTCTTGAAGGACCACAACTCCGAAACCGTTATTGTTTCTATTAAGCAAGAGGGTAACGGTACTTGGGATAACGATAAGGATGAGTTTCCTAATGTTATCGAATCCAAGTACTTGAAGGATAACAAGGACAAGTGGTACTTGAAGTCATCAATTCCAAAGATTAACGATGCTAAGGGTAAGGTTATCTTGTTCAGAAGATTCGGTGTCAAGGACTCAAGTAAGTCCGACAGTTTCGGTATCCCAGCTTCCTCTTGGAGTTACAACACCACTTGTGATGACAGAGGATTATTCTGTGTCCAAGATTTCTGTGAAATCAAATCCGAAGATGATATCCCAAAGAAGGCTACCTACGTTAAGGATTTGATCAAGAGAGCTAAGGAATACAACCAATCCAACTCTGATCCAAAGCTTTTCGTTAATTTCTGTTCTGGTTCTAACTTTTTCGACCACGATTGCTGGCCAAATGCTGTCGCCGATGGTATCAAGGAAAACAAGGTTTACGAGGCTTACGACAAGGGGTGTGGTATTGTTGTCTTGGATTACGCTGAGAAGGACAGCTGGAGTATGGCTAAAAAGTTGGTTGACAAGAACTTTTAATTGATCTGTGTAAATCAAATTCAAAAAAAAAAAGAGACCTGTTACGTTCTTTTTCCTTTCTCTATATTTTTTTGACTTACTATCATTCTTTTTATTTGATATAATCTCTTCAGACCAAATATGAACTTTTTTTCCAATAAAAACAAAATTGTAACTGTATATACCCCACAATTTGATCTTATCAGACACGGAAAAAAAAGATAATAACCTAAGCATAGGGCTAAGCTCTCCTGATCTCTTCTCGCTTAAGTCAGAAAAGATGAAAAAAGTGAATATAAAAAAATAACGTCACAGACAGGATTCGAACCTGCGCAGGCAAAGCCCACCGCCTTAGCAGGGCGGCTCCTTAACCACTCGGACACTGGGACGCTATATAAACGGTGCCTTTTCGATTCGCTCCATCTAGTCAATTTTTATTTTTCATTCGCGCGCGGCTTTCTGGCTTGATGGTGATTAATTTCCTTAGTTAAGTATTTATGTGGGGCCTTCTGGCTGTGAGGCTCATGTTCCTAATTTTGAGATGATCCACTATTTATTGTGTTAAAAGGCCACTAATAGATTCATTAAAGGTTTAGATCTCAGAAATAAGAGTTTATGTATATACTCAGTCAGTTATAGGTTGCTTGAACTATTCTGAAATAATTAAAACCTGATTTATGTTGAAATGCAAAGATAAGAATTTGAGAAATTTATCCAAATTTCCTCTGACTATCCGCCAATATTGGAGGAAAAAAGTAGTTGTCCCCTTTAAGTTATAGTAATAACAATCCTCGGGATCAGAAATAGTATTTACAATGAGCTTCAAACCTGTTAATACCACCCATCCATAGCTACAGTTCCCATGGAATAGCCGAACAGCTTTTTTTTTCTGCGTGTCCTATTTTCTTGTCATGATGCAGTCCGACTTTAAGCTATTTTGATATATTGAAGCACCTTCTATCACTTCAAAATTGAGCTACAAGTCAACCATTATTACTTAATCAAACTCTTGGATATAATACCTCAATATGTATACTACCAAAATTCATTTTTATACCATTTTAAAACAACTATTAATTGATAAAACCGCCGATGAGATGACCGATCATCCGAGATCAAGATACCTCCGAACGGTTTCCTCTGTTGGTTTGCTATATCTGTGTTTAGAATTACAATCCCTTCCATTTGGCTTAATTAAATTTTTTAGTTGCCTTAGTGGACACTGATTACCATCTTCTTCACCGGATTAACCTTTAATATACTACAATAGCACTGGGTATCGTCCCTATTACTGACCTTATTAAAAAGACAGGAAAAAAAACATAATAGTTTCGAAAGCAATCCGACAAACGGCGCACACCTTTGATGCAACCCCCTTTACAACATAGTAATTATCCAATGAGTGATAACATAATTCCTAATGATTTGACTCAAGTGAATGAAACAGTGTTATTGAACAATTTAAGCAAATTAAACATAAATGAGGCTACCAAACCTGGACCTCTTCTCAACACCACGTCTTGCCCCTCATCGCCCATGGTTGACGCTGAACTTAGTTCCATCAATGAACCAAGATCCCCTACGGAGGTAGACGTGAAACCAAATTTCTTGTATCCGAGACCCACTCCCTTCCCCTATGGGTCTACCACATTCCAACAACCTGAACCAAGAAAACCAGATGAACATGAATTCCCAGAACTGGGGGACCCCGAATTTGATGTGTATTATGGGGCGCGTGATGTAACCATAATAGAGGATTTCCTGAATCACATTGAAGTTAGGTTCCAGAAATATAAATTGAATGAACAGAATACACCAGGACAATACAAGAGCAACCAAAATTGCAAATTAAGATATTTCAGACGTCATCTTAGGGGGGAACCCCTAGTATGGTGGGATAGCGTTAGTTTTGATGTTTTCAATTGGGGTAACGCAAAGGATTTGTTCAGAAAGAGATATTACCATGGACCTTTCAGAGAAGAACGAGATGAAGCTATTGAGAAGATGTATAAGATTAGACAACGCACTACGGTTGCCAATTATGTTTTACAATTCAATAAACTCCTGGAAACAGTAGGACCGGGTTATTACACTTCGGAGTTTCTCACTGATCATTTCACTAGAGGACTGAACGATCATTTAAGAGTGTTAGTTAGGATGATGAATCCAGTGAGTCTGAAAGATGCAGAGATAAAAGCTAGAGCACTGGAATCTTATAACAGCAATACTAATAATAATTATAAGATGAAGAAAAGACGTCAAAGACGTCACAGTGACTCTAGTACCAATTATCCACATAATCTACATCATCATATATAACGTTTACATATCCATTTAGTATTTATAAATTAATTAATGAGACATTAATATTAATAAACAAAATAACCCAAAAGATAATAAAAGATGAAGGAAAAAAAAAGCAAAACCATGACAGAAGTATAATTTTAAACCAGTAAAGAAAGAGAAATGATATGCAGATGCAAATCAGAAATATAAATAAGAGAGAAGGTATTAACTACCCCTCTATGAAATGCGGTGTAAAGAAATAGGAAGCAAAAAAAACAAGAAAGAGTGATCGAAAGGTTCAATTCAACATTCATTAGCCCAGATCTTTTGACAACTTCTGGTGAATTCACCAAACACATCACTCTTCCAATCATACATGATTAAACTCAATTTATTGATAATCTTGGTCAATTCTATATTGACATTCTTTTCCACATTGACACTGATAAAATGAACATCATTTAATAAATAATTAAAACAAGGGGTTAACTTATCATTCAATTCTAAATGTAATTTGATAATCTCATCATTCAATTCGGCTGTACTCAGTTTAGCTATAGATCTTTGATTCTGTAAACTGTGATGTGTAGCAGCAGATGAATGTCCTGCAATAGTGGAACTCCAATGGTGAGGTCCAGTAGTATTATTATAATTCTTGATGAAAGATTCTTCTTCCGTGTCTTGATCAAAGTTCAATAATGGATCTTGAATGGCTTGTTGACTATTACCAGTGACAAATCTTCTTGACCGCTTAATTTTCAAATCAGTGATTGCCTTGTTTAAACTTGGTGATTGAATGTCGGATTGTGATAACATTTCATTCAATCTGAATTCTGCAGATAATTTGTCAATGATACATTTCAATCTTGATTGTTTACGCAGAATGATATCCTGAAGATAACTCAATTGCAGTTCTTTCATTTTACGTAATTGTAAAACTTGAAGAATGGCGGTCAATGTTAATCTTATAATCATTAATGGTTCTTTCACTTTGATTGTGGTTGCTTGAGTTAGAAATTCAATGTTTAGAAAAGTTAAATCAATTTTATTACCAAACCGTTCAATTGTTTGATGTTGATTCTCTAAGATACTGAAAATGTTGAAGAATCCACCTAGTTCAACCATAGTGATTCTATTCTTCTCGAAATCCTTTATGATATGTTTCACAATGTGTTCCAAATTTTGCACAATGTGAAGTATAGCCTTGATCTTAGTCTCCAAGGGTATAAACACTTTAGAATTCAAGCCTGAATTGTACTTTTTAATGAGACCGACCGGTGGCATAGGTAAATATGTGATATATGGATTGGGCTTTGTTGGATCCTGAGGTGAAGTTAATAAAATAGATTTAGACGATAATGTAGTGAATGGTGGACTATTCAAAATGTGAGACCAATTCTTTTCATTGGGATCCAAGAATTTATTCATTATTTCTGAATTTCTGACATCATCATCGGATATCAATTCATTTAAGAAATATTCCAACATTCTTATTCTTCTTTCAATAATGTGGGTATCAGATTTATAATTAAATGGGTTTTTCAAGAATTTTCCCAATGAATGCTTCTCAGGGATTGGAGCTATAATTTTAGTTTGAAAGAATTTAATCAAATAAGATCTCAATGATGCAAAATCGGAATAACGTCTCATCACACTAGTTTCAGAAAGTTGGATCTTATAAAACACTGTTTTCACATTTCTGAAATCTCTACTTATCTCGAATCCTATAATTTTGATTTCATGTTCTTGTTGATGGCTCATTTCATTGGCTGATAATCTATGGGTTCTTCTATTCTGTAACAACGACAACGCCGGATTGACATATAGCGTAGGTTGTTCACTCATCGATATCTCTGTGAAATTCCCCGTGTCATCCCCTTCATCATTATCAGAGGAATCAGAGTTCTCTACGGCTTCTGGTGCATCACTAACAGCCTCATCCGAACCACTGCTTGTGTAATTGAATTGCTTATCGGGACTGAGTGTTTTTATTAGCGGGTCCCTATGAGAGTTCGCTGGAGAAGTGGCCATCCTCACAGGAGATTCAGAATTATCACTATTGTACACTGTAGTACTAGTATCAAAGTTGGATTCATGGAACAGTGATCTAGGCTTATTTGAGTCTTTGTTATTGGTTTCAACAAATATGTTATCCTTGTCAGTGTTCTGTTGTAATTTAGATGACTCTGGGGAAGTAGCAAATGCATTGAACATTGCACTGTTATCTATAGTGTTGGAATTATGGATGTTAGCATTCAGTATACCATTCGAGTAATAATGGTTTGACCCAGCAAACGGGTTATTATCATGAATGAAATCGTCTTGAAAGTCGAAATCCATGATGGGCTAGCTAGCTGGCTGGGTGTATGTATTTGTGTGTTATATTGTATAATAAAACAACTTCTTTTGAGTTAAAAAACTAACAACAATTGAATTTGTTGATCGAATTTTCTTTATATCTATTGAGCTATAATTAAAGTAGTAATTGTGATATATATCAATACTAATGTAATCTTATCATGTGTTTTGTAAAGATAGTTTTTAAAACACACCAAGAAAAACAAAAAAAGGATGGCGCTGTGTAGAGATGTTTTTTGTTATTGGATAAGATTAAACAGATAAGAGTACTATACAAGATTGTATTGAAGTAATATAATAAGTTATAATTATGAATAAACGAAAAACACAAAGAGTAACAAAAAGGAAAACGAAAAGCAACCCAATTTTGAAAAAAAAAAATAGAGATGAAAAAAGAAAGATGAAAACAAAATGAATAAACAACCACCGATGTAATTTCTCCTAGAAATTATAATAAAGAAACCTTTAGTTTAAGGGAGACAAAAAAAAAGAAGAGGATATTCTAGATACCGCAGGGGAAAAGGGAAAAGGTTTGAAGGCCCATATGATACAGACTTAGTTTGAAAGAAACAGAACTACACTAAAGGAAACTTAATGTAAAAAGCATAATGAAAGAAAAGACGAAAACAAACCATCATAAAGTAGTAGTAGAAGAAGCCATGAGAAAAAAAAAGGTATTTCTATTAATTCTATTTCCGGTAGTGAAGAGAGATAAGAGGGAGAGAAGGAGGGGGGGGGGGACATTAAATGATTTATAAGGAAAGGTCAATTTTTAAAATTTTCTATTTGGCCATTTGAGCAGTAGCAGTAGGTTGAGGAGAACCAATTCTCATACCGGTATGAGGGTTAACGATTTCCAAAACTTTTCTGACTCTTGGGGTATTAGATCTTGGAGATGCAATAGTAGTTGGAGTATCATGAATACCATTCACTGAAACTTTATCAATGGTGGAATCACCTGGAGTCACTGGTAAGGCAATATTACTTGAATTAGATGGGGAAGTAGTTGGACTGAAGGTAGTAGATGTGTATGGATTGAATTTTTGTTGTTGTTGCTGTTGTTGTAATTGTTGTTGTTGAATTTGTTGAATAACGTCGGGGCAAAATTCAATGTCATCTTCGATTTCGAAACCTTTAGAAGACATGAATCTAGCTCTATGAGTGGAGAAAAGAGATGCGACAGAACTTTGAGGAGAAGATAACGCTAGAGATCTGTAACTTGAAGATGAAGAAGCAGACGATGAAGCCGAGTTAGGGAAGGAAGTGGAATAATTATTACCGAGAGAGTTACCTCCAACACCGACCCCGCTGTTATATAAATCGATAGGAGCAGAAGTAGCAGCAGTGGATGTGGCCCCAACTAGAGTGGGTTGTCTTTGAGTGTTTAAAAGAGATTGGTAAGACAAAGGTGAAGTTGTAGCTGGATTCACATTATTGGCAGCGGCTGTTGGGTTAGTAGCGACAGCCGAGGCTAACAATGAGGCGAACGAAGTGGGTTGTTGTTGTTGTTGGGGTTGACCCTGACCCTGACCCTGTTGTTGTAAGTCATTTGGATAACCTTGGTTAGCATAATAACTCATGATTAGAGGTGTTTTATAGATTTATTGGTATTTTTTTTTTATCAGTTATATTAGATTTGAAAAAAAGAAAGAAAAGGAGTGACCACTTGTTGAGTTGTTCTTTCTTTCGGAATTTTTTTGTTTGTTTATATATTGATATGTATAAAGGGGAATCCTTAAATAGTTAAAGGTGAAGAGTTTAATGAGAGTGTAATGATATTTAAAATAGATAGATCTAAGATTGAAAGGGGTAAATTATAAAGTAACTGAAGTAAAGATATGAAGTAATTTTAAAAAAAAAGCCAATTTAGTATAGTTCGGTACACATGATCATGTTATTTTTAATTAAAAGCCGTCGATTCTCTAATTAGGCGGCTGGGTTTTAGCAATCAATTATTTATTAAAGGCTGTGAAAATTGAGAGTCGATCGACTCTAAGTCAGTCAACTACTTATCTAACTCCGAAATTAATATAAAAATAATTCGGTGTAGAGATGTATACATTTAATCAAATATTGGATTTTTGGAAAAGGGGATTAATGATTAAATAGGTTTATGGAATTCCCTTCTTTAGTTAAAATACACCCAAGAAAAAAAATATGGATACTAATAAAATATTTAAGTCACTATCAGTGGTCCCCATTCATGATCCATCCTTCAATAGATTGACTCCGGCTGCATCTTCTTCACAGATTACTAACCCTAAGTTTCAAGAAGTGGGAACATCAAACAGGGCACCCAAACTGGATGGACTTGATGATTCATTCAATGATGATAGCTTTATCCATGCTTCCCCTGTTAAAAACATTGCACACATTGAAAACTCTATTCCTTTCAAACCCATTGGCAAACCAAATACTCCCGTTGCAAGAAAGAGAACAGTCGGTGAAATCATCAAGGAGTCTTTCCCTCCTCGTAACAGTACAAACGATTTGTTTGATATCACTGCTCAATTACCTAATTCAATAGACCAAGTAAAGACACCTAAAACTTTGTTTAAGGGAAAGCAAAACTCCAGTAAGGCTAAATCAAGAGCAAAGGCGAAAACTATTAAGAAAAAGCCTGTCACCCAACAAGAAACCCCAACAAGGACAAATCGATACAACTTTAAAGAAAGAATGACACGTTTCCAGGCAAGACGAGTCGAAGAACAGAAATTACATGAATTAGAAGAACAAGAAGCCAATCAACATAAAAATAAGAAGTTAAACGTAGGAGAAACTATAGAGGAACCTCAAGTTCAGGTCCAAGTTCAAGTTCCAGCTTCAGATCCAATTGATGATCCATATCCTGCTGTTCTCCCACAGGTTCCACTGGTTACAGCACTCTCTAATGTTACTGAATGTGTAGAACCATCTTCACAAGTAGATGGAACCACATTCATGGAAAATCAAACTACAATGCCAACGGAGATAATTGATCTCCAGGGGGACAAGCCAAAAGAAGATCCACAGATCACAAGCAAGAGCCAAGGTATTTCTCCAAAGGAAGGTGAAACTATATTGCAAAGTCTCAATGAATTTAAAGATTACTTAACAGAACAAGTCACCAATGTATCCAATTTAGTCAATAATGGAGGAGGTTGCTCCGCCATCGATGACAGCACTGGTATTGCCACAATTACCACTTCTAATATCTTTGACACATTAAATCTGATGTTAAATGCAGTGACCAAACGTATGGAAATGGTGGATACCGTGATCAATAATAAGCATCAACAACTACGGATGGAATTGGATCAGAAATTTCAATCATTACATGATTCTCATAGATTAAAAATTGATAAATTTATGTCCACCACTAGAGCCTCGTTACAGGGAATGATCACCAGTGAGGATGACTTGTTCAATCACATTGCAAACTGTAAACCTACTGTCTGAAAGAATGACTCTTAAGCTAATCTAATATATTGCTCTACATATAAAATATTTGTTTTTTATCTAACCGTACAAGTAGGCTGAGGCTATCTCCACAAATTTGATCATTAACGATAAAAGACCCTTAAGGGGCGCGCGTATATCCAGTCAGCTACATGCGAGTGGAGAAAACCCCCGGATCAAGAACAATGCCAAAATAGCACATGTATTATATCGGATGGTGAACAAATAATTAAAGTATAAAAGCAACCAGGAATCCATTTTTCAATATATATTGATCTTCTGTTGATAATTCAATTATCCATAATCAATTAAGTAAATTAATTACGCAACTATGTCATATAATCCACCATCTGGCCCACCACCAACTTATTCTAAAACAAACTTAGACAGTGACACTACCGATAACACCAATAATAATGTCGTTTATTCTGCACCATCTGGTCCACCACCAGAAAAGACTGCCAACACGAATAATATAATTCCACCTACTGGTCCACCACCTAATTGGAACTCCAATGGTGGTTCATCCACCACTACCACAAGAGATACTGGGTTTGAAAGAGCTCTACCTAGAAAGGAAACCACATTAGCCAATCTAGATGCAAGTGAATACACCAAATTGCTTCCCTACACTTATCTAACAATTAATGGTATCCAATCCCCTGAATTATTAAAGGAATACCTAAGATCTATAGGTAAACGTCGGAAATCCATTTTCGGTGGTAATAAGGAGAAAAAGGACTTAGCTAAAGGTTATGATTCCAGTGTTGTGATTAGTCCTAAATCTCTTCAAAAAGTGTTTTATAAATCACCTGATGATATAATGAATGTCTTCTTGGAAGATAAATGTTTACCAAGGATAAGACGATTAGCTACAAGATTCAATTTAGCTGATAAGGAATACTTGTTTTATGATCTTTGTCAAATTTGTTTATTCGACGTTTTCTTTTACATAGATAATTCTGGATCAATGTCTCAAGGAACTAGATTGACTCAATTACATACATTCTTGAACTTGTTTCTTCAAACTAATTCCTCTACACAACCTTTAAGATTGAAAATAATGAATCATCACGAGGAAATAGCTAATGCCCTATGGGTGAATTATCAAATTGATTTGAATAATATCACTACAGAGGAACAATTAAATGTAGTGTTCAATACTATGTCTGTGTCTGGAGTGACACCATTAGTGTCAAGATTATATGATTTAATTCTTAAACCTGAAATTTTAGAAAAACCAGCTATAACAAGACCAATTTTGATTGTTATGTTTACTGATGGTTCCCCATTTAGAGATTCTAGAAACATGTCTAGTACTATTTTAGAAGTTCAAAAACACTTGTCTAAACATAAATTACCTAAGAAATCAGTGAGATATCAAATAGCCCAAATTGGTAATGATAGAGGGGCATCAGATTATTTAGATTCATTAGACAGTGATATACTCATTGGAGATGTCATTGATTGTACATCATCAATTGAAATTGAGATGAGACAAATGGGGAAAAAATCACCTGAATTATCTACGGAGATGAATTATGTTAAGAAATTATTATTAGGTGCTATTGATATGTCTTATGATGCCATGGATGAAACAAGTCATAAAATTTATTAGACGATTATGATAATAATAAGAATAACAATTAGAATTGAATTAAACCAAAAATATAACACATATAAAAACGTAACGAAGAGAGAAGTAAAGCAAAGTATAGATGTAAAATAAGTAAAAAAGAGTTTAAAAAAGATCATCAACTAATAATTTTTGGAAGTAATTTAAGGAAGAATCCAATGTTTGATTCCATTTTGTTGGATCACTTGAATCCACACAACAAGAAGAATCCTCGAAGTGACCAATTGGAACCATTTTCAAAGTGATAGTATTCATTGGTAGTCCATGATTAGCCAATTTCTTACGAGCATCTGACTGAACGAGTTTCAATTTTTGTGAGTTTTCAAAGAATCTATGATTGAGTAAGCTATCATAACCTTCAAAATTGGAGGCCCCCTCAGTGATCACTAGTACAATAATTGGCTTTTTCAGTAGATCATGCTTTGGAAGGATTTCACCATCTATGAGATTACTTTGAAGAGATGGTATCAATTTAGTTCCTCTATCTGATTCAAAAGTACTCTTAAAATTTCCTTGAGCTAATGGATTCCCTAATATAGTTTTCAATTCTGTATCATTGGTGACACTATTAATATTAATATCGAAATCGTGTCTACATTCTCTAGCGATTGACTTATTATGTTCGGCGAACCGTAATCTCAATGGTTGAGTAGATGGAGCAAATAATAAGTATTTAGTGAGAAATGATTCCACGTTGAAAGATGTTAATCCATTATTCAGCATTGACACAGAGTTATCCAAAAAGAAAAACACATCAAACAATGCTAATGGTGCTAGGTTAAACATTGATTGTTCCTTAACATTAAAATTGGATGTGATGTATCTAATCTTAGGGATAGTTTGAGATCTTTCTAGCTGGTGAACCAATTCATCGTCATTATGGTAGAATAAACGAACCCCAGATTCGGAGTAAGTGATCACATGTTTAGTGAGGTCGGGTTCTGGGACAGGTTTGAATGAATAATTGAAGTTAACCGTGGAAGTAGCAGCGGAGTTGACATAACTATTGAGTTGACTACCGGAGTCAATTTGGGGCAGTTGGTAAGTTGGTAAGCCATCATTCTTTGGTGTATCATTAATGGTAATACTGTGTTCACTTGTAGTGGAACTAGATCTAGATGAGTTGAAGAGACCTTTAATATTTATCTTTGATGATGCTCTTCTCACTATGGAATGCTTTCTAGGAGGAGTGATAGATGATGGTGATGACGCAGGGGTATGGAGTTGCTGTTGAGATTGACGTTGATGTTCTTGGAGTTTGAGTTGTTGTTGTATGGATTTCAGTTGTGCTTGTTGTTCTTGGTCCTTTTTACATAATGTAGGTAGTTGAGCTGAATTAATAGATTTATATAGGTAAGGCAATAAGAATGAATTCTCATTAGTGGAGAATAGAGAATCCGGAGGTGTCAATTGAGTATCTGTGGATACATTAGATTGAAGTTGGGTAGTATATGATGAGGTAGTGGTCATATTAAAACTTGCTTAGATGTATATTATATTAATTGTGTCCTTGAAAGAAAAGAAATAAGAAGAAAGATGAGATAAAAGAAAAAGAGAACAACAACGGGGGAGAAGGAATGTCAAAATAATAAATAAATTTTTTTATAGTGGGGGAAATAATGCAACCATAGTTAAGGTACCAAATAATAATAAACAAACCAAAATATAAAAATTCTCTAAATTGTTTCAAAATAGAGATGATCTTCACCGCCGGTAAATAGTTCTAGACTTACATGCCCTGGTACCTTAAAAAAATACTCAAAATAGAAAATAAACATATTAAACTCCCCGCGTAAATAAGAACATTAATACATCTTTACACCATTTATACTGGTGTATAGATGTATTACTCTCATTTAATAATAATCTTTACACCACTCCAATTAACCAATGAGAATCCACTAATTGTCATAGTTAACTAATTAAATTAACTAAATGCTCGCGAAATAGTGAGAAAACCAGGTTCATTGAGAAATAGAGAAAAAAAAAGAGGAAGAAAAATTGTTACAACAAGTAGGTTTTTGGTTTACTTTTACTATTTCATAACTTATCCTGCATATACATAACCATATTTTGTCATACCATAATGTTATCCAGATTCGCTACTAGAAACATTAGAGGTTTAGGTATGTTTAATTTTAACTATTCAAATTTGTACATCACATCAAAAAGAAAAAAAAAATGAAAACAACACAAGAGTTTTTGGGATACTTCCAACTAATGTTAAATTACCCATTCATTCTGATCCACTAATCACTTTTATTTGAATTATATATACATTGTTATCACCACTTACACTCACTTCTACATGTATCCCAATTACCCCATTCATTCAATACTTTTCAATACCAATTTATATATACATTTCTTCCAATAAGGGAAAACTGGTTTTTACAATTCCATATCCATCCATTCCAGCAATCACAAATAAAAATCAGTATATACAATATCCATTCAACAGTTCTTTATCATATTCCCATGTGTTATATATTCCCCCTCATTCATTCAATCATCGAATACAACATCAACTTCTTTAACAAGTTTACTCACTTGTGCCCTTTCAAAAAAAAAATTAGCCAATCAGAGCGAGTTGAAATTTAATGTGATTTTTTTTGTGCACTATCCACTTAACTAACTAATATACTAACTATCTATACTTATATTATAGCCTCTCAATCTAGATTATTGTCAACTACTTCAGTTGCCATGAAGTCATCTTATGATTCTCCAGATTTCTCCCACTACTTGAACAAGAACAAGGGTGACAATGATAAGTCTAAGGCCTTCACTTATTTCATGGTTGGTTCTTACGGTTTATTGAGTGCTGCCGGTGCTAAGTCTACCGTGGAAGCTTTCTTATCCACCATGTCCGCCTCCGCTGATGTCTTGGCTATGGCTAAGGTTGAAGTGAAGTTGGGTGCCATTCCAGAAGGTAAGAACGTTATCGTCAAATGGCAAGGTAAGCCAGTGTTTATCAGACACAGAACTGCTCACGAAATCGCTGAAGCTAACGATGTTGATATCTCCTCCTTGAGAGACCCACAAAAGGATGCCGATAGAGTTAAGAACCCAGAATGGTTAATCATGTTGGGTATCTGTACTCACTTGGGTTGTGTCCCTATTGGTGAAGCTGGTGATTTCGGTGGTTGGTTCTGCCCATGTCACGGTTCCCATTATGATATATCCGGTAGAATCAGAAGAGGTCCAGCTCCATTGAACTTGGAAGTGCCAGAATACGAATTCTCTGATGATGAAACCTTGGTTGTCGGTTAAGCTCAGTTGAAATGATTCCTTCTTTTAATGACCACAGACTAAATAACAATCCAGAAAAAAAACTCCATACGAAAAAAAAAACTACATCAATGTATCATTCACATACCAAATCCCCCCATCCATCCCATCCCATCCCATCCCATCCCTCTAGTTCACTCATCCCTCTTTACCACTCCACCCATCGCAAAAATAGAAATAATGTATTAGATCCATTTACTCTTCTATTCTTCTCCCCTTTATAATTTATTATTCATTTATTCTATATATATATTACATAGCTCTAAAAAACAGTACCAATTTTATCTATATTATCCGTAAAATTGAAAAATTTCAAAAATTCGCTTAGAAAAATAATATTAGAATAAAACAACACATAATAAACCCTAGTTGTGTAATTCATTTCTAATTTTAATTCAATTCTCATATGCATACTATGACGGACGGAATTGATGCCACAGGAATGGCATCAACTACATCAAATAATACAACAACAACTACAGATGATTTATTATCAACGACTACTTCCACTCAAGCAAATACTTCAACAACATCATTTTGGAGACAAACATTTCAAGAAGATGATAGTTTTAAATTAATTCGTAGATTTAAAGATTTCCATACTGTCGATTGGATGAATGAATCTATAAAGGAGAATCAACAACATTATAATCAAATTAATAATGGTAACGTTATTGGTGGAATCAATTCAACGGTATCAACAAATAATAGGGTAGGTCCACCTACAAATGAATTTCAATTAGATGATTTACGTGAAGATGATGAAGATGATGGTCTTAGAGAATTCCAAATAGATGGAACAAATGAAAATGATGGTAGTAATTCATTAGCATATTTTTATGCTCGATCTAAACTTAAATATTGGAGACGATTCATCACTGATAGATTTAAAGTTACATTACAAAGTTGGATAACATTGACTATAATCGGTATAGTGATAGGTTGCATCGCAGGGTGTCTAAATATTATAACTGAATGGTTAGGTGATTTCAAAACTGGTTATTGTTCCAATAATTTATATTTAAATAGAGATTTCTGTTGTTGGGGGGAATCAGAGGAATCATGTTCTGCATGGCATACTTGGACAAACGTTGGTGTGATTAAATATTTTGCATTCATTGTGATTTCAGTGTTATTTGGATTGATCGCTGCTGTGCTTTGCCTATTTTATGCACCAACTGCAGCAGGATCTGGAATTTCTGAAGTGAAATGTATTGTGTCTGGATTCATCATGGAGGGCGGGTTTCTCGGTGGTTGGACTTTATTGATTAAAAGTATAGCATTACCATTGACTATCGCATCAGGATTAAGTGTCGGTAAGGAGGGACCTAGTGTTCATTATGCTGCATGTGTGGGGAATGTTGTGCCCAAGATATTTAAACGGTTTGATAGATCATACGTGAATCAATCACAATTTCTTACTGCCGCATCGGCAGCCGGTGTCGCAGTGGCATTTGCATCACCTATAGGTGGTGTTCTATTCGGTATCGAAGAAATTACATCTAACTTCAAGTTATCTACAATCTGGAAAAGTTATTATTGTGCATTGGTCGCTGTGGGTGTTCTATCAGCGATTAATCCATTCCGTACGGGACAAATTGTGATGTTTGAAGTGAAATATGAATCAGATTGGAAGTATTTTGAGATCCCCTTTTTTATTGTAATTGGTATTTTCGGTGGTGTTTACGGGATCCTCGTTTCGAAATTCAATATTAAGGCTGTCGCATTTAGACAAAAGTACTTGGGTAACCACGCCATCAGAGAAGTTGTATTACTTTGCTGTTTCACCGCTATGATTGGATACTTTAATGAATTCATCAGATTAGATATGACTGAGGGAATGCAATTGTTGTTCCATGAATGTGGTGGAGATTTCGAACACACTATATGTACAGATAAATCGACTTCTTCAATTGTGAAATTGTTGATTAGTTTGTTATATGCTACATTGTTAAGAATGGTACTAGTTGTGGTGTCCTATGGTGCTAAAGTTCCATGTGGGATTTTCGTGCCATCTATGGCTGCTGGTGCCACCTTCGGGAGAGCCATTGGATTGATTGCTGAATTAATATTCCCCTGTACTGATGCTGATGAATCTGGGAAATGTATCATCACGGGGACTTATGCATTCCTCGGTGCTGCATCTGCTTTATGTGGAATAACTCACTTGACTGTTGCGGTGGTTATCATCATGTTTGAACTAACGGGTGCTATTAGATATATCATTCCAACTATGATTTGTGTTGGTGTGACTAAAATTGTTAATGATAATTTTAGTAATGGATTAGGTGGGATAGCAGATCAAATGATTAAATTCAATGGATTGCCCTTCATCGATGCTAAGGAAGAACATGATTTCGAGAATTATAAAGTGGAAGATGCCATGGTGGATTCCACAGTGGCTCTGCCATATGTGGGACTAAGTTGTAGAGATCTGGAGGTGTTACTTGCCGAGACAAAATTTTCTGTGTTCCCCGTGATTAAGTCTGAATTGGATCCAGTGGTGTTGGGATATGTGGAAAGAGCAGATTTGAGTGGGTATTTAGCTAAGTTGAAGAAAGATGGCCTACAATTGACTGATTTGATTAGATTTGTGAGTGACAGTAAATTGGCCACATTAATTGACGATGATAGTATTGCTGGTAATGAAGATGATGGTGCTATGTCAATGGAGAGAATTGTGAAATTTCAATTTTTCAGGGTCTCCGTGGATACTTCATTAGACATGGTGTGTAACAGTTTTATGAAATTGGGACCAAAGATGATGATTGTGGAAGATCAATCTGGGAGACTCGCTGGTATGATTTCTAGAAAGGATTTGATCAAATTTGAATTATTTTTACATAATTTACATCATGGTAATGTGTTTGTCAATGATAGAGATTATGTTATCTTTGATAAGATCTGGAGATTGTTTCAAAATATTGGATATTTGATTGATCAATTGAAATTCCAATTGAGAGGATTGATTAAGGGTAAAAGAGTCAATGAAGGATTCTTAGAAATTGATAGTTAGTTGATATAGTATATAGAATTATAAAACTACGAAAATTTTGTTTTAATAAGAAAATTGTTTAATTCAAAGTACAATAAAGTAAAAGAACAATAAGGAGAGGAAGGGGGGGATAGGGTAAACGAATGAGGAGGAAAGGATAAAATAAAAGAGTAAAACTAAAGAACAAAGTAAAAGAGTCTTTTCTATAAGAACAAGATTAAAAAAAACACAAAGTTTGATATCAAAATAAATTATGAAGATTCAGAATAAAAAAGATGGTTATATAGACTTAATTGTAAAGCACAAACTTAGCCTTACCACTTGTCACAGAGACAGTACAACCGTCGGTACCGTCACCATTGTATGAACCGTCTTCATAAACACAATCACCGATAACGGTGGATGAACTATCGTAAGCGATAATCTTGACGTTATAGTTAGCAGCATCAAGGTTGTTTGGGTTTGGAATCAATGATAAGTAAGAGATACCATCGGTGTAACCGGCACCAAAGTTCAATGGAGCCCAGTTACCTAAGCCAGAACCAGAGGAACCCCAAACACAACCGTCTTCCCAAGAAGTACCAGCGTTATTGACGTAATATTGAGCGGAGGTCTTCTTACCTTGCCATTCGAAGTAGCTATCTTCATCGACAACGGTTAAGATAGCCTCACCACCACCTGAAACAACAGTTGGAATATCCATGTTTTCAGTACCTGGGTAATCGGTTCTGCAGATAGCGACAGAGTCATCAATTTCGGAGACAACTCTAGCGGTGTTGGCACCCCATTCACACAAGTAATCTGAGTCAGTGTTGGATCTGTAAAGGTAACCATCTGACTTACAGTATAACCCACCGACGGAGACACCACTGGCTGGTTGGTCAGAAGGCCATTGAGTCTTGGACATACCAGGTTGACAAGCGTAAGAGCAGTAAGTACCACTTTCACATGAACCACCAGTGGAGGTATCAGATGGGTGGTACAAACCGGACCAACCACCGAAGCCTAAGTGGTCCAAAGCGATAACACCTTGACCTGATGGGAAATCAGAACAAGAGACGGTACCATCTTCAAACTTTTCAGTTGGGTCAACAAAGTCTGACAAGTCACCAGTGATACCGGAATCAGTGAATGTTTGAGTAGAGGTAGCCTCAGCACTGGATTCGGTAGATGAAGAAGAAGCCTCAGTGGAGGCAGTTGTAGTGACCTTAGTGGTCTTGGTAGCAGATGATGAGGTAGAAGTAGCCTCAGATGAAGTGATGGTGGAAGAAGCGTTCACTTCGGAAGCAACAACGGCTTCAGTGGTCACTGGGTTACCAGAGGAGTCAACGGTGTTAGTGATATACACGGTTTCATAAACGATGGCTCTCTTGTGTTGGTGGTGCTTGTGGAAGGTCTTAGCAGTGGTAGTGCAGTCTTCGTCATCACGCTTGGCCAAGTTTTGGTCAATCTTTGGTGCAGGAAGGGCAGAAGCTAATTGAAGAGCAGCTGCAATAGAGATAATATTTGAAGCTGATAATTTCATTATTAGAATTGTCTTTAAAGAAAAGTAAAGGGAATGTTAGCAAAAAAAAAACTGAGTTGGGGGTTGAAAAATAAAGGAATGTGTGAAGCTTGTTATTTGAGAAAGGAAAGACTAAAGGTTAGATATGGTATCAAAGATTTGAATGAAACTAGTAAAACATTTGAAGAAGAAGAGGAGTAACAGAATGGATAGATGAATTGTTGCAATTTAAGAAATTGGGAAAATTGGGAAAATTGGGAATTTTGAAAATCTTTCTATGTGTGTGTATGTTTTAAATGAAGACACAATAAATTGAATAAGGAAACCAAATAGGGTCACAATTGAAAAACACACATTTTAATAATAATAAAAAAAAATAAACAATGACTTAAAATGAAAACAATGAAATTATAAGCCGTTTAACCTCTCTTATGCGCGGTTGAATAATATAAATTTTAATTAAGTACTTCCCCCTCCTCTTACTCGCGCGAATTGAGACAAATATAAACAACCAAATTCCTAATTAGGAAATAGGTCGAGACATGCCTTTTCTTTTCATACACGAAGAAGGAGGATTCCAAAAATTAATGGGTTTATTTGATTTCCTTTTAGTTTGTAAAAATTTATAAACTAGTCTATAAGTAGTCCTTTTGTAATGTTGATTGATCTGATTTATGGTATTGTTGTTATTGTATATCAAATGTAGTCCTTTTCAAAATAAAAATAAAGCATTCACGTAAAATAAATAAAATAAAAAAACAAGAAAGGGGAATTGAGTTGCCCTTTCTTTCCTCATAATTAATACATACCTGTTTAATTTAAGTCAAGTGAGTGAATATAAAGGGTATAACTGGATCAAGATTGAATGAGAAGTAGATATAACCTTGGATAGTAAGTTGAACAAACAAAAAAAATAAGTATTTGTTGTTGTTGTTTGTTTAAAAAGTTTTGGTGTTTTTGAAAGAAAGGAATGTAAGTAGTTGGAAAAGAGTGATGTTGAAAGATAGAATAGAAATATCCTGTTTAATTACAGTTGATTTATCTTGTTCTTTCTGTTAATGAATTGTAGGTTAATATGAATTTGACAAAAGGTGGGAAAAGAGAGAAAAGAAAGAAGAAGAAGAGGAAGAAGAGGTAAAAATAAGAGGAAATTATTCTTTATTTTTATGAAACGATGATAAAAATCTTACATACTAAAAAAGAAAAACAAAAACAAACAAACAGGGGGCAGAGGGGGGGAGAAATAGGAGGCAGACAGGGGACAGGGGGCAGGGGGATAGAGGAGCTACCGGGGAGAGGAGATCTTATTCGCGTACTGAATTTAATTTTTTGCTTTGGTTTACAGGTTTACAGGCTCTTTTTACACGCGCTCATTATGTCTTAAAGGGCTGGTTTACAAATGTATAGTGTGTTATATACACTAAGCTTATATGCTTATACTTATTACTACAATCGTATGCTTGGTAATATTTGCTTGTGTGAGTATCTCCTCTACAGGATGAAACGCTTGGGAAGGTGAAAGTGGTATCCCCATCCCCCTCCCTCCCCTGTGTAGTTGTAATCTCAGTATACGTCATAAGACAAATAAATAAACAATATTAAAAAAAAAACATCCTTACATCCCTAGAGGGGGTAATAGAGATTCCTATTAATTCTAATTTAATTGATTTTGAATCAAACTAATAAGTGAAACTACTATTTTAATGATTGGATATCATATTAAAGGTGATGAATCACTAATAATGTAAAAAAATCCTTGTCAAAACTACTCATAACACTAATTATTTCGAATTTTCAATTTTCTTTCGAGTTTTCTAAGAAAAGTCTGGTTGCATCATTATAATTTTAATTATAAATTGTAATTAATTAAATAAATTATAACTTGTTTAAATAAAACTACTTAAAAATAATATATAATACACTTATAGATCAACTTATTATACAAATATATGATTTAGATTAATTTTAAATCTAATAAGGTCCAATAAATACCATAAATTAACTAAAACATATAAAAAGTTGGTTTTTTTTTTACTTCCAGAAAATAATCAGATATTATATTAAAATTATAGGATTATACTATACTAATATATTATTTTACTATTCATACTATTCATACTATGAATACCATAATATATATTAATCTAATGCTACCATTTCTATAAGTTAATTACGTAATAATCGGAACAATTTCCTAATTTGGTATTAATTTTTTAATTTTATTTCTTTATTGTTAACGCGGCATAGAAAAAGAATTGTATGACTTGTACATGTGGTTTATGTAGTAAATTAAAGATAAAGAAAGAATTAAACATTAATTAGTATTTAATATATGAAGATCTATTAACTATAGATATATATTAAATAATAGTAGATAAAAGATTTACTTATTAAAATGCAAGTAAAATTTTATGATTCATTTAAATAATGAGATTCAATTAAAGTGGGTCACTAATATGTGATTCAATACACTAATATACATTAGTAGTTACATTCTGGCTAGGTAGGGTAATGAAAGAAGTCAATTTAACTAAAGTTTAATGAAAACCTGGGGTAAGGTGGTGGGTAATTCAAAATTACGTAATTAATCAAAAGTAGTACGTAAACTTCCGGGAATGTTAATTGATACACTACCATTTTTTAATATACCAGCCTTTTATATATATCGCGGGAACCGGGCGAGCCAGGGCCATTTTTAAAAATTCTGACTCCGGGGTATTCTTATAATGATTATAAAAGAATTAGAATAAATTATAAGTATTGAATAAATAAGTAATAGTATAACAACACTTAACACTAACTAAATAAATATATTTAAAGAAATGACCAATCTTAAAATAATAAATAAATGATCATCCAAAGTGTTTCTAGCTTCCCCGTAATTTTTTTTTTAGTGTAAAAATTTTTTTTTTTTTTTTTTTGAAGAAGAAGAAAGAGAGAGAGAAAGGGGAAACTCATTAGAAGACATAAACCTTTTGTTTAACTTACTCTAATTTGTTTTTTTTTCTCTATTACATTTAAACACTTTTACTACTCTTACTATCTCATTAACAACTATAGAGATTTACGATACCCTTCTACTACTCTCTCTTTTTTTTTACCAACCATTTTTTTGTATTCTTTTGTGTTACTCTGACCGCCCCCTTTCGAAAAAAATATAACCAATTTTAAAACAAATCAAAACGGGCAAACTCATATAAACCATTACTTTATTCATACGCTTTGTTTTAGTTTATCCCACAGTGAATAACAAATCCCCACAAATAGAGAACATAACTTCATAGAAACTATAACACTTATTAAGAAAAAAAACTTCATAACAACAAACCAAACTATAAACCCCTTTTTCCCCTTCTCCACATTTTTTTTCTTTTGACTCTATCATTCTCTAATGGGTTCAGGTGAAGTGTTTAATGAAGGTCCAACAACCTCTCAACATGTTGAATCTAAAGATAATGAACATTTCCAAAAATCTAGTTATAAATTGAAAAGAACAAGATCTATGGGATTATTAGATGAATTCATCACGCAAGCTCATTCTATGGATACATCTACAATTAATACATCCACAGATAATAAATACACAGCTAGGGACTTTGTCTCCGATAAAACACTAGAAAAATTGAATATTAGCCCCACTTATGATGATACAGATACTCACGTGCCATCCTTTTATACATCGGTGATACCCCCCTCCGGTAGAAAGAAAATTTCTAAACATTTAATATCTAATTCTCCAGCTAGTTTCCAAAGTGATGCAATGTTTGATGAAAACTATAATTCAGAAGATTCAGTGAGCTCCATTGGCTCGGGCCATTCTGTCAGTTTAATTCCTAAACATCAATTAAAGAAACAACAACAATTGCAAGAACAACTCGAACAACAACAACAACTAGAACAACAAACTAATTATAATACACAGCTACAATCACAAGATACACAAAATGAGTCTGATGACATCACAACAACAGTCAATAATCAAGACCCCGTGATGAACCACTTGCATGATGATACCGATGTCCAATATTCTCCTCAACAACACGTGGATTACCTATCCCATGATTGGGATGAAAATGAAATCTCCAAATCTTGGAGATACGTCACATTGAGACGGAATGATTTCTCTAATTCAGCAAGATTGGAAAATGCATCTTGGAGAACTTGGGCTCAAGCTAGAAATGGATTGAAAACTATCTCCCCAGAAGAATTAAATTGGAGTAAAGACAGTGACGTCACCTGGCTTTATGGACCTCTTTATAAGGAAGACAAGAATGAATTTGACTTGAGTAAAGAATTGGAATTGTCGAAACAAAACAAACAAAAACAACAACAACAACAACAACAACAGCAGCAGCAGCAGCAGCAGCAACACCACCATCACCAGCAACAGCAACAGCAGCAACAACAACAACAACTACATCAAATATATACAGCTCCCCTCAAAAGTTCGGTACCTCAAGCCAAAGATGAACCCCAATCATCATCTTCCTCCTTTTCTTCTACAGATGATCATCCAGAACATTTGAAATCCATCTTGAAAAAGAAATCTAACGTTGAAAAAATGATTAGTGAGGCATCCTATTCTAGATTACAAACCTTACTAGAAGAACGTGACTTGAAGTTTAAAGGATCTCCAATCCTCGAAACTACAAACAATAATTGGCCATCACCATCTGCACCAGCTACGCATCCAACAACAACAACTCAAACGAGTACTACTACTACCACCACCACCACCCAACCTAACGTTGAACATTCTCCCTTTTTACTATCTGCTGATGACCTCCAGAAATCTTCAGAGTTATCATCGAATCAATCCCAACAACAACTTACTACCCCTGCTGTGCCACCGAAGAAGGAAAGACATATCCACTTCAATATGAGAGTTGATCAATGTATTGCACTTGATGAATACTCAGATAAGGGATATGACGAAGATGATGACGAAGACATTAATGACTATGATGACGATAATGATACAATGTCTGCATTGAACAGTTCAACCTATGATGAAATGGATTACGAATACGACGATTCTAGTGATGGAGATGACGACGAAGATGATGACGATGATGATGGGTTTATGTTGAATCCAAAGTCTAAGAGAATCTCCCACGATCCACCTTCATTGACTCCATCGAGACGGCAAAGTGCGGTGGAAGCAATGGGGAAACCTGTTCGCACAATTAGTGCTCTGCCTGCTACAACATTGAAGAATTGCTCCGATGATGAAAATGAAGAAACAGACCTGTATACTGAGTCCCACAATGCAAAGACCCACCGTGGATATGATTACTACTACGATTATAACACCGTCTATGATGAATCCAGTTTTCCTATGTTTGAATTGTGTGGTGATAATAAGGATGTTGAGATGTATGACGTTCCCGAGAATTGTCAATTAGATGATGCCAGCATGGAGATTGACCATCAACAACAACAAAGACAACAATCTGTGTCCATATCTCCCCAAGTATCACCATTGGGTCCTCAAGGTCAAAAGCAAGAGAAGCAACCGGCTACCATCTTGGATGTCACCAATGATGTCTACGATGTACCATTGGATTTACAACAGCAATTGCCTTTTGATACCTCATATTCCACTAATGCTCCTACATATGATAGTCCACAGTTTGCTATGGCTGCTCCAGCGCCTCCAGTCAACACCGGGTTAGGGAGAACTGCATCCATTGGTCGTATCAATAGTACTGGTAGCAGCTTACAACGGTCATCATCGGGTACTATTCAGTCATCGGGAACACTTTCTGGTGGATCGGTGTCCACTATCAAGGTTGGCTTGAGTGGATTAGACTTGAGCAGTGCTGGATTGAAAAGAAGTACAGGTGCTGGATCTAGACCACAATTATTCCAATTGGCTAACAATCCAACTCCAGTGTCTGCTCCAGTGCAAACACCAAATCAACCAGTTTTATCACCTACTCAGTCATTCACTTCTCCTGGATCATTTTTGAATAGATCGAGTTCATCATTGCATAACAACAATGCTGCCACTAAAGGATTTTCGTTTGGTGATTCTGATGATTCATTCAGTGAAGATCATGATACCGATGATGACGACGAGGATGATGACGAAGGATTTGTTATCAAGGCATCTGAGACTAGACGGTCATTTGTCGATTTGAAAAACCAAGCTATGGGGGATAATGGATCCACCAGTAGCAATAATTCATCATTCACTGCTCCACCATTCAAGAATGCATCATTGATTGGGTCTGCCACATCAGGATTGGATAACACTAATGTGATTTCGTCGTTGGATAGTTCTACTCAAAATGCTAGTTACCATTCATTGTCTTCAATAGCTCAACATGGTTACACCACGCCTAAAGATCAACAACAATAATAAACTTAACTGCTATAATTATATTTTCTTTACCCCATTTTCTATCTATTTAATATCTTCCCTTGTTTATGTTCTCATCCCCTTTTTTTAAGTTTAGTTATGATCTCTCTAGGCACACTGTTATTATTATTATTATTACGCCCCCCTTTCTCTCCTTTCTATTATTATTACCCCTTCTAACATTATCTTTTTTATGACCCTTTTTTTATTATTTATCCTCTCCTACCTATCCTATCCAATCCTTTCATGCTTATCTTACTCTTTTCTTTTACCTTTCCCCACCATTTACCGTTTATAATGTTATTTTTTTATCGTTTTATTGGCTTTTAATTTGAAAAAGTAAAGTTTTATACAAAGAACATTATTAAGCAGTCTTAGGCTTTTTACCTCTAAGAGATTCCCATAAGGCCACTAAATGGAATTTCCGTCTAATCACAAACACCATGATACATCTAGGAATCCATTTAACTGCAAACGGCACTAACCAAGAATAATTCCCGGCATACAAATTAATCTTCCATAAATGATGAGTCTCAATTTCATCAACAACCTGTTTACAATAAACTGATGGTGATGTTGGTTGATTCTTATCAGACATCTTCTGTCTATATTCAATAGCGGCCAATCCGGCGGGAGTAGATATGTAAATTGAATCTGCAGGTAATTTCCGTTTATCAGCAACATTAGTCTTAACACCACCAGTGACCACATTTAACACCCTGACATCGAAGGGTTCCATCTCTAATGCTAATTGATTAGTGAATTGATGGATGGCACTCTTGGTGGCCCCATAAACTGAACTCCAGGGGAACGGAGCAATTCCGGCGAGAGATCCAGTGAACACCATGGTCCCCTTAGCAGCGATAACCAATGGACTGAACTTGTTTGTGATCATTATAGGTCCAATAACGTTGACGTCGAAACACTGTCTAACCACGGCTTCCGTGAGGTCAGTAACAGGGAAAGTACATGATTGACCAGCGTTATTATATAAAATATCCAATTGAGGTTCATTATTGAGTTTACCCAATTCTTCCCTGATGAATTGTAAACCAGCATCCACAGATTCCGTCTTAGAGACATCCATTTCGAAAATTGTGATATTTTCTGGGTATGACTCCACTAATGGGGTCATGGCTTCCAGGTTTCTAGCACAGGCGAACACCTTATACCCTCTTTGTGCCAATTCTTGGGCCATTTGGAATCCAATCCCGGATGAACATCCAGTGACCAATGCCGTTAACTGTCTTTCCTGTGTCATGATGTATACTTCTTAATGTGGGATTCATCTAGGAAGACACACAATAGATGCCTATCTAATCTGCCTTTTTCAGCTCAGCTCAGATTTCAAAAAAAAAAAAAAAATAAAAATTAGCACAAAACAGACAGACCAGCTGTTCATAAATTACTATATATATTCTTTCAAAATTGAATATTACTCGTTATACACTACACACAATGTCTAACCAGTATACCAATTTCAGTATTGATGATGATGATGATGTGTTCATCCAACCAGATGTGCAACAGAAATCCGGCCAACCTGCTCCACCACCACCTCCTGCTCAGGATACCACTCAACAGGGGTCTTCCTCCTCTGCTGGTGCCAATGAATCTACAGGATTCTTCAATTTCACCAATTTCGTTAACCCACAGCAATACTTTAATCCAATTCTACAAGATAACAACATTCAAGTCAAGGAAAGACAATTCACAGGTGGTAATACCCTAGATGAATCTGTGCTAACCACACTTCATAGAGATTTATCTAAGATCGGTGATAAGTTGTTATCAATTCTTTGGCCAATGAGACTAAGACAAAAATTGATATTAGTGGAAAGAATTAGTACTAGACTAAATATGACCAATATATGGGGTGCTGATGGTGGTGCAGGAGAATCGGGGAGACCTGACGCCGGTGTTGAGGAGGACACTATTGAATCCGATTTGAACCATAATGCCAGTTTGAGTACTTCAGATTATTCCCAAGATACAATCAAGAAGATATTGGATTGGGATTTATGGGGGCCATTGATAATAACGTTAGCATTTAGTTTAGTGATCACTTATTTACAAACTAGAACTTTGAATTTAGCCGATACCACTAACAAGGGTCACTCCTCTGAGATCTTCTCTGGATCATTCACTTTGATTTGGGGAGCCTTAGCTGTGTTAGCATTGAACATTCAATTGACGTCTCCTGTGCAACAAAAAACTGAGAATGGTGGACTGACTTCGGGTATCATTGGGTTGTCCTTTTTCCAGGCTGTGAGTATTTTGGCATACACATTTTTCCCAATTGTGTTAGGGGGAACTCTTTGTATCTTCATTAAATGGAAGCTGGTCAGACTTATAATAAATACTTTGATGTTGTTCTGGGCAATGCTTTGTTCATGGTTGGTGTTTGCCATCGTTAACAATTGTAAAACTAAGGGTACACCTTCTTTCATTTACGGTGGATTCGATTCCGATGAGGGCGAAGCAACTGAAGCCGACAAGAGACTCTTTTTGATGCTTTATCCGATCTTTTTAGTGTTTGGATTGTTTTCTTGGTTATGCGTTATAGTTTAAGGGCCATATTCATTATATATATATATGTCAATATAAAAATACATTTTCTTCCTTTTTAAATGCTAGCAAATTCCTCTGGGATTCCGAATTCTCGTTTCAAGATGGATTCAGGGGTACAACTTGAATCAGCTAAGTAACCCACAATAGTTTCTATGGTGTCAGCCAATTCCTGACAACCATCAACTAATTCATCATTTTTAGCTTCGAGTTTAGTCAAATGGGATTCTGATAATAAACCCATCTTTGAGATGTTCCTTTTCTTAACATCAATCTCCGTCTTTAATGATTGTACCCGTTCTAGTAATCCCGTTCTCGTGACTCCCTTCTTGATGGTTTCAACTCTGGATGCCTGTAAGGATTCTAATTTGGATTTGCCCTTTTCGATCCTAATCTCAGTGGATTCAATTAATCCTTGATACTTGACAGCTTCTTTATTCAATTTTAATTGAATATCATATTTGAATACCCAATAGATGTTCTGAGTCCCACATTTTTCAACATTGATCAAGGAATCATCTATTAAACTTTGAAGGATCTCTTTAATTTGCATTGAAGCTATCCCAGTTTGCTTACTACCAGATGTCTCAATCTCCTTGATATTATAGATTGTGTGTTCTGCATTGAACCAAGCTAGAAGTTTGGCCTTCTTCTGTTCCAAACTCAGTCCTTTCTTTGGTGGCTGTGGGAAAAAGAGGAAAAATGAGATTAAACGTGTTAGTAAAACAGATTAGACACACTGTATATAACCAGATCTACTTACCATATATGTATTAGTTATTATCTATTATCTATGAAGTAAAGAGTACACAAGGAGCATGGAGAAAAAAAGAAGGAAAGCAAAAAAAGGGAAAAAAAAGAGGTACATCAAATTTCGTATTCGGTGACTAGTTTGTGAACGCTATTGGCAAGTTCACCACCTAGGGCATTGACAACCTTATCATCTCTGAGTCTATTGAGTTTCAAGTCGTGAATTCTTTTATTGGTCTTAAACATTGCCTGCAAGGTTGGCTTTTCGTTGTACTTGTTGAGTTTTTGCATTCTACTAGACTGCAATAGCGAGCCACCTATTCTTCCCTGTTGGGCAGACAACAAGATACTCGAGATGAAGTTCAGTATTTGTTCAATGTTGGGGAAGGTCTCCGACAATGAGAGAGCACACTTGTCCGAGAGGTTACTGGAGAACGCTCTAACGTGGTATCTTAGTGGGGACAACTGGATATCTCTGTAGAGTTTATAGAACCCCCTGATATCAATGTGATCGGGCACTGGGATCAATTTCCCATATATAGACTCAGAAATCGCCTGTAGGGCGTTGTGAATGAAGGACACCTTGGAGGTGCCCGCTGGTAACCTGCTGAACACTGCATCTTTGATCCATTGTGGTTGTTTAGGGAACGTCTTGAAGTTACGCACCAACTGGGTGTCAATCTTCAGTCCCTTGACATCCAATGAATATAGAATTCCCCTAATCGAACACCAGTGGGAGAATGCCCTGAGTGCATTATACACATCGACAGATTTTAGGGCATCGTACCCAGAGACTTCGGTGATGAGTTCCCTCAGGGCGTGGCCCTCAAGTGTTGGAGACATCACATGGTGGTCCGTCTGCAAGAAATTGATTTTTGTTGCCGCCAAGATGTTACTACCGATTTCGACATATTGCAATCTATCCTTTGGAGTGACCCCATCAATGTAGGTCAATGCTTCTTCTTCGAATTCCATTGGGTTGTACACCGAGTGTGATTGCGTACACACTTTGGTATTGGATTCATACCATTTATTCAATTCAATTTCTCTAGATGTGTAAATTATAACCAAGCAAAGAGTCTTGTGATCTTTCAAGATAGATCCACAGTTCTTCAAAATTGAGTAACTGGATAGAATCGACAAGTTTTTCTTGAAATCGGTATATGTTTCACTGACCATCAAGTGTTTCTGTTGGTTCTTCACTCTGATGAAGTTCCCTTCATCGACTTTCTTGTACACCTTACCATTATTGGTGTACATTATTCCTTCATTTTCCTTAGTTACATTGGATTCCTTACTAGCTGTGAGTATCAATTGATCACAGATGTTGATCAAATTGCTTGATATATCTGTCAACATTGGGAGAGAGTTTGGGGTATTTAATAGAGTAACTATTAGCTATTGATGGAGAAGAAGACCTGTACCACTTGGCTTTAACACCAACATTTTTCAGGGGTAAACAGGTACTCCAAACATTACCGTTATCTGATAAATACAAAAAAAAATTTTTTGTCATTGGTTTGTTTACATTTGACTCGATTTGGTAGCATTGTATAAATACGTCTGCAAGCTATTTAAGATTTGTGTGCGACATAAACGCCCTACAATGGTACTTGTAATTAGAGTTATTTAATATATGATCATATTAGAATTATACAGATACAGGTTATACAGAGGAGTGGTGGGTGGGTAGGTGAATGCATGAGAGAAGTTGGATAAGCTTTTTTTTTCTTTACAAGAATCTCTCTCAGCTTTCAGGGGCAGGTTTGATTTCACCCTCAGGTTGGGTGGCACCAGGCGTTTCATCATCTTCAAATTCATCATCGTCAGCACCGAATTCCATTGGATCGTAGTTACTTCTCAACAGATCTCTATTATTAATTTCAGCTCTAGTTGGTTCTCTCACAGAGAGGTAAATCTGATCATAAGTCAACTCCTTAATCTTTGGTTCCAACAATGGGTCTATTCTCCGTTTCTTTAACTCGACTCTACCCGATATTGGCACATACAATGCTGTGGAGGTCACATCGTCAAACGATATAGCCATGTGGTTTAATGCTTCATTTTCGCCGTATGTCATCAAATGACCATCGTAGTCTCTCAATTTTTTATAAATGTATCTTTTATCGTCTATCAAATTGGCTGCTTGTTCCTCTGTGATTGGAGCATTCTCAGTCTTATCGTCAAACTTCTCCTTGATCTCTATTGCGGAGTCCTTATCTGTGGTGTACAATGACATTAATTTATTTTCATTGAATTGCACTTCTCTAAACATGGCTGTCAACAATCTTGGATCACGTTCAGTCTTGATATCATCCTTCTTTTTGTTTTTACCCTTTGTTATAGATGCGGAACTGGCAAATTTTATATCAAAGTATTTTTGATCCATCATGGATGTGTCAGGTAAGAAATTCCAAACTTTCTTAGCCTTCAAATGTTTCTTAATTGGATGTCTCAATTTCTTGACATCATCCTCATCAATGGTGGCACCGAACATGGATTCCACTGCTCTTAATTGTTGCTTTGGATCCAACCCTTCTTCCTTCTTCATTTGTAATCTGTGTTTAATGGAGGACTCCGAGTTACCGTTGATGTTTGCATTGGATTCTAATCCACCTCTGTATGAGGAAATGTATTGAGTTCTACGAAGGAAACTCACGGTATCTGATTTCAAGGAGGTGGTAGTTCTAGTTGGATCGATTAATAAGATTCTATCGCTTGGATGTAAATTTTGACCGTTACCGTAGTCTGATGTCAATTCGCATATGCTGGAGATATCATCTCTTTCGATAGCGTTGGGCACCGACAACAAGTTCATATTGAGTCCCAATTCATCATTTATGGTGATCAAGTTCTTGAAATGATCTCTTCTGAAGAAGTTGGACAGTAGACTTGACGAGTCAAGGGATTTAGAATCCTTCACGTTGGAAGTGTCTAATAATTTTGGTGGACACGGTGGAGGTGGTAAATCATTGACACACCTCACCTTAGCGATGAAATCTTGTCTGGACGTTGATGAAGAGTTACCACTGGACATGTTTTTGAAATTGAAAGTGATGGATAACTGTTGTTAAGTGAATAAATAAATACAACTCGACGTCAACGTTTTAATGGATTTCGTCAAAAGTTTTTTTTTCTTCAACAGAAATTTGAGTGACCCACGACTGTCGGATAGAGATCACCAGAATTATATTAGTGTACTACTGTGATATCAAAGGTAAACAGATTGAGATAAACTAGTGGTTAATATCAGGCATGTCTAACCAACACAGGAGACCACCATTAGAGGGTGTCAAATGTTCCAGCACCTCGGTGCCCTCGATTTTGAAACGAGACTTGACTACAAAGATACGAGCGATGGGAGGTGAATTAGTGAGTGATTTGCTTGCAGATGTTGTGGTACTCATTGTCGGGGACGTCAACACGGAGAAATATAGATTCTGTGCCCAGAGGCGGCCAGACATCAAATTTGTCAATGGTGAAGCTATTAATAAAATATACTCCCTATGGGAAACCGGCCAGGTGCCGTTCGATGCCAGTATTCTAGATGAATATGCATTGCCCGTGTTTGATGGATTCAGTGTGTGCTTGAGTCGATTGACTAATATTAGGGAGAAAATATTCCAGAAGGATTACATCAATGCTATAATACGACGGTTTGGTGGGAACACCACTGAATCATTGACCAGAGATAACTCCGCCATGGTGACGATGGAGAGACACGGAAAGCGGTATGATAAGGCTATCGAGTGGGGGATCCCCGTGGTACACCCTAAATGGGTTCTCGATTGTGCTTGTAGGGGGGCCATCTTGGATACTGGAGATTATGAAATAGATAAATGTGCAGAGACCGATATTGGTAAGAATTCATGCTACATTTGGGATCAATTGAAAAATCCAGTGGATTATTACGACTTCAGAGAAGAGTTATTGAACGATAAACAACAACAAAGACAACAACAAGGTATACACAAACGTGTTAGTCAGAGTTTAACCACATCATTTAATACAACCACTAATACTAAGAACCTACTAAATGACACAGATACACACAATGGGGATAGTAATTTATTCACGGCATTTTGCTTCTACACCTATGGATTCAATGATAACCAGTTAAATAAACTTATAGGTGTCATCAAGGATAATGGGGGAGACATCTTCGAAGATGATTACAATTTATTGACCCATTTGATGATCCCATCAAATATGGCGTTAAAGAATTTACCTCTTCATTTGTCTAAGATGGTTAACGATTATGATTTGAAATTAGTTAACGAATGGTTCATAGAGAGATCAATTTTTTATAGACGGATCATGGTGGATAATTGGTCATCTCCAAGACAATATTGTAATTTGAGTTTCAAGTTGAAGATAAGCATGTCTGGGTTTTCTGGTGTGGAATTCTTACACATTCACAAATTGATCGAATATTTGGGGGCAGAATTTGAAGAAACATTCAATGATGGTTGTGATATATTAGTTGTCAATTTATGTACATTAGGATTGACTAAGAAGAATTCACCGAAATTGTTTTCATATAGGTATGCCGATATTTTGGATGTCAAACCACCGATAAACGTATCCACTAATTCCACTAAGAACAAGATTAATGCAGCTAAAAAATGGAATGTCCCCGTTGTCTCGGTAGCATATATCTGGCAAGCATTTGAAGTTGGTATGCTTCCTAATATTCTGGATTATCAATGGTGTATTTTTGGCCCCCGGACGTCAAGACCGGCTACCAGTATCATGGAATATGCCCGGGTGGTTAGTGGGGGAACCTTCCAAACACAGAAGCGGAAGTACTCTTCGGATACGAGTTCGACGACCACCACCACCGGTGATGGCACCACAACATCGAAGGATACCACTTCTTCCACAGATGATACTAGAGATGACCAACATGTGACCGATAATAACAATTTAGAAGCCATACGAGAGGAATCGGCCTCCCGCTCCTTGAGCAATCCTGTGGAGCTACCATTGAAGCTTCCATCACCGAAACGTAATAAACAACTGAAAAAGCAATGGCCAAGGTTAACTGGGCAAGCCACTGAATCTCAACTGATGCCTCCACCGCAACCAGTTTTCAATACCACAAAGTTGGGTGCCACTTCTAGCACTCGCCGGAAGAGGTTAGCAGAACAATTAGAGGAAGACATGAGTACTGATGTATCAGATATGACTGATCAGATCGGGTTTGCCCCCTTTTCTAAAAGACAGAGTACTATGAAGAAGACATAGGTAATAATACATTTTTACTAAAATATAATAATAAAATCCTTAGGAAATGTAAATTAACACAATTCTATAAAAAAAACAAAAAGTTATACAAAAAAACAAGAGATTAAAAAAAAAATCCCCTTAGATTAACAAAGTTTCAATCTTATCCTTAATGGCGTAGATTTGAGTCTTGATAGCGGAAGAATCATTAGTAGTAACAGAGGCAGCGATGACTGGTCTAGAGACACCACAAGCTCTACCTAAGGCAGTCTTTGATGGAACGAAAACGTATGGAACATTCTTATCTTCACATAATAAAGGTAAATGTAACAAGATTTCGATTGGTTCAGTATCGGCAGCCATGATAATGAATTCAGAGATACCTCTGTTTAAAGTCTTTGTAGTTTCATTAGCACCTTTCTTCAATTGTCTCAAATTTTGAGATTGTTGAACGACATCTAAGATTTGTTGAGATAAAGCAGAATCAGCTAATGGGAAAGCCTTTGGGTTTGGAGCAGACATGATAATAGTTAATTAAATAAAAGGTTCCTTGCAGGTTGTTTTTAAATATAATAAAAGCTCGCCTTTGATTATTCAAGAAGAAGAAAAGGTAAAGGAAATAAGTTAATCAGAAAAAAAAAATTAAAATTTTTCTAAAAAAAAAAAAAAATTTTTTTTTTCAAAAAAATAAATCGACTCATCACGTGACAATAACATATCGACCAATAGACCAATAGACCAATAGACCAATAGACCACGGTTAAGCAACTCTGTTATGCCCGTCAATAGTTAAACATTAAATTTAAACGTTCAGCACTAGTTAGCAAGAAGCAGCAGCCATTTTCAAAAATTTTCTTTTTATACAACACATATACAATTTACTTTACCTTTTACCTTTCTTCTCCTTCCTTTTTTTTTCCTATATATATAAACAACTTAGTTTTAATCTAAACCACACAACCATATATAACAATGTCTGATCTTTGGTATGTATTATATCAATTAATTGATTATTATGGAGTTTCATATTCAATGGAGTTTTAGCAATTGGCTGTCTATGTGTGCCTTATTTCATTATTTTTCTCTTTCTATTCCTTGCAATCAATCCACTTATTTACCCTGGTGTCTCGATATTCAATCTAATATTCATCCAATTATTGGATCGTTCATTATTGAATCAATTACCTTATTTCAATTATGCATTGACTAAAATTCTTATCGAGAATATAAAAACACACAACGCCTAGCTATGATTTTTTTTTGCTTTTGAAATTGCGATTTAATGAACCCCTTATACTAACTAATTATATCTCCCTGACTACAGTCCTGTTTACTCTCCATTCTTTGGTTCCATTGGTTGCGCTGCTGCCATCATTTTCACCTGTTTCGGTGCTTCATATGGTACAGCCAAATCTGGTGTCGGTATTTGTGCCACCTGTGTTTTAAGACCAGATTTATTGATTAAGAATACCGTTCCAGTTATTATGGCTGGTATTATTGCCATTTATGGGTTAGTTGTGTCTGTTTTGATTTCTTCTAACTTGAAGCAAGAAGAAGCCTTATATACTGGGTTCATTCAATTGGGTGCTGGGTTATCCGTTGGTTTATCAGGTTTAGCTGCTGGTTTCGCTATCGGTATCGTTGGTGATGCCGGTGTTAGAGGTACCGCTCAACAACCAAGATTATTCGTTGGTATGATTTTGATTTTGATTTTCGCTGAAGTTTTAGGTTTATACGGGTTAATTGTTGCCTTATTGATGAACTCCAGAGCTACTCAAGATGTTACCTGTTAAATAAATAAACAGGAATATAAAAAAAAAGATCCCATATATATTACAATTCCTCCCCCTCCTCCCCCCTATAAAAAAACACTATAACAAAAGGAGTTAAAACTTTCATCCACCTATCCACTCTTTTCATATCTTTTTATCTCTTTTTTGATTTTTATTTCCCTCTCCCCCTCTTTTTTTCTTCTTGTTTTCCTCTTTTTAAACCTTTTTACTCTTTTGTTTATTATTTGCTTCTCTTTGTATCTCATTTGATATACTAAAAGCTAAATATTATTACTTCTTACTACTACAATTATATATTTCTTGAAAAAATATCAGAAATTCATTAAAACTTAAAAAGGGCTAAAACAATTTAAATACTAATTCATAATTGACCTTCCAAAATGTCTGCAACCTTACTAGGATCAGTGGAACTCTCAATTTGACTTAAGAAGATCCCATTAACGGTAACACTTGGAGTGACATGGATCCCCACAGTTCTTTGATAACGAGTGAAATATTTTAAATCAACTGCGATAGCATTACCCTTATTAGATGGTTTCCCATCGGCGGTTGGCTTAATCTCCACTAATTCTAATAATTTATCACCATCGACATCTTTCAAATTATCAACAGCTAATTTAATCAACTTAGAATACAATTGACGTCTACTCAAATCATAAGTCTCAGTGTCATACAATGATTCAAGATTGTCAAATAATACAGTAGAGTATTGCCAAAATTGATCTGGATACAATTTAGCCACAGCTAGGGCAACTTCATGAGACGTACCAGAATTAATATGATGCCATGGTTGCACAACATTAATGAAAGTGAATTCAAACTTATTTAATAAGTTCTTCTTTTCTAAGATTGGCACAATTTCATTATTAAACTTGTAAAACATCTTTCTAGAGAATGGACAATTGTAATCTAAATAGAATTCCACGGTAGCCTTAGAACCTTTAACTTGTTGTAAAGATAAAGCTCTATAAACGTGGGAAAGTTGAAGTCTAGTTGGTAAATTGACCATAGTGTTTGCAGTGTGGCTTGTATTAGTGAAATAATGCTTAATAGGATGAACCTGAGTTAATAAAAGTAAATACAGTGGTAACACTAAGTAATATAAGTATTTCATTAAACTACCAACAAAAAGAAGTAAAAGAATAAGAAGATGACTAGTTGTTCAATATTTAACTACTTTTATATAATACCCCGAATTTTAATAAACAGGTACCCCGGAACCGCGAGCCACTGTATTAAGTAATGATTCAGACCGATTTGAGGTAGCCAAATGTATTACCAGTGGATACAAAGAGAAGATCAGTGGTTGGTACTGCTGGATGGTGATCATGTAGGGAGATTGATTTGATGTTCATTTTTGTGATCTAGGGAGGGTTCCAATCTTACAATGATTGTGGGGAAGTACTTTGATGGAAACAACTTATATCCTTCAATTGTATCACAGTAATGACTCAATTGACCCCTCGTGAACAGCTTATGATGATTAAACTTGTAATTAGTAATTGATGAACCACCCATTGACCCCAACAGCTTATCAGCCGGTTTCTTGCAGCCATTTTTCCAGTTCTTGAAGGCCCTCTTTCTCACATGGCTTTCACCGGCTTTCACCCATTCAACACTTCCCCCCATTTCCACAAATCCTTCCATTTGTCTTCCAACTACAACACCACAGGTACACCCACTTCACAACCTCTACTGTTCTCCCCTACTGTCTACACATCTTTCACACGGAGCCGTTCAGCTTTTTCTATTTTTTTTAAAAGTTTTTTTTTAAATTTTCGTTGTCCAAAAATTAAGTGTGTCACATTTTGCCATCAACACTTTGTTCCATTGCTTTTTAGTAATAACTTCTCCCTACACATATAATAAACAATGAGCGACTTAAAGATTGAAACTATTACCCCAGGTGACGGTAAGACTTACCCAAAATCCGGTGATTTGATCACCGTTCACTACACTGGTACTTTAGAAAACGGGAAGAAGTTTGACTCCTCTAAGGACAGAAACAAGCCATTCCAATTCAGAATTGGTCAAGGTATGGTCATCCAAGGTTGGGAACAAGGGTTCGCCAAGCTATCTTTAGGTGAAACAGCTAGATTAACCATTCCAGGTCCTTTAGCTTATGGTGATAGAGGTTTCCCAGGTTTGATTCCACCAAATGCTACTTTAATCTTTGATGTTGAATTATTGAAGATTAACTAAGTATATTATCACTCTTTTTACTATTTTATCTTATGTGTTCTCTTTATATCAATAGTTTAAAATGTGTATCTGTTTTTTTTTTTTATTTAAACAAAATTACACACACATATACAAAAAACAGCAAGAAGCATCACTTCTTATCAATGTAGTAAATACCGTCCTTACCAACTTTTAGACATGGAGACACCACCAAATTGTTTAAATACACTTTATAATTCAAATCGTAAACTTTAAACTCAGGAAGTTTCACTAATTTAGAATCTTGTGCTAATAATTCCAAATTAATCAATTGATACTTAAATTTGATTATCTGTTTCATGTATGGAAGCAACAAGAAATTCGATTGTCCCTTGTAATTATGAATTTGGAAATTCTCAGATGTACCTAGAGTAGAACTAAATTGGAAAATTCTATTAGTTGGATTCTCTAAGATATAATCAACTTCAAATAAATCATCCTCTAATTTTGTCAACGTAACCAATAATCTAGGATCCAAATGTGGTAATGACCCTTTCCAAATCATCTTCTCATATTTATCCAAGATGACTAATCCCTGTGGATTGATTAACTCATAAGTGAAAGTTAAATGGATCTCCACATTGATAGATCTCTTTAAGTGATTCTCAAGGCAGTATGAAGCAAAATTGAATTTCACTGGGTGTACATGTGATGGACCATTCAATAATTCCACATCCTCTTTCATTTCATTGATAACCTTCTTTAATTCAACATGAGTATTCTGAGTTGTTGGTTTCAATTCTAATTTATAATCACCTAGAATCTTTAAATTATCCTCTGATATGTTTTTGACATTGGTTACACCATTCCATACTCTCTCATGAATTGGTAACGATGGGAGCTTCCCATCTTCAGATAAATTGATATTCACAGGATGAGTATTAAAGATAGATGGGATCAGAGAGTCACCAGCTGGTGATATATTGAATTGTATATTAAATTGCTCATACACCGGGATGCTAAACTTCTTAACATTTTCAATGCTCATTTGATCATTGTTATCAATGAGGTAATTGTAGCGTAATTCAATTTTAAGCTTTTGTCTTGGAACAGCAGTCACAGCAGGAAGATCATCCATCATCGGAAGATACACATACAATATATTATTCGATTCAGCACCCAAAGTCATCAACTCAGTGGTGTTATGGAATTTGGAATATTCTTCCTCCTTATTAAATCTGGTCTTCAACGTTTGATTATCAATATAGGCTGAAACAGACATATGCAAACCAAACTTGTCATCATCGTTATTCTTAAAATTCAATGTGATCGGATACACTTGCCCGTTGTATGCATGTCCCACGTAGTCAATGTGAGATTCAATTTTGGGTTGCTTTGGAATCACCACAAAACAAAAATGGGGTTTCACTCTTGGAACAATCTCATATTCAAACTCCTTATCAAATTCACTGACTGTCGCTGGTTTGATCCATTTCAATCTAGGTGACATAGCAGGTACAAGTTTCAATTGATTATCGAATTTTAACGTGGACGATCTCACTTTCAAATAAATAGATTGAATTTCAAAATTACCAATCTTGTTAGGGGTTAATTCAAATTCAAAGCATTTAGGCGTCTTATCATTAAAGTTCAAATTGCTAGACAATTTCAATTCAGTTGAATCTTTACTAGAGTCTTCAAACTTGTTGAACTTTTGGGGATCCGCATTTGGGTCATGAACAACAGTGAGTTTCTTAAATCCACCATGGAAATCAATAACCAATTCTTCAATAATTAGTTCCTTCATTAGTGCATTCACTTTTGGAGTCAACACAACTTGTAAATTAACTTTATCACTCAACGATAATGATTGTTGCTTGAATGCGATCAATTTATCAAACAATGATTCCTTAAACAACACATCTTCAGTGATCTTACTTGAATCAATATCTTCAGCATTAATATGTTTTTGAAATGTTGACACCAAGCTTGGTTTCAAAAGACTCAGTTGAATAAAATATAGAGCTGCATCTTTATGATTGTCTGATTTTATGGAACATTGGTAAAGTCTGAAAAGAATAATAGCTAGAATGGAATTCCAACCTTCGATACGGTATGCTGCTAGAGAGACCAAGAAGTTTATAATAGACAGCCCGTAGTTCTGCATGGAAAAATATTCCTCACCTAATTGGAAGTAGATGAAGGCTTCCCGTCTAGTAAATTGAGCTTGTACCTTCTTACCCCTAGAGAAATAATCCAAGGCACTACTCAACAATTTAATACACTGACCATGATGATCAAATTTTAGTTCATCTTCCAGAGGTAATGACAAATATGGATCAATTGGGTCATCACTTTCAGGAGTTAGAGAGTGCGCCAATTGACAACGTCTTCTAAACAATGAACATGCCTGCAAGTACAGGTAGCCACCATGAGGCATAGGTAGATCACCAACAACCCCCTCACCAAACCATTTAGTCTTCACAAATGGTTGCAGGGGTCTCTCTATAGGAACCAATTTTTCAGGGACTTGTTCAACCAATTGAGCTAACCAAGTGAATTGCAAGGAGACCCATCCCATGACTGGGTATGTTTGTATTATTTCTGGAGGAAGAACAGCCATAACATTTTGGATGTGGATGTCAAATTTTTTGTAAGCCATGTTACCATCGCCCATAATGAAGTAAGCTCTGGTGATATGTAATCCAGTGAAGTCCAACCACATTCTACATTGTTGCCATAACTTTGGTTGACCGTGCATGTCTATATTCTTTATTGCACCGACCAATTTCTCGTAGCAGTACTCCATGGCCTTAGTGGATTGATCTGATATACCCTTAAGTTCAGCAAAGATGGCACCTTTCAAGGCTTGTCTTGCTAGCCAAAACCTATCAGGGTATTCTAAATTAGGAACCGTTCTTCTCTTTAACTTTCTCTCAAGAACACTCACAAACTCTAATGCCCAAGGTTTAATGAGGTATACCACAGACATCACAAATGATTCAATTTCTCTTTGGGTTCCAGCAGGAAGGAACAATAATCCAGATCTAGCGGGTAATCCAGTGACTTTTCTCAATTTATCTATTCTTTCTTCCAATTCTGGGTTTAATGCGGTTGATTTAGAACACAATATTATACTGAGAAAAGTGACACCATTACTTGTACACTGTTCCTTTTGTCGTATGATTTCATCGGCCATTGCCTTGTCTGATGCTTGTAAGTCTAAGTCTTCGTCAGTCCCCAGTTCATGCACCGAGATAAACACGCATGGCCGTTGTTCAGTGTACTTCTGGAGCCATTCTAATGGTAAAATGCTGTTGTAGTATGGTGAGCTAGGATTAAATGGTGACAACGGTGACTTGGAATCCCTTCTTTGAACGTTAGCAGAGGCCAAGGAATGCTCAGGCACAGTAGAAGTCATTGACACTGGTGATAGAATGGGGGAAGTCAAAGCAGATGACGCCACGGATGCTCCAGTTGTAGGTTTCTTCGTCTTGGCAAAGGTATATTTGTCACCTATGAACTTCATTCTATAATTTGTTTGCTTGAGATATTCTTTATTGTTATCTAGAAGCCAAGTGTGGTCTCCGATGTTATATGAATTGAGTAATGACACTAGTTCTAAACCTGAAGCTGCCTGCACAATTGGTAGTTTCCGTTTCAAATGAACATAATTATCAGTATTTTCGAGTATGTCTCGATTCATAGGGTTATCCTTGTCATCCAATGGTGTTAACTTGATCGATTTATCTGTGGGTAACGTTCTGATCGATGTGCTTGACACCGATTGACGACGAACCGTTCCATCGGGTAATCCACCCTCTCCCAAGCCTTGCACCACAACTAGTGGTGCCAGTATGGATGTTATCTCAGATGGATATCTCTCCATGTTGCTGATACTATTAATGGTGAATGGCAATTCAAATAACCAGCATCTATATCTCTCATTAGTTAAAACTCTTTTGATCTTACGTATATAAAATAGATTCCGCCACTTTTCACAAGCGTGTCACCAATGTTAATCCGGAGCAGAACTATATATACGGCATGGTGCACATGGCAGATCTGGTTAATGAGTACCTCTCTTCTTGTTTGGTTACTGGTCAAGTCTAGAACAAAGCAATGGTCAAGGTTACTGCAATTACTGAGGTATGAGGAAAAACTTTGAGTGTATTGAATCAAATCATATACTAACAGAGCTCTATTCAGCCATATATCAAATACCATAATAGTAGGCTATCAGAGGGTGTCACTTATAACAAGGACAACAACTCATTAATCTGGGTAGACATAATTGGTGGGAAAATCAACAGAGTCATGCTCAATGAGGATCTCAGCTTTGCTGGGGAACTAGAATCACATAAGGTGAGCACTAGTATTGGTGTCATTGGATTGACCTCCGACCCAGACGTTTACATCTGTGGAGTCACCGATGGAATTGGACAATTCAGTTTCAAAACTGGTCAATTCAAGTTAATAGTGGAGTACCCAGCGGAATACCACACCAAGGCTAAGTTTGGGAAACAAATGAGATCCAACGATGGGTCAATCGATTCAAATGGTGATTTCTGGGTAGGCACTATGGTATTCTTCGATGAAGAGGTTACTGCTGTGGGGAAACTCTACAAGTATGATTCCAAGACTTTGAAACAGAAGGTGTATATCGATAAGGTTTCCATCCCCAATGGGATCAATTGGTTTGGTGAGTACATGTACTGGACTTCATCATTGGAACACAAGATTTATAGATTTAAGTATGATTTCGGGAAGGGGGAACCCGATTTGACTACGAAAGAAGTGTTTGTCGATATCACCAAGATTTTCTCTGATAGACCTGAATATCAATTAGGGGAACCCGATGGTTCGTGTATGGATCAACAGGGGAACCTCTATGTCGCCGTGTATGGTACCAATAGAGTTATAAAGGTCAACAAAATCGGTGAACTTGTTGAAGAGTTTGTATTACCTGCCCACAGAATAACCTGTGTTACCATTGGGGGTCCCCAGAATGATCAATTGTTTATTACCAGTGGTGATTTGAATTTGAACAGTGATGATCCAAGTCAATGGAAATCTGATCCTACAGATTTAGGTGGATACATTTTCAAAGTACAATTAGCAAATGATATTAAAGGTATAGAAAAGAATAAATGGTCTGGTGACTTAGTTGTATAGTTTATTCAGTATATATTCACAGAATTCTTCGAATATAATGTTTTCTTCTAGTCCACCGCTTCTTAGATTGATTAGTTTCTTATTAGCAACTTCAAATCGGCCGTCTCTATTATATTCATTGCATAGGGATGGATTCTGTAGTATCTCATAGAGGATATGAATGTTCATCTGAATACTGGGTTCCTTCATGTAAGACATGAATTTGGGGTCTTCGTAAAGTTTCGCCAATTCAGGATCCTGTGTGTTGGATGATGGAGCTTCCACTGGCATTGTTGAAGTTTCTGGAACCTCCTTGGCCTCTTGTAGTTTCTGAGCATCTCTTTCCTTATGAGTTTCCGATTTATAGCATACAAGGGAACAACTAGGAGAGTAGTAGAGAGGGTGTTTATGTTAGTAAGGCAAGCTATCAAGAGATAAACATCAAAGGCAGGGAGACATACTATTTCAGGCCACACTTCGGACACACATATTTGGATTGATTCGTCAAGCATATTTCACAATTCATTATTGAAAGAAAGTGAACTTATTTAAACATAATTGAACAAGTAGTTAAGATAACTCTTTTTTGAAAATTTTTCCGATCGCAGAAAAATGAAGTTTATCTAATATGGCCGATGAGTAGGAGAAAGGGCACTTCTTTTTAATTTCTGTACAACACACCATGAACAATCTAGGATACTCATCAGATTCAGATTCAGATGAAGATGAAAAATTGGTGGTTACCACGAAGAAGGTTACTGAGGCTATGCCTACCCCAGCTTTAGCTAATCCTCTCCCGAAGCCCAACTTATCAACATTTATGCCGACACCAACACTGTCCACCCCAACAGTCAAACCAAAACCGAAAGTTCTTGGATCGGGTACTAAAAATACATTCAATGACCTATCTGTGATCAACAGTAATATTGAGTTACCAGAATCAAATCTGAAAGTGGCAGACTTAGTGCCCACACAAATATTACTACAACAACGACAGAAACAGAAGCCCAATCCAACATCGACTGCTAGAGATTTACAGGACTTACATCTATTAGCAAGTACTTTCAGTGGCAGTCATGGCCAAGAGAAAAAGAGACGAATAGAGACCACTGAGACCGGGTCAACAGACTTTGATGCACTAGGCGGGTTAACTAGTGTTGATCAAATACAAAAAGTTGAAAGCGAAGAACAGGAACAGCAGAATTTAGACAACGTTTCCAAGAAGAGACGTAAGCGGAATGAGATTGATGAGTCAAAGATTAAAGATTTAAGAATGGATGAATTTTACAGAGAGAATAATAAACTCATCGAGACTGGTGAATTGGATCACAGAGAACAAGTATTAAAACATTCCAAGATGAAGTTCTATCAACAAGGAAACAACAACTTGGGTGACATTATTAGGTACACTAATGCTAATAAAGACAAATTGAACAGGAAAATTGAATTGGAGAAATCTAATTTTAAGGATAAGGGTAAGAAATATGGTTTTTAGTATTGTTTGGTAGCTTGAAAACAACAAAAAAGCGTATTTTTTTCATTCATTGTTATAAATATATATATACAAGTTAATAGAACTATGAATAATCAAAGAAAAGAAGTAAAAGAAGGAAAAAACCGTTGAACGGGATTTGAAAAAAAAAACAAATTAGAGAATATTGACCATATACTTCCATTTATTGTTGTGCCTTCTTTTCGGCATATTCCTTTTGTAATTCGGCCAATGTTTCATCAGAGATAGGTGGAATTGGAATATCTTCGAAATCATCTTGCATTAAGAAGTTGTAAGTGTACATGTAAATACTCAATGGGATGGCCCCCAAAACAACCAAACCGAGCATATTTTTCCAGAAGTATGGTCTTCTAGCTCTCAACATGGCTGGAGACATTTGATGTGTGTATTTATTGTAGTATGACTCATTACGTTGAGACCTAGAGAAGATTATAGTTAGTTAGTATTATGAGTTGATGGATAGACACCTAATAAAATAAACGGGGTTTCAGTTGATGGTTCAGTGGTGAGCACACCCCCAGTGCAGTAGTAGCAAATGACATACACTAATCTGATTAAGGAAGCACGCATATCTGGTTTGTTAGAGTTGTAAATATATATATGTGAATATCAACTCTATAACATGCCCTCCTCTCTGTCTTCCAAGTCTTTCGATTTAATCAAATTTTCTCTTTTCCCATCTAACAAGGCTGTGTTATTTGGAGCACTACCAAAATTTTTTAAATTTTTTTTTTCAGAAAATTTTTTTTGTTACTTAATAAAAATGGTTTCTTTGACTACTAGAAAGATTGATATTAAATAGTATAGTTGATAACAATGGCTAAGAGAAAGACACCACAGAAGTCTAAGACGAATATTGAGGATATCGAAATTCCTGAACCAGATGCAGAAGAACTCTACTTGGCAAAGCTTGTCTTTGGAGATTCTGAAGGATTTGAGAATAACTTAAAGCAAATAGATAATCTATACGATCTAGACGAAGAAGATCAAGAGAATGACAATAAATTATTCACATTTGATGACTCCAGTGATGATGATGATGATGCCACTACCGGTGACAAGTTCTTAAATAAATTGGCTAACAAGGAGGATGAAGAAGAGGGATCCGATGCTGAGTCCAGTAGTGATTCCGATAACGAGATGACCCACTTAAATGATGATGAATTGTTCCAGGTTGATGAGGGAGACTCCAGTGATGGAGAAATGGATATAGATCCAGACAATGAACAACAACAGCAACAGGAATCTGAATCAGATTACTCTTCAGATGACTCCGATGCATGGAAGGATTCTGATGATGAAAGAGCTACGATCTCATTATTGTCATCAGACAGATTAAGAAAATTGAGAAAGATCGAGGCAGATGACCACATCAGTGGCCGCAAGTATATAGAAAGATTAAGATCACAATTTGAGAAAATATACCCAAGACCCCAATGGGCAGATGAATTTGAATCCGATGAGGACGACACTCAAGAGGGTTCCGACAATGAACAACAAGAAGACCAGGTTGATGACATTGTTTCCTCTAATAATAACCCATTACTAGATTTTTTGAAGACTAATCAAACATACAACATCAGAAATGAAAATGCCAAGTTGCTCCCAACAGGTAAAATCGACATATCTAGATTGACAGATGCCAACGCTAAGAAAATATCTAAATCAGCTGTGCAAACGATATCATTCCACAAGTCCCATCCTTTAGTGTTGACAGGTGGGTACGATAGAACATTGAGAATATACCATGTTGACGGGAAAATCAATAACTTAGTGACGTCGTTGCATCTTCGGAAATCTCCAGTGCAAACAGCAGTGTTCCAGCCAGATGGCAGCAACCAGATATTTGCTGCAGGAAGAAGACGGTACATGTATAAATGGGATATCTCCACAGGAGCCATCGAGAAGATTAGTAGACTCTATGGTCACGAAAATACACAGAGATCGTTTGAACATTTCAGGGTTAGCAATAATGGGAAGTTTATTGGATTGATGGGGAACTCTGGTTGGATTAACTTACTCTCTGCAAAGACCGGACAGTGGGTCCGTGGTTGCAAAGTGGAAGGCACATTGATTGACTTTGATTTCAGCTTGAATTTGAAAGGTGAGGTGTTTTTGGTTGCTGTGAACACTGCCGGTGACGTCTGGGAGTTCAATGCAGACACAGGGAAGATCATTAGAAGATGGAAGGATGATTCTGGTGTCGGTATCACTAAGGTTAGAGTTGGTGGAACTCGGAACAACAGATGGTTGGCCATCGGGAACAACTTGGGGATAGTCAACGTGTACGACAGATTAAAGTTTGCCGAAGGGAAAAATCCGAAACCTGTTGGTATCATTGAGAACTTGGTGAACACCATATCAACTATTGAGTTTACTCCAGATGGACAATTGATGTGTATTGCCTCCAGAGACAAGAAGGACGCCCTCAGATTAGTTCATTTACCATCGTGTAAAGTGTTCAGCAACTGGCCAACGAGTGGGACCCCATTGGGTAAGGTGACTGCCGCTGCATTCTCTCCTGGAGGTGAATTGTTAGCCACTGGTAACGAGGCAGGAAGAGTCAGACTCTGGAGACTCAACCACTACTAGAATACTGTATAATTAGCTATATTTTTTCTTAAATTTCACTATATATAGATAGGAAAATGGTTATTCGTGTCATATGTAAATCAAAAGTAAAAGAAAGAGAATATCAGTTTCATTCTTCCTCCATTGAAATCAAAATTTGAATAGATTTTCCCTGTACATTTTACATATTTTTTATTTTTATTTATTACTAGTAGAATTCTAGATTTGAGATAGTAGTGTAAAATATATGGAATATAAGAGATTTTAACCAGCATGTTCAACAACAGTGCTCACTAAGGCACCTGACTTACCAATGGTGTGCTTGAATTGCTCTGGTGCAGCCAATTCCTTCATGTCATCACCATCTGGAACGTTTATATTCAAGGAGGTAGTACTTGAAGTGTATATCTCAGTTTCTAAACTAGTTTCAGATAAGTAAACAGACACAGAATCAGATTGATCAATTGAGATCACAGGCACCGATCCAATAACTTGGAATTCCAAACTTTTAGCCTTGATCACATCCACACCGGAGATAGCCTTATCCACAACAACACCACACTTCTTGGTCCCATTAATAGTGATGGCATTCACCTTCCCCTTAATCTGGATGACTGCAGAAACACAATTGGAGATGTACACAGATTGACTCATCTCACCCTCAATTGTGATAACATCAGACACGTTTTCAAAATTGGAGATAACCCATTTATTATCTTGCAATTCTTTGACAGGTGGCTTCTTAACAGGAGTATCCACAGTTGGCTTCTTCTCCGACAAACTGGTTGGTTTCTTTGGAGGAGTTGGGATGCTTTTCTTAGCTGGCACTTGAGAGGAGGCTCTTAATTCAGGGTTTTTATGGGTCATTTGGGATTTGTCAACCTTCTTCAAACCAGATGTGATAGCAGATCCCTTATTCAATTCAGAAAACACGGCATTTAAACCAGTTCCACTTGCAGCTGGTTCAGGCTTAGATTCGAACACAGAAGCTGGAGGTGGAGGTGGAGGAGGTGGTGGACCAGCAGCAGCTGGAGCAGCTGGAGCACTTGGAGCAATAGACTTACTGGAGCTCAAGTTATCAGCTAGGGCACCACCTTGAGGGTTCCAAGTTGGTCCAGTGGTTTGGTATTCCTTGGTATAATTCTTCAAGGCATCAAATATGGCCACAAAGGATTTAGCCCAATTGACTTGATCCTCATTGGTGTCCTTGAATTCCTTCAATATTCTGTTTGTCCAGAATTGAGCTGAATCCTTGAAATCAGGAATGAAAGACACTGGTGTGGTGGTACAGATCCAACCCAACGCTGGGACACCCTCAGCGACGGCATTCAAGTTGTTGAATACTTTAGAGGTTCTGTTCTTGTCCTTTAAATCTATTATTTTCATTATGTTTTCATTGGTTGGCTTGATAGCATCCTGGAAGGCACTATCAGTTGGCTCCACCTTCTTTGATTTGGATGCTGCTAATAAGAATGATCTTTCACCCTCGATGGCAGCCTTGAATAATTCAGCCTGCTCAAGAACTAATGGGTCAACCTTACCGGAATTAGCAACAAATGGATCAACAAAATCAGCAATGAAGTTATCGAATTCCTTGATGGCCTTTGGTAATTCATCAGCTTGTGCAGGGGCAGAAGCTGGTGGTGGTGCAATAGCAGCACTAGCACCGGAGGCAGGGGCAGAGCTTGACTCAATTGACTTAGTAGCATCAGCTGCACCAGATTTGTAGAACTTTTCCTGGAAAATGGTGACATCCTCTAAACGGGAAGTAGCAGTCTCAAGACTAAACGTAGTGTGTGGTGCTAGTTGTTAGTATTCATATATGGTGTGAGGTGAGATTTGTGGAGGAGGCCGGAAAGTTGGAGTGAAGTCTAATGCTCACTCGCAACTTCAATTGCAATTACCATTGTCACATACCGTTTCAATAAGGTAACTAAATTGTAACCATGAACAGAGAAGTTTTCGTTATTCATTGTTTGCTTGTTTGTTAAGTGTTAGTTGTAAGGATAAAAAAGCAGTAATTGATCTGTTGTCGTTTTGTCGTTTTTTGTTTTTTTCGAATTTTTAATTGAGACTTTATAATTTCCAGAAAGTTTGGCGACGAAGCTCTATATATAACAGCCAACTTTTATCCTCTGTTAACATTAGATAAGTATGACCGTCAGTCCTATTAATAAGCGTGAACATACAGAAGAGAACTTACCACCGCAGATGGCCCATCAAATGGTGGATTACCAGGTGCGGAATGAGCCAGAACCGTTCTTCAATGACTACTCAGTTGGCGTCCCTATCTGTGTAGACTTGGGGAGATCCACTGTCAGAGTGGGCACAGCAGCCCATTCCTCACCAACAAATGTGTTCCCCTCGATCAGTTCAAGATATAGAGACAGAAAAAATAACAAATCATTGACCTTAGTTGGTTATGATTGTTACATTGATTCCAGTGTTAGAGCCAACTCTAGAAGTCCCTTCGATGGACCAATGATCACCAACTGGGAACACGTGGAAACCATTTTGGATTATAGCTTTGTTCACATAGGAGTGAACTCGTCAGGAAGAGTGGATAGTCCGATTGTGTTCAATGAGGTGCTGGCACCGCCATTCCAACAGAGGTTCAATATGATGCAATTACTATTTGAATCCTATGGTGCACCAAAGGTGGCCTTCGGTGTGGATTCCCTTTTCAGTTATTACCAGAATGGTGGTAAAAATGGACTGGTAATTGGTACAGGGCATGACGCCACTCATGTGATCCCCGTGGTAAACCAGAAACCAGTGGTGTCCATTGCGAAAAGAATCAATTGGGGTGGAAACCAAGCTGTCGGTTATTTAAGCAATTCGATAACATTAAAATATCCTTTCTTTCCTACAAGAATTAGTAATTTCCAAGTGGAAAACATGATAAAGGATTATTGTTATATCTCCAAGGATTACAATACTGAAATTAAGGGCTACCTCGATTTAAAAAATTTAGAGTCAAAGGATGTTGTTATGGAGGCACCATTTGTGGAGATCATTAAACCAGTCAAGACAGAAGAAGAGTTGAAAATTGAAGCGGATAAGAAAAGAGAAACATTGAGAAAGTTACAAGAACAAGCCCAACAGAGAAGATTAGAGAAATTGGTGCAAAAAGAAAAAGATTACGTGTATTACACCGAGTTGAAGCTTAAACTATCAAAGATGAACAAAAAGCAAGTGATAGAAAAATTAAGAGCTGAAGGGTTCGATGATGAAGCAGACTTGAATAAATACATGGGTGGCTTAGAAAGGTCACTGAAAAAAGCAAGAAACCAGGATATTGGTGAGAATGACGCTGATGCCGGTCCTCCATCCTGGCCATTGGTTGGGATTCCAGATGACCAATTAGATGAAGAACAAATCAAGGAAAAGCGGAAACAAAGATTGATGAAATCTAATTATGATGCAAGACAGAGATCCAAGGAGGAAAAGGAATTGGCTAAGAAGCAAGCCGAGGAAGATGCCAGAAAGGATAAAGAATGGAGAGAACGTAATTTGGATGACTGGATTCAACACAGAAGAGAACGCTTAGAGATCATGATAAAAAAGAAAAAGGAAAGAGCTAAACTAAAGGAAGAACTTGGTGATAGAAAATCCAGAGCAGCCCAACAGAGAATGAAGAATATAGCCACATTGGCAAGCGATGACACCCATGGTGCAAGTGGACGTAAGAGAAAGGCTGCAAATGTGACTATTGATGATGATCCAAATGATACTTTTGGTGCCAATGATGATGATTGGGCTGTGTATAGAGATATAACTAATGCAGAAGATGAGGAAGCTGATGATGAACAAGAACAAGAGATCCTAAAATTGGAAGCTGAACTTCTCGAATACGATCCAAACTTTACGGTGGATGATACATTAGAAAGACAATACAACTGGAGAAATTCAATCATTCACAGATTTCTCAGAGGTCCAAGAGATTATCAGGAAGATGACCAGCATCAGAACCATCAAATACATTTGAATGTGGAAAGAATTAGAATTCCAGAAATCTTATTCCAGCCATCCATTGCTGGTGTTGATCAAGCAGGTATCACTGAACTTTGTGAAGATACCGTGCTCAGAAGACTCCCATCTGAACCTGGATTTTCCGGTGATGATTCCAAGGAAGTGCTGAAGGATATCTTCCTTACTGGTGGTCAAGCACTCTTTGAGAACTTTGAAGAAAGATTACAAAATGAATTCCGTTCATTCCTTCCTGTGGGAGCTCCTTTGAATGTCAGAAGAGCTCAAGATCCTTTGTTGGATGCATGGAAGGGTATGGCTAAATGGTCAACAACTGATGATGCCAAATCTAGATATATCACAAAGAAGGAGTATGAAGAAATGGGACCTGATTACATCAAGGAGAATAATCTAGGTTGCATCAAATTGCTGTAGTTTTATGTATAATTTTGTTTCCTTTACTTGATTCTGTTTTAATATTAACTGAAAAAACTATCTATTACTGTACACGAAAAAAAGTATATGTGGCCTATTTCAATTTCTTATCAATATCCACATTGTTAGGGTTAATACCCTTCTTCTTCAAACTGTGTTTGATGGATTCCTTCATGATATCTCTATCACCTTCGTTATCGAATGTAGCGAAATCATCATGAATGATACCTTCTTCAGCAGCTTCAGATCTGGCCAAACTTTCCTTCTCCTTAGCACCAGCCTTGGAAATATCATGTGGAGACGGAGCAATCTTCTTGAATTTGGCGACAAAGAAACCATCAACATTATAGATGTGAGGGTAGTATCTTCTTGTCATGGAAACAGCGGCGTTGAAATGCTTACCTCTATAAGAAGTGAAACCTGGTTTACCAATAGCCAACTCTGTTTCGACTAACTTAACATTAGGTCTTTTTCTCAAAGCATAATCAACAACGGCTTCATTCTCATCAACAGCGACAGAACAAGTAGAGTACACAATCACACCACCAGTTGCAGAATTAGCATCAACAGAATCAATAGCAGATAAAAGAAGTTGCTTTTGTAAATGTGGAATCTGTATGAAATCCTTTTCTGTTCTAGAAACCTTAACACTTTGATCCTTAGCGATCACACCAGTACCTGAACATGGTGCATCCAATAAAACTCTATCGAATCCACCAATAACCTTAGGAAATTCCCTGGCATCATAATTACAAACAATCGTGTTAGTGCAACCTAATCTGTGAATGTTAGCGATCAAAGACTTAGTTCTAGCCTTGTTGAAATCGTTGGCAAAAACACAACCAGTGTTTTTCATTAGTGCAGAAATGTAAGTAGTTTTACCACCTGGAGCGGCAGCCATATCCAACACTCTTTCATTTTCCTGTGGAGATAGGGCCATCACGGGCAAAAAAGAAGATGCAGCTTGTAATATATAATGACCGGCCAAATATTCTGGAGTAGCACCAACTGGCACTTGGGAATCAAAGATTTGTAACCCAACCTTAGTCCAAGGACCAATTGGTTGTAAATTCACACCCCTGTTAACTAACGTCTGTGCGAGTTCTCTACGACGAGTTCTCAATGTATTGGTTCTGATAGTGACTGGTCTGTGGATTTCGTTAGCTTCGAAGAATTCCATGGCTTCAGATGGGGAGAATAAGTTGAATAACTTTTCTGCCAAGAATGGAGTGTAACCAAAATATTCGCAGATATCCTTCATTAATCTATCCATGTAATCGGCTCTACTTTTACCTTCCTCTGCGAGGGTCTTGAAGTTTTCTAAGACCTTCACGATTTCTAACATTCTGGTTCTCACCATAGTCAAGTCTTGTGGACCTTCATCTATGAGCTTTTCTTCCTCGGCAGTTGGTAAAATTTTGGCTCTTGGTTGTAGTTGTTGTTGCTGTAAAAGTTCTTCTTCGGCTTCCAATTCTTCCAGTTTGGCTTCATCATCTAATTGCTTAGAGTATTCTTCCATGTTAGCGGCATTGATCTTATCAATTTCCTCATCACTATATCCTTCATCATCAGAAAACATTGGCTTACCTCTGGTTTCCTCATCTGAATTGTCGTATTCCACTTCACCTTCGAATTCGTCATTCAAGTCTTCTCCATCTAAGTCATCTAAAGTTTCAAATTGTTCAGCAGTTGGATCGGCGGTCTCCTCATCGGAATCATCAAATAAGGATTTCTTAGCGGCAGCTAACTCTTCATAATCGACTTCAGGTAGATCTTCTGGTTCGACTTCTTCATCGGAAACTTGCTTCTTTTGTTTTTTAGACTTAGTAACCTTCTTCTCAGGTTTACTGATGGATTCTGATCTCTGTCTTTTCTGTTCTCTTTTAGCCTTTTTAGCTTGCATTTCTTCGAAGCTAGGTGGGACACCCTGCTTATTCTTAGCTCTTCTACCCATTGAATTTAATTAATTTATTATGATATAATGAATAAGTATGATATAACAGAAAGTTATTAAGGATTTAATAGTATATAACGTTTATCTGAAAAATAAAAAAAAAAAAATTTTTTTTGAAAGAGTCGTGAAGAACTCAAAAAAAATTTTTTGTTAAGAGAGCCATCATGGAAAGATCTATAGATCTCAAGAGAAGGGATAGTTTACTATTTGAATGCAGTTAACAAGAGCAAATAATAAGAGAATGTCACAGGTTGCTGTTAAACAACAGAAGATAATTTCTGAAAATGAATATGCTATGGTGATAACCCCATCTGGTGGGATGAGAATTATTCAATTGAGATTGGGTGGTACCATCAGTTTGGGTAAGTTTGGTCAGTTCTTAGTCGATAATGTATTAGGATATGCTTATGGACAATCATTTGAAATATTAGAAGACAAGAATGTGCAACCATTGAACAGCTTATCCTTTGGCTTAGAAGAAAGAGATTCTGGATTGGCTGAAAGCAAAGAGGCCACACCTGCCCCAGAATTTTCTAGTTCCAATTCCAATAAAGATTTAATAGACAAGGGATCGGATATCCAGAAATTCACTTTAGAAGAGATTGAAAAAATGAAGAAGGAAGGTGGTGGTAATGATATCGCTAAGCAAATCATCGAAAAAATGATTCAAAGTCATGAAGCCTTTGATAAGAAAACCATTTACTCCCAAGAGAAATACCTCACAAGAAAGCAAAAAAAATTTACAAGAAGATTCACCATTAAGTACCTTTCCGCTTCAATGATGTTGAATTACCTATATCAAGAGAAGGACCCACAAAGGGTGCTGGATATGAGCGAAGAAACTCTTGGACTACTATTGAGTTATGCTGATGTGCGCCCAGGAGGAAACTACTTAGTCATGGATGAAGCCGGTGGTCTCATAGTGTATGCCCTACTTGAAAGAATGCAAGGTCAGGGTTCTATCACTGTTCTCCATGAAAATGATCAACCTAATCTAAGTGTGCTCAATCAAACTGGTTACTCAGAGGAACAAATTAGTTCTATGGTGAAGCCAATTAATCTTCTACAATTCTTCGATCCAACTAATGAAAGAATAACAGATCATGAATTACCACAAGAAGAGATTGATGCCATGACTTCACCTAAGAAGGCAGTTTACTTAAAAAAATACAAGAAGGCTGTCCAAACTAATGAAGCAATTGACCTAGTGGAAGCAAATGCATTCGATGGATTCATTTGCGTGTGTACTTTGAACCCATCAACTCTTGTGCCGAGGGTGTTACCAAGAATTTCTGGATCTAGAGCAATTGTGGTGTATTCCCAATATAAGGAACCTTTGGTTGGATTGAACCATGTGATGCTAAAAGAGAAAAGTATTTTGATGTCTAACATCTATGAATCCAGAGTCAGAAAGTATCAAACGGTTCCAGGAAAACTGCATCCATTAATGACATCTAGAGCAGGTGGTGGATTTGTGTTGTGGGGCTTGAAAGTTCTTCCTAAGGAGGGTGTCGTTGCCGTTGGAAGAGGTATGAATAAAGGAGCAAAGAGACAAAAATTGGAATCCAAGAAAGAGGAGGAAAAAGAGGAGGAAGTTGTCGAACCTACTGTGGAAGCTTGAATCTTCTTTTTTTTCTTATTATTTTATAGAACCTATATATAAATGTTGTATAATAAATTATAAACTATAATCAAATAATCTCATGGCATAACTTTCTCAAACAGGAGAATTCGTCTGTAGACCAACCTATAACGTTCCTGACTCTGCCTCCAGAATCATATCTAATACCACATTCCCAAGTATCACGTTCCATGAGTTGTCGTGTACGTTCAACTTGACTCAAATACCCAAGTTCAAACACAAACCCTTGAGCACCGATACGAGGAATCAATTTGATTAATTGCTCATAAAACTCCAGGTCACCAATCAATGCCTCCTTCGGTTCATACTTCAACACCGACTCTTCAACCCCACCATCAGGTGTCATGTCTTGAATAGGTATATACGGTGGATTCGATATCAGTAAAGGGAACTTTGTATTAGAAGGGAAATCAAGTTTGAACAAATCTCCGAGTTCGAAATTAACAGGATCATGAATGGTGGAATTATGTTTCTCTAAGTTTAGTCTACCCAGATCAACTGCTGTGGGATTAAAATCTATACCAACTACTCTATTGCACCTTTTCAAATTAGTCAGAGCTAGAGTGATGCATCCAGATCCAGAGCAATAATCTAAGACATTGAATTTTCCCCGATGTTGTTTGTCGTCTTCATCATTCAGCACATCAATCAATTCAGAACACCATTCCTCAGTATCATTTCTTGGTATCAAAACACCGAGTCTACATTCTATGTCAAAGTTAAGAAACGGTTGAGTTCGGAGTATGTATTGTAATGGTTTCAACTGCGACCTCTGATTCACAGCTTCAAGCCAGTCTGACTTCGGGAGTTCTTGCTTTATCCATTGTAATTCTGATTCAGCTTGTTTCAAGGGAAACTTCTTGGTTAGTATTGACAATAGTTGCTTTGTGCTTGTCATATATATTTTTGGGTATAAGGAAATCTCGTGAATAAATATATTCTAGTAATCTGCATCTCGTCAATTCCGAAATTTTTAAGGTTTTCATATATAAATTTATGACTACAACTCTTTTGACAAATATATTTTTGTTACGAATGTATAATGGATAGCATTAAATGTATATATTTACAAGAAAGAATGATTGTCTAAAAAAGTACATGGACGAAATAAAACAAAGAGGAAATATTTACAAACCCTTTCTTTGGTAGTACATGTAAGCTCTTTGAAGCATGTCTTCACTGAATGGAGAAATAACCTCAGATTCACCAGGTCTAGCAACCGGATCCCTCAAATACACAGCATGACAAGTCTTGTATGAGATTTCCAAGTGCTTTGGTAAAATAGCAAATGGAGCAAGGAACTTTCTTAACTTGAATGGTGTGAAGTATGGCTTACTTTTATCTTGTAAACCAAACATCCCCTTTTGCCATGGTAAGTTCATATAATAGCCCCCCTTTTCTTCCACTTCTGACCATTCAGGAATACGAATTTGTGGACGCTCCTTCAAGTGGGACAACCAGCTTTCAATTAATTGAGCCTCAGACAATGGTTTTTCTGAGAAATCTTTTCTAACCTTTTCGGAATATTGCTTGTTTATCTCAGACAAGAGTTGTCTGATTTTCTTATACTTGGCATCATCGTAAACTTCCCCTTGAGCCTTCCCATCCTTGAAAGTTGGAAGAATCTTAGATATCTCGGCCTCCAATTCTTCACCACCCAATGAGAAAATCTTATCGTTGGTTGGGAACAATTCGTAAACTTGTAGACACTTTGCAGCCAAGCCATCACCAAATTGCTCCTGGAAAATGTGTGCCTTGATTTGGGCATCCTGCTTTGCCGAATTCACAGTTTTCAAAATGTCCTTCAAAACTGTCTTTCTAGTGATGGAATTTTGGATTTTTTTCATTTGATCGAGTTTAGCCATTTCAACTGACTCGAATCTTTCTTTAATGGCTTCCTTATCACGGATGAGTGCATTTGGTGCATATCTATTGGAATAAGTTTGAGCTAATTGTTTGTGTTTTTCTTGTTGTCTTTCCCACACTTGCTTTGGGTTTTCTAGAGCACCCTTGATGTATTTTTTCCATTGAATGACTTGAAATTTGTCAACCTTATATGATTCTTTTAGACTTGGTTTCTTTTCACCTAGGGCCTCTAAGACCTTCTCTGGGGTGACCGAGAACACATCACCAGGCTTCAATGTGAAAGTTGGGTGGACAATCTTGGTACCATTCACCATGACGTGACCACCGATGATGAAAGTTCTAGCCTGTCTCACTGATGACGCAAACATGGCTCTGAATAAAGCAAAATCTAATCTCTTCTCTAAGGCAGCATAAGTTTGGTGAACCATTGGGGTTGGTTGTGTAGAACCTCTTAAAGAGGCATCTAATTGGGCAACACCTTGAAGACTTGGTTCAAAAGATTGTTGCCATTTTTTCTCAGTCAAATGTTCACCATGGTAAGCTCTGGTTTCTTGTTTGGCAGCCCATTTCTGTTGGTAAAGAGACATCACCAAATATCTAGGTTCTTGCTTCTTATACAAGTTGAAAAAATTGTGTTTATTGAAGGAGGTACGAATTCTCCCCCTGACTAGAGAGAATGTGTTGCTGGTCTTTCTCGGCATTGGTGATTTAAAACTTTGATGAGAGATAACTTAAGCTTTAAAGTCCTATACTGAAATTCAAATTCATGTTCAAACTTCTCCAATAATTTTTCAACCTCCTTGATCAATGGTTGATGGTGAAAGAAGATTTTTTCATCGATCGCGCTGTGCGTCGATTTGAGTTTTTTCATTTTTTTTATTATTTTTCCGGGTAACTTATGATTAGACGCGTCGATACACGTGACTTTAATTAGAGTTCCCAATTAGGAAATATGTAAACAATGCATATTTAAATTTTTTGTGTTAAGCTAGGCTTCCACATTAGCTTATCCTTTTTAATGTCAAATAAATGAGTACGTATATTTCTTCTATAGACTGTGAAAGCCCATATTTTTTTAATATAAGCAAATTAGAACACTGTTCCTTTTCTTGTTATTTCAAAATGTTGACAGACGTTTCAAATCAAGTTAATCTTAGACAGAAAAAAAGTGCCAAACTTGCTCCACAAACTAATATGGCCAAATCTAGGAACGGAAGATCAGCTAGCAACAGAAAGGGGTCTGGTTCCCACAGTCACAATTACAACCATAATAATAACAATAACAGCAACAACAACAATAATAATAATTCCCAAAGTAACAAGCAGAATGTGATCAGAAGTAAACCAAATTACAAGTTCTCAAACATTTATAAGAATGCCAGTCAAAAAATTAATCCATTCATGGATCTAAACCATTTAATTCAGAACCCTCAAGATGACATTGATTTGACTACAGCTATCACTTTCCCTTGTAATTTAATCAAAAAATATTCACAGCCATTGAAAGACACTTACACTAGAGATATCCACTTCACACAACCAACATCTAAATCTATTGATCCAATTGATGCAATTTTTGGATCCAAGAAGAACACCACTAAAAAGCACAGAAATGAATTACAATTTGGAAATTCTCTAATAACACTTAATGATCAAGGCCAAATTAATAAAATTGAAAATCAACAACCTCAAAACGTCCCAGATACCCCAATTGGTTCTAAGAGAACTATTCAACAAATTAGTGATTCTACTCCAACTAATTTGGCTATACAGGATTTCCCAGCTAATATATCATTATTGACTTCATCAGTGGTCAAATCTAACCCTCTTACATCGCCATATGGTGCTTCCAACATCTTACATTCTCCACTTCAGAACACTCCACAGGGTATGCTAAATAAGAGATTGAAGACCCTCAGAATCAAACACAGATATGAAAAGTTAGATAATTCCATGACTATATCTGCCAAGGCTATCATGAAAATGGTTGATGATTCACTGGTGTCAAGTGATACAGAATTCTACACCCAATCGATACATAACATGTCAGTTTTGCAACCATCCAAAAATGCAAATACAAATAACAATAGTAGTAATAATAATAACGATAACATTAGTATCAATGCCGACGATTTACAAAATGCATTGACTGGTGGCTTTGGTGACGATGAAGATATTGAGAATAAGATCGTTTTAGGTAATAATGGTGGGTTAGGTAAAGAGAAAGTCATCAGAAATACCAGATCAACCATCTGGAGAGCTGGATCAACATTCAGAAATATTTGAAATACTCTAGTTACTCATACCCGCATATATTATTATCTGTTATAGATACTATTATTATTACTTGCTATCATACGTTTCTTCCTCATTTTTTTCTTGCTGAACTCTTTTAGTTCTTTACGTTTCTTTTCCTTTCTTCTTCATTACTTCCCATATTTACAAACTATATCTTCCGCTAATTATATTTTTAACTAATTAAAGTAAAGCAAGTAAAAAAAAATCCAATTAAAAGTTATTTCCAATAAAAAATAGTGTATATACAAGATGAATTAAAAAGGAATATATGTAAGTGACAGAATTAATTATAACTGGGATTTTCAGATTCATGAAACTGATTTCTATAATACATGTTTGTAATGTGATGTGATATGATGTGAATTGAATAGGGTGGAGGAGTATAATTAATTCAAGTTTGGATTCTTTTCGATAATGAACCCAGGATTAGACTTTCTCTCTAATCTCATTTCATTCTTGGACTTCTTTTCCTCTGTTAATTCAACTTTGACTAATTCCTTGACACCGACAAGCATACCAGCTTGTTCAGGCGTTATTTTTTGGTAAACTGTTTGTAATCTCTTTGTCAATCCTAATGATTTTAATGTATCTTGTTTCTTCTTAGGAAGTGAGATCGAAGATCTCATTTGAGTTATTTTAAAATATTTTGGAACAGACTTAGCAGCAGCAGACATGACTTAATTTGTATATTATTGAAACACTGGTTTATTAATTAACAAGGACCACTTTAAACTCATACATAGTTGGACACAAAAAGTTGAAAATCGAAAAAATCTGAAAAAAATTGGATGAGAGAGAGCGGCATAACTATAGTGTACGACGATTTGGTTCTGCCAATATTCTTGGTACACGAGAGTTATGCTTGGTATATCTATGGGGAAATCGAACTTGTTCACCTGCTACATTTTACTTAGTCAATCTTGTGATACAGTTAATGGCAAATCGTTAGGGGGAATATAATTATAAGATCGGTTCCCATGATTATGATTGGCCAGTCTGACTTCTTAGGGATATAGATTATAGTTGACATGTTGGTTTAGCTGAAAACCTAATATATAACCTCAACTAGTAGTTTCTCGGCAGACACTAATTGAATACCGCATGAGGAGTGCAAACACATTATTGGGAAGTCTCATGTCTTGGTAACTAATTCTGTTGAATAATATATATTCCCTTTATCAGGTATATTTTCATGGTTATTTCAAATCTTTCTTACTTCAAGCGAACAATAAAAAGTTTTTGTGCATAAATAAAATTTATGCTACCATGTAAGCTCTCTTCATACAGAAAACACTCAACCGATTACCAAACAGTTAGATATCAATTGTCAATAAATACAAATAGATAAGAACTGTATTCTTTCTCAGTTTTAAAAAACACAGTTCCATTGTACATTACCCAGTTTGCAAAATGCATCGATACTGTCGCTTGACTTACGAAGACTCTGATTTACCAGATTCTGATAAACAACTATCCATTCTTAAAAGACTCCAAAATAGAGTATCTCCACACAAAATTTATGAGAAAATGAAATTTGTTTGGATATGCAAGAAACTACCATTAGAAATTGTGTTCAATATACTTCGCATGGTTGTTTATGATTGCTTCAATATACTTCAAATATATTCCAAGATGCCTCATCCATTTGACCATATGATTCTTGATATGATTTCAGAAATGGATATAGATTTTAAAACCGATGAGTACGACAGATCTGTTAAAACCCACGTTCTTGAGCTGAACAGTCCTAAGCTAAGGATTCCAGATATGTTCAAGATATCAGCAAAGTCACTTCAGAAATTCAGACATGATAGGACATACAAAAAAACAGAACTGTTAATTACTGTATTAGTCAAGGAGCCCATGGACTGCTTTTGCATAGGTTTTTTTCACAGAGAGCAATGGCTGATTCCTGTATCTGACAAAAGAAAACTATGGCTTATACCATTAGGTTTGTATGCTGGGATGGGATGGGGAATTCCTATAATGCCTTCCACTTCTTATTGACCTAATTTTAATATATTTACTTAGTTATATTACTAAAACAGTAAAGATAAATACATAAAGACGAAGACAACAAAAAAACTCTAAGTAATGGGCATCTTTGGGTAAGATTACTAGCTACGAAACTCAGCCCACTTATATTTATTATTCTTTGTCTACACTTTGTAGCTTTTAGTAGAATGGTTTTACTTAAAGTATATTGATCTTAATATGTAGAGAATGATCGCAAGAAAAAATGCGGCAAAGACCAAGAATCAAATATATCGGTCCTTTAGATCGGCTGGATATCCTCGGTGAAGCAATTGACTCTCCAAGTCTCCCACCTTGAATCCGCACAGTTTGCACAACCTATATGTTTTTACAAACTCCACATCAAGCTTCAACTTTTGAAGAGAAACAACGAAATTTCGATATTTCTCAACTTTAATCTCACCACTAGAGTATGTTATTAATTTGAATAAGACGGCCCTCAATCTTTCAAGATTAGGTGTCGGATGCAGCTCAACTTTATCTTTGAACACACTTTTGAAGAGCTCAAACACTTCATCATGTGATTGAGTAGAGAACTGAGGGGACACAAGAATATCCAGCATATAATTAACTTCTCTGATCATCCTCTGAAGGGAAAAGGCTTTGTTATCATCCATTGAGTTATACTCACTGATATCAGTTTTAGTGTTATTTCCTCTCAACCCCTGAAGGGACTTATATAGACTCTCCTTAGCAACATGATCTGTGAACAGTTTGTGTTTTTTCAATGCAGATTTTTTCCTCAACTGTTTGACAGGTAAATATATAGCACCTGTACTAGATTTAAGGTCCAGCACGCAATGATAAATGGTAAGTAGCGATCGACTGTCATAATGCTCCTGGAAAAACCTTTCTTGCCTTTTGTATTCACCGAAAAACGTTTTAATCCTATTGTACCTTTCGTACCTGGACTGGAAAGTCCACCAAAAGACGGAACAAAACCAGTTTTTGTAAATCTGAACTTTTCTTGAAGAAAATTTGGCCTCTTCAAATTGTAAGAACGAATGGTATTGTTCATTAAGAATGATCAAGGTCAGCTGTGGAGTCAGACGATGAACAAGTTTCCAAACGTCGATGGAAAGCAAATTATGAATCGCTGTTGCAATTTCAGTAACGTTATGGAATCCCCTCAACTCGGGGTATAAATTATACCTGGAAATATCACTAAGGAGAATGCCATGCTTCTCTTTGATTTCCTCTTGTAGAAAACGATAAAATGACGGGTAATCGTTGAAATCCTTTAGTTTATTGTCGCCCCCATCTAGTTCTTCTTCTTGTATAGAAGATAGAAGGAATGTAAGACCTAATGAGGTATTGAACATGCCTAGGGTTTTTATGTTGATGTATGAATGAATCAAAAAGAAGAAGAGGAACAAAAGAAGGAACAAAAACAAAAAAATATATAACGCGCACGCTAACTCTCTATAGAATCATCTCACATCTCTATTGAGTAATAACATGCCATGAAGGATGTGTGTGCGTAGTAGACCATAAAGTGTCCAAGTGAATGATCTATCATTCTTATTGTTTTTCTTCTTAAAAGATTTAATATGGCTTTCTACCTGTAGCACAATTCCAGTTATATAGATAATCAGTTTGTGAATTTCATATATCATAGATATCTGGGAGTGTATTATAGATGTCAATGGCCAAAAATTGTCCCAGTGAAAGAATAATAATGTGAAATCACTTTTTTGGAACTTCTCTATTTGTCTGACCATTCACCTTGTACGACAATGTGCACCCACTCCAGATAATATATGGGTGCTTGCCGCTCCAAAGAAAATTAGTTACGTTATAAAGTAATCTAAATCATGAATTCATTAAAGGGGGGTAATAGTTATAAATTGTGTAAATTTGCAAAGCATGGGATATCAATACTGGAAATTCCATCTTGTAGTATCTTCAGTGAGGGCACTATAGACCCAACGTTACAGCAGCCGACCAATTTCAAAGACATATCTAGGGTGTAAAACAAGTACAGCTTCAATTTCTTGTCACCAGAACTGATGGCCAATAAGTATTTCCCCTCCTTGGCCTCTAATTTCACTAGTTCCATACTGGATATAGATCCAATTAAGGGGACTGTGTACGTCTTGATAACTTCATCGGTGTATGTATCGTATATACTGATAGTGTTAAATGAATCCACCAGCATCAACAGGGAGCTTCCAACTTGCATAATTGATCTCAGAGAATAATTAGACACAAGGCATTTGTTGACACACACCGTGGTTAAACATGGCTTAAATTTAAATAGCATACCAAATTTGCTTACTGCATATGCAGTGACATCGTCTGTGTCTACTCCACGGGTACCCCCGCCACCACCACCGTAACCCTGCGTCTTCAATATAACACTATCAGTAAACCAAATAAAGTCATCCCCAATACGGGATCCCTTCCATGTTGGTTTCAGGCTGACAATCCATTTACAAACTTTTAGCAAGTTTTCCTTGACTTTAAATTGTGCCACGAAATCCAGGTAATCTCTACTGAATTCATAGACTGCCAATGAAGTGTCATAACCACCAACAATTATCTTGAATGGTTCATCCGGGAAATTCACACAAAATTCTAAAGGTTCATTGACGACCATAGAAAATGCACTAGTGTTTTCACTTTGTAATATTTGATCTAAATCATAAATAGAGATCAAGCCTCTGTTGGATGCCACGATCAGGTAATCTTTAATTTGCTTGATGGAAATGATCACATCAGATTCGTATCTTGAGTTATCGTGGAGTGTCATCAGTGGATGGGCTTCGAATGGTGGCACTTGCTTCCCGGTGCCTCTAGTGACCGCGTCATCTGAGTAGATCTCAATGATCCCAGAGTGTCTTCCAATCGCTATGAAGGATTGCCCATTGTGATTGATTGTGGTCAATGCCTCCACTATCTGATTCGGCTTATTGGATGCATATGGAGCTGGCCATGATTGGGCTAGTTGTAATTTGTCGTTGAATAGGAACTCTAGAAATCGTAAATTTTGGTGTTAGTAGATTTAATTCCGATAAGCACGGGGTTGATTTGATGGTATTAAATGGGAGTTGTAGTAAAGCAAGAGGCACATACCGGTAAATTTATGATCCGACCTCACAGTTGATAAAAGAATCTTCATATTTAATGAATAACCTTAATCAGAGAAGCATGCCTAAACATCTAACCTCCAAAGCAAGTTTCTTATAACACCTATGAATAGTAAACATTTCCAAAATAAAAAAATAGCCGCTCGTTGTCTGCCATAACGGGGAAACGTGTCATCAATGATGTCACTGAAGAAAAATTGCACACAACAGAGATTAATTAGCATATAATGAGTATAAAAGGGGTTCTACCTATCACTAGTATTAAGACACAAATTAGATCAATCAAGACACTCAAAATTAGTGTTCTATTTTGCTAACGTTTTATTATAATAATATTTAATCATGAGCAAAGACGGATTCGAAGTTGACATTCCGGTGACCAACTTGGATGGCCCTGAAGATGACGATTTCAGAATAGATGACGACGATAATGGTATCTACGATGACGACAACTTATCCCTGGACATCGATAACTTCAACAGTAATGCATTCAGTGGATCACGAGGGTTCTTTGGGAACTTGGGGTCAAGAGTGCGGAATTTTGTCAAATCAGTAAGACCTAAAGGATTACGTGGAGGCGGTGGCAATTACAATTACTTAGAAAGTATCGAATTGTTTGACCGCAATGACAATAGATCCACGGGAAGTTTTGCTGATTATGATGATCTGGGACCGTTCACCAGTCGGAGATCTAAATTGAAAAAATTGAGAGTGCACCTGATAGGAGCAGGTTTATTACTGCTTATCGCTATCATTGTGACAATAGTGGTGTCCACTCGTAAACCTAAAAACCCATATCACATTCATAAACAGACTGTCAGCAATGGTACAACAAGCTTCTATCCTACCACCTTGATGATCTCGCTAGATGGATTTCACCCTCACTACATCTCTCCCGAGAACACTCCTTTCATGCACGATTTGATGATCGGCAAGGGATATGCTCCCCCATATATGATCGCTACAAATCCTACGGTGACGTTTACCAACCACTGGACTCTAGTGACTGGATTACTACCTATCTACCACGGTATTGTGTCCAATAGATTCTTTGATCCAACGCTAGGTGAGAAATTCATCAACACCAACAATAGTGTGGCGCTCAATAAGCATTGGTGGGGTGGCGAACCCGTGTGGTCCACCGCTGAGAAGTACTCCCTGAAGACGGCAGTCCATATGTGGCCCGGTTCCGAGGTGGATTTCCAAAACGAACTAAACCCAGATGAGGTTGACAAATTTAACGGTGATGAACTATTGACCTCGAAACGGGACAAAATTTTCAAATGGATAGATAGATATTTAGAGGAGAGACCGGAGTTAATATTATCATATGTTCCTACTATTGATTCTTTAGGTCACAAATATGGTATTGCCGGTGATGAATTGTCCAAGGGGTTAAAATACGTTGATGAATACATTGAGTCCATTTATTTAGGATTACGTGAAAGAAATTTGCAAGACATTGTGAATGTGATCATTGTGTCAGACCACGGAATGGCTCCTACATCCAAGAAGAGATTGATATACTTGGATGATTTGATCGACGTGTCCAAGATTGAGCATTTTGACGGATGGCCTATGTTTGGGTTGAGACCTCATAAGGAGTACTCGAGTGCTGAGATTTACAGAACGTTGGAGAATAATTACAAGGACCACCCTATGAAGGATTATTTTGAGATTGGTCTAAGGGAGGACTTTTTATTGCCTGTGTTTGGCGGGGATGATTCCCAATTCCTACCACGGGTGGCCCCCATCTGGGTTATCCCTAAGGTGGGGTACTCTATTACTACTAAGGAGAGTATGAAAGGTAAAAAAGAGTACACTCCAAAGGGTGTCCACGGATACAACAATACCGATATGCTAATGAGATCATTATTCATTGGATCTGGTCGTTACTTTCAGAAGAAGCTGGGAGACCAATACAAATTGAAGCCGTTCTCCAATTTAGAAGTGTATAACATTGTTTGTGACTCGTTAGGCATTAAGCCAGCACCAAATAACGGAACTTCTACGCCATCTTATATCCAGAAGAAGAACTTGTTACCTGCTGATTGGCTAGACGATTATGCTTATCCTAATGTTGACTTTGATATTGATGTGTTTACTGTGAATGCCACCGTTGATATGATATGGGGGGTGAAGAATGATACCCTTCCAGATGCAGATCATCAACTTACATCTAGTGATATCCCTACTACTACTATTGATGGTTCCACGGCTAGCTCTGTGGAGCAGGGTCATGAATATACTACCACTGTGTATTACACTGGTGCATTCCCTCCTGATCAGGATCAGAACAATGATGATGAACAGGATGAGGACAATGATAGTGATAAGGACGTTGAAGGAGATGATAACGAAGATGAAGATAATGATGACGATGACGAAGATGACGAAGATGAAGACAATCATGATGATGACAACGATGATGATGATGGTGATGATGATGACGATGATGATGATGATGAGAAGTCTAAGAGTAAGGGTAAGGGTAAATCTGATTCTACCGACAAGTCTAACGATAACTCCGATTCTAAGTCTGATTCTAAGGATAAGTCTAAGGGCAAGACGAAGGACAAGGATAAGGGTGAGGCCAAGGAAGATGACGAAGAAGATAAATCTGTGTGGGATAAGATTGGTGATGCTATCGATGATATTACTGATGATCTCTCTGACTTAGTTGATAAGGGTAAGGAGAAGATTGAAGGTAGTGATGATGATGAATCTGATGATAAGTCTAAGTCTAAGGATAAGTCTAAGGATAAGGCCAAGACTAAAGGTGATGAAGATAAGTCTACCTGGAACAAAATCACTGACAAACTAGATGACGTTGTCGATGATATCTCTGATACTTTAGATAACGTTGTCGATAACGTTGAAGACTTTGTGGATGATAAATTAGATGATATTAAGGGTGACAAGACAAGCGGTAAGGGTAAGAAGAAAGGCAAGGGTAATTGAGATCCTTAGTTAGTCATATATATATTTTTGTTATTTTTATTTATTTATTCTTTCATACTTTTTTTTCTTATACTGGTTATTTTCTCTCTACTATTCTGTTTTCGGTGTTTATTTTTGTCTTGTCTTGTCCTTTTTATTTCTGTTTCTGTTTCATTTTAGAAAAAAAATATACAGTTTCTATGCATTTTTGTACTACCATGTAGTTAAAATATTGAGCGCCAATCCAGCCAAATTTGGGTATTAATTAAAAGAATCAAACGAAAAAAATATCATAACCTGATTTCACTCAAAAATGTCTAAATATAAAATCTTCTTCCCTCCATAAAAAGCCATTCAATGACTTATATATGGTCTTATAGACTCCACTATTACTTCACACACACACACACCATATCTTCTAACCCTGGTAGCATAGTAATCTTAATTAAAATCCAAAAATAAATCACGAAAAAAAAAGCCAAGACAATAATAGTGATCCATCAAATGTACCCCTATTTAATACCCCGGAATGACCCCCCTTCCCTTGGCCACACGGGTTCTTCCCCTGTTGATCTATGCCTCTCTACCTGGTGTCTATACAATGCCAATAATAACCCAGTGGACTAGTAAAGTATAGAGATACCCTCCACTAATAGAATTATGTTTGGCACTACCCTTTATGTCAATATCAATGATGTAATGGATTTAAAAAGACGATCTGTTGTACCTTGTTGTCTTATTAACAAAATTACTATTTTTAGGGGGGCGGGGGATAGCAATTCTCCACCGAAACCTGAATATATATATATATATATATGTAGAGTAAACAACTACTCATTCTTACACCACTAGAATATATCCACTCTACCACGCTCTTACTCTTCCCTTCTCTTTATCCCCCCCTTATTTTTAGTCTCAAAAACCTTATTACCAAACAACCACTTCCCACAGCTGATTTGTTTTTCTTTTTCCAAAAAGACCACACAACATCCATTTTTTTAATTACAATAAAAAGACACCTATAAGGCTCTTCATTATCAAACTTACTTACTATAGCAACAATTAGGGAACTCTTATTACTCTGTATAAGTGTTTTGATTTTATCTGACTAACGATTCTCCTATCTCTCTCCACCCTCCCACCACTAACCCCAAGCACAGAAAAAAAGATTTTTTTCTCTTCTTTCCAAATTCCATTTCTTACTCCTCCCCCTTGCCCTTTACCGTTCCCCATTTTTTAATCAACAAGGGAATATCATCTAAGAAGAACCTGAGCCCGGACTCCCTTTTCTGAATTATCCAAATAAAGGAAGCCAGGAATCTCCTTTCTTCCTAAGAACTCACTGCAGGTAAGCCTTTCGATCACAACACTAAACTATATCCACACCGAGCCTACTTTACTCACCCTTCCCTTAAAATGTTGGATTTATTCAAGCAAATCATCAAGAAGGGCAAAAAAGAAGAACCAGAAACTTCCGAAGACCACAACAATCAACAACAACCCCAATCACAGGCTCAAATAAAGTTGAGAAAGCAACTAGAGAATTCCCTGCCCTCTCCTGAAACTTCACCGAAATCATCCGTATCACACAACACAATCACAAACTCCAATTCTAATAATTCAACATTGACTAGCAGCGTGCCCCCACAATATGCTGATTTCTATACAGAGCTGCCAATTAGTTATAAGCTCATAGACAAAATTGGAGAAGGTGCCTTCTCTGTGGTGTTTAGAGCCCTGGACACTAAACAAAACAACATGGAACTCGCCATCAAGATAATAGATAAGACACCCTTGAAAATAGAACAAATTAATTCAGTCTTGAAGGAAATTGCCATCATGTCCAGAATCCAACACGATAATATTGTGGAATTATACAACTATCAGAACTCTGCAGACTCTAAATATTGTTTCTTGTTCTTAGAATATGTTAACGGCGGTGAGATCTTTAACCAAATCATTAAGTATACATACTTCTCCGAGGACTTGTCTAGACATATCATAAGGCAGGTGGCCCACGCAGTGAAATACTTACATGACTCCGGGATCGTGCATAGAGATATCAAACCAGAGAACTTGTTATTCGTGGTGAACGACATGGTGCCGAGATCCCAGACAGAACAAATAAAGGCTAGACGAGAATCTGATTACGGCAACAAAATCGATGAGGGCAAGTTCATCAAGAATTATGGTGCTGCTGGCATTGGTAAGGTTAAATTGGCTGATTTTGGATTATCCACAGTGATGTACGATGACAATGTTAAGGCAAGAACCCCTTGTGGGACTGTCGGTTACACTTCCCCAGAGCAACACTTGAACCTTGGCTATACCAAGAAGGTTGACATCTGGGCCATTGGGTGTGTCTTGTACACCCTGGTTGTGGGTTTCCCACCTTTCTACTCCAACACCCAGGACAGCAAGGATATTAGCATAAAGGTGTCCCGCGGGGATTACAAGTTCCTGAGCCCCTGGTTCGATGAAGTGTCCGATGAATGTAAAAACTTGATTTCCAATTTGCTTACAGTTGACCCAGAGAAACGGTACTCTATTGATGAACTTTTGAAGGACCCATGGTTGCTGGCCGGTTACGAAGAGGAGGAAGGTAACATTTCTCCGATCCTTTCCATGGCTGCTGATGATGCTCCACGCTCGTGTACCTTCGATGATGCTCTATACTCCAAGTTCAACAACAATTTGATCAATGACATGAACGTTAATAGCTACTTCCAAGAGGATGGTGTCGACTTGCTGGTTGACGAATTGACCACACCAAGAGCGGAAGCTATCAAACTTGTCTTTGACACCGGTAACGTTGTGCAAAGAGCCTCGTCTCCTTTACCATTCCAACCTATTGGCAACTTGGCTAACAATGGATCGGTGACCGCGCTAAATCTAAATGGTCTCAAGGTATTACCAGAGGAGGAGGGTGTTGAACCACCTACCGATATGATGACCCTTGGCATTGAACATAAATCTAAGTTGAGACACCGCACGTTGTCCTCCATTTCATCTGATGCTGATATTTCTGAAGAGGATGAAGACTCTGAAGAGGATGACGACGAGAATGATGATGATGATGATGATTCCGACTTGGATGAAGATGACTCAATTTTGCTTGCTAGTACCTCGAAGATAAAGCTTACGAATTCACCATCATACAAATTGAAGTTAAACACTGCCAATGGTGCCACTGGTGCTGCCACTGGTACTACTGGATCGACTGATTCCATCAAGGAAAACTCTGATAATAACACCTCCGAGAACTCTAGCAACATTGTGACCAGCGAAATCCAGGATGCCACCACAGGTAGAAGACGTAAATCATCTATCTCCTTCCAGCTATGCAATTCCAAATCATCTCGTTGTGGATCAATGACATCCTCCCTGCAATGTGCATCGGGCCAATCCACTCTGCCTACTAGTACGGCTAGCCAACAGAACTCTAGATCATCCTCTATCACATCCGCCCTGATCAACAAACAAAGTGCCCAAAGCTCTGAAATTTCATTCGCTAGTAGTAGCGAGAACATCCCTAACCCTGCCGATTTGCATCCAACGGCTCTTGTCAGTGACTCACTACCTGCTACGGGGAAACACCACTACACGCATCATTGTTACCCGAAGACTCCACAACCAAACGACATATACTCCGATTTCATGGAGGAAGACGAATTAGGCAGTTCCTCTGATTCTGATGTGAATGAGACCGAAACTGATATGCTTCACACGCCTTCATGCCTCTCTGAAAACAAGAATGTTAATGTGCCACCTCCAGCCAGACCATTGCCTAATAAGAAATACAACATTGAGGATGACCAGCCCCGTGATACACTAAATTCTAGTATCACTGACAGAGGATTCATTTTAACATTGAATGATTCTACAATCTTGAGTCGTAGAAAGCTGGCTGGTGGTGTTGGTTGTGGTAGTCCTCCTACCGCTTGATCCCCCCTTTTTTTACTACATATATGCTTCATTATATACAATGACTTCCATTTACTTTTTTTTTCATTTCTTTCAAACTTGTTATTATTTTACCATACTTACATTTGTTTCATTTCCTTTCACTTCAATTACTTTTTTTTGGTTTTTACAAAATTTCTTATCTCTCTACCCCACATTCCTTTCTTACTTTTGCATATAATAATACCTTGCTCTCTCTTCTTTTTTTTTTTGTTGAACAAGATTTTAGGTTTACTGTTTTACCATTGGAATTCGTTATTTATACAACTCGAAAATAGAAACTCCATTCTTTATCTTTGTTTTTCATCAATATCGTAAAACTTTTCATTAAATATGTATAAAGCATTGTCTATCTAATTGTTATCGACAGTAACATCGATCAATGACATATCGGATTCCATATTAACTTGTAATCCATTTGGTAAATCATTGAATTTGAACCGAGCCACACCATCTTCTAAGTTGTCAACCAGACCAGCAGCTAAATGTCTTTTAGCAACTCTACGTTCGGCTTCCTCTACGGCGATTTCCACTTTGATACCTAGTTTGGATTCCAGTTGTTTTTTGAGTAATTGTGGAATATGACACCATTCTTCAGTCTCTCCCAATAATAAATAATTTCCTTCAAAGATGACCACTCTAGTATTAGATGAAATGGTGGAAGAATTTGGACTTGGATCCTTCAAGGCATGATTGAAATCCGGCAATTTGATAGTGGGTAAACTAGTTTTATCGTGGATCCAATATGGATCACTATTATCTAAAGTTGTGGACTCATATTTACAAGTGTTCAAGATAAGCTGAGCTAATTTCACAACCATGCTTGAATCGAAAGTGAATGGAGCACCCCTGTACTTGATTGCACTGTCAGCGTCATTGAATTGCTTGAGAATGGATCTGGGTAAATGGAACCCATCCATACTGATTCTCTTAGCGAAAGCACCATGATCATCATCATCATTGGTGTTAGCTGGATATATATTAATAGCCGATGGTGAGAGCCCTCTAGCAGTCAATGTGATTTTCTCTGGTGTCTGTTGTATCACTGGTTGATAATGAACATCCTCGATAGGTGGCTTAACTCCAGCATCGTATGTCGCCAACCCCGATAAAGATGAATCCAAAACTTTCAATTGATCTTTGAAAGGCAATGACAATTCTTCATTATGGACAATCCTGGAACCTCTATTCTTGAAATTATCGTTTAATTGTTGCTCTAGTGCTGAAGCGATGGTTGTCTTACCGGATCCAGGCATCCCGATGACCACAACTAGAATCCTGTAATTTTGATTGCCTTGTAACAGCTTTTCAACTTTAGCTGACAATGCATTATAATCTATATGTGTATTTGTTTTCATTTTGAATATATTTATATGATTAATGGTTAATATATTATCACTCTCTCAACATATAACATAGACGGAGAAACAACAAAGTTTTTATATACAAACACCGGTGATCTATCACCCCACAACAACACGCGGCACTCACCTCACAACAAATTTATTTCTTAAATTAATACCGTGTGTAGTTTCCCGATGAGCTAAGGGCCATTAGATCGGTGTCTATGATCTTGATTCACAGTTTAACATTGTATATTTATAGTTATATATATATTATATGCAATTTTAGGTAAATCCCTATATTTACACCTTAACTAGTACTTTCCTGAGTAAGTTCCCATACAACGAGGACAAATAAGAATTGGATGCCCTATGAATCAATCGGAAGCTTGGTATCTTATTAACAAGGGTAGTTTCATAGTACATATCCCCTGTATGGAATATATTTTCATTGTTATCTTAAACCCATCTCACTTTGTATAAAGATCAAAATGAACATCAAAAAATTTCTCTACACAAGTTTTCTTTAAATTTCCTGCTACCATGCATTTTTTGGTAACTCATCCTAGTATGCAGAACACTTAATTGATCACAATACAACTAAATTTCAGTTGTATATAAATAAACGATAAGATATGAATGCTTTCTACTTTAGGGATACTATGTTAATTGTTCTATGTACAAGATGAGTCAAAGAAATATACTAATTTATTCGTAGTTTTGATTCATGTGCAAAACAGAAACATGATTTTCATATGGACCAGTCACCAGCTTATCAGGAGAATTGATTGACTGAAGATATTGAACTCACTATGAATAAACAAAATTCAACATGATTGGTAAGCAATAATGGTTCCAAAATTTCATGATCAATTGTACCAATTATATATATATATCCCAATTAAGTACTTGCACAAAATTTGTTGTATAGTCCAACTCAGCAGAGTTTTTGAGTTTGTTATCATTACCATGGTCCACTAAATTCTTGCCTGGGTGTGTGTGTATATTTTAACCATAATGAAGAGTGCCCCGCTTTATATTATCATATTTATTCTCTTGAGGTGAGATTAAATGACCTCTAGTTTAGAGTGTCCACTTGTCGGTCATTCTTTTTTTCAGGTATATATTATAAATCAGTAAAGATGTATTGTCATATTTATAAATAAGTAAATAAGTAATTGATTGGTAATTTGATTCATTATTAAGGGATTACTTTACACGTGATCGAGTCTATCGTCCCGTTGATACATATATATATATTTTTTCTACGTCGATTTTATATAATTTAATAAAGGACCCGTAATCGGAGTGTATGTAGTTAAGGACAGGAGAGCCTATTAGAGCACGGAGGTAAGGAGAATACTTAGTTAATAAGAATACCATCCTGGATATTCATCTAGAGGGGAGTACAGTGGTATACAGTGATATACAGTGTGAACAGTGTGAATCATACACCATATACTATAGATCTTGTACACCTGAATATTTGTATTGTAGCACCTTCCTTTATTCCTCGGCCCCGTTTGCAGCCAGCAAACCTTTCTCTCTATAACTCTCGGAGTCTTTCTCGTTCTTTCAAATTCAAATTTTCTTTTTTTATTATTAAACCCGGGTCGGTTAGGCCGCTATACATTTTGATAATTGTAAACTATTCTTCTCCTCAATTAGTATATCCATCTCATTACTACTCTAATTTCATTCTCATTAAGAGTATACCAATAGATATATCAAAATATATAAATCACATTTAATAATGTTGAGATCCACTATTAGATCAACTCCAAAGAGAATCAATCTATCAAAGATTGCATCATTACAACCATCATTAAAGTTATACTGCTCCTCTAAGGTGGTTACTAGATCCATTCAAACTGCTTCACTCAGACCTACTTACAGCAATGCATCAAAATTGGTCAACCTGAAAAATACTTCATCTTCTTTCCACTCTGTGGCCTTTGTTAGAGCTGAAGCTACCGTGGTGAAGGTGCCTGACATGGCTGAATCCATCACTGAAGGTACTTTGGCTTCATTCGCTAAGGAAGTTGGTGAATTCGTCGATCAGGATGAATTAATCGCTACTATCGAAACTGATAAGATTGACGTTGAAGTGAATGCTCCATTCGCTGGTACAATCACTGAATTTTTGGCTGCCCCAGAAGATACAGTCACTGTTGGTCAAGATTTATTAAAGATCGAACCAGGTGAAAAACCAGAAGGTGCCGCTGCTGCCCCAGCCAAGGAAGCTCCAGCTGCTGAACCAACTCCAGCTCCAGCTGCTGAAACTGCTGCTGCTCCACCTCCACCTCCACCTCCAGCTGCTAAGGCTGCTCCACCTCCTCCACCTCCAGCTCCAAAGAAGGCTGCTCCACCTCCTCCAGCTGCTAAGTCTGCCCCAGCTCCTCCATCCGGTGGTAACTTTGCCAGAACTGAAGAAAGAATCAAGATGAACAGAATGAGATTAAGAATTGCTGAAAGATTGAAGGAATCTCAAAATACCGCTGCATCTTTGACAACCTTCAATGAAGTTGACATGTCTTCCTTAATGGAAATGAGAAAACTTTACAAGGATGAAATCTTGAAGAAGACCGGTACTAAATTCGGGTTCATGGGTGCCTTCTCTAAGGCTTCAGCTCTCGCTATGAAGAACATCCCAGCCGTCAATGGTGCTATCGAAAATGGTGACACCATGGTGTTCAGAGATTACGTTGATTTGTCTGTCGCTGTGGCTACTCCTAAGGGTTTGGTGACTCCTGTTGTTAGAAACATTGAGTCCCTATCAGTCTTAGAAATTGAAGATTCCATTGCCTTCTTGGGTCGTAAGGCTAGAGATGGTAAGTTAACCATCGAAGATATGGCCGGTGGTACCTTCACCATCTCTAATGGTGGTATCTTCGGATCTCTTTACGGTACTCCAATCATTAACATGCCACAAACTGCTGTCTTAGGGTTACACGGTATCAAGGAAAGACCAGTCACCGTTAACGGGAAGATTGAATCAAGACCAATGATGTACATTGCCTTGACTTACGATCACAGAATGTTGGATGGTAGAGAAGCTGTTACCTTCTTGAGAACGGTTAAGGAATTAATCGAGGATCCAAGAAAGATGATTTTAATGTAGATTAATAAAGTTTTGCCTTTCACCACCCTTCATGCCTCTTATATTTATTTTTACTACTGCCTTGTTTCCTTTTCCTTACAATATCTTCTTCGTTGGCTCATTGCTTAATTAAGATTCATTATATTTATATTGCAAATGTTTTTATTTTAGTTTGACTTTATCTTTATGATCTTTCTTTTCTTTTTTAAATAGAAAAAGTTCACAAATCTCTGTTTGGTTTCAAAATTTGCTGTATTTTTTCCTTTTGTTCTTTAGTATTTGCACATATGTTATATCGTTTTGTTTTTTTATCTATATACACAAATAACCTCTTCGTGAAGTTTACAAATGATATATATGTTTGCTGTAATCATAGAAAAACTCCGATGATAAAAAAAAACTTTTTTTTTGGTAAACTTCATCCAATTCACTCTTTACTGTACAACTTATTATAACTTATCATTTGAACAAACTTTAGATGGATAGACTAAGAACAAGCAGTATAAGAGCAGTACACAACAAATTCAAAACATTGGTACAACTTCGGCTAGAATTGACAGATGCCCAGACAAGATTACTCAACACATATACTCAAGAATATCAAAGATCACTTACATCACGACTTAATGATTTTAAACGGGGATTCTTCAAGAATTTGAGTATCCCCTTTGAACCAAGATACAATATCGCAATGGCTGGATATAAAATGCCCTATGAAGAATTGGTGAGGAGTAAAGACGAGCAGGATCTCATGGGTAAACTGATTCTCCCACATACATTGAATTTTAAACGAATCGCCTCCAGATTTGATAGCAGTACTATAATTGAACGTTTCACTAAAACTAGCATCCATTGCTCATTATCTCCTTCAGTTATTTACTCAAATATCGGGGCCACTAATACCTATAGGGATGAACTTTTCAAATCAATAAATGAATTGAAAAACATGGGGAAATTACAAACTCAATATGATTTTAAATTTAAACCACAATGGGAAGTGCTGACTAACCCTGATTTCACATCATATTTTGCTTCATTGAAATTACAGAAGTCTACGATACAATCAGTAGAACCATTGGTTGATTTAGTGACTAATGCTAGAATGAAAAATCCAGAAGAGTTAGGTGAGATAATCGGTGAACGAGAACCGGGATCGATTGAACCCAAAAAAGCACTTCATGTGAGTATGACTAAGGGCTATCCGGATATTAAGGCAGGGCAATATTCAATGCGGAGATCTGCTATGTTTGAATTGTTTTACTTAAATGAAGTGCTACTCAAGGATAAGGATGAACTTTTGGAAAAATATGGTCACCAGGCACCAGAGTTACAATATATCAATGTTGATACCTTCTCTCGGTACTGGGATGAATTACAGGATTTGAATATCGCTAGTAAACAATTGGTGGTGATTATTCGTCAAAATGAGTTCATGATAAATCTTTAAATAGGTGTATATATATGTGGATATATATATGGTGTAGAGATGTATACAATATTATATATATTTTTCATGGCTGTGCATAACATGTTTTATTTGTTTACATCCTGCCTAATCCAGTAATAATTACTGCTTCCAAAATTTTAATTTATTCCTTTTTAATTGTGTATCTACTACCCTTTTCAGACAATGGAAAGTTCAACTAATCCATCTCTCTCTGTATAGGAATCTCTTGCTTGCTCGTTTCACCACTCTTTTTCTTTTTTTATACATCAAAAGGAAGTCATCGATCATCGCAACATATACTACTCGCAAGAATCATCACCATCATCATCATCACCAATAGCTCACCTCTCACCACCAATTCAAGTTAATTATAGTACTTAACCCATTCCAACAAGTTAGACGACATCGCAAAATCAACTACTTTACTGTTTTTTTCTTATTGATCTGTCCCTGTTCTATCTCTTGTTTCAATATCTATCAATAAAATCAACATGACCTCCTATAATCCGTTCATCGAACCGGATGCCTCCTTCACATCAGAGTTCAAACCACTACCATTGCCTGATGATGTGTTTGGGTTTGATCCAACACCAACTACACAATCCTTAGATCCATATGGACCTCCAAGCTACTCTCCTGAGGTTGCAGCTGATGAAGACTTCGAATCCATTCTATTCGATTTGGGAATTTCAGAGAGCACCTCCAGAGCCGCCTCACAAGTGAGTATGTCCACCAATAATGATAATCACTGCTCTGGCCATGATCACAGGGCCCACCAACCATCGGTTTTCCATAAGTCTCACGAAAGAAAAACAAGTGGTTCAGGTATATTTGGATTTGTGGGGACCGGAGAAGCCACAATGTTATCGATCCCAGGTATTCCAAGTACCCCAGTGGTTGTCAAGAACAAGAAATTTGTGTATGATGATATCACTCAATTTGATAACATAGACTACAACAAGGTTTCTCATGCTTCCAAGAACCAACAGCCACCCCCATTGACGAAGAAGATTGCACAGCTAGCCACTTTACCATCTCAGCAACAACTACAACAGCAAAAGAAACAAGAAATCCCAAAGCAAAAAGGACCAGCCGATCTTGATTACTTTACTACAATCGGTAATGACGGGAAATATAGATTCCCAAAGTCAGCTCCAAGAGTCTCTACGACTTATTCTGCACAGGACATTCAACAATTGAGACCATTCCATAATGATCTAGAAGGTTACGGTAGCAGAAAAAGCTCTGGAGCATCCACAGTGAAGCAAATGGATGAACTAGACAAGTTCTTGAATTACTCCGGAGATCAGTCTCTCAATTTCGATGATGATTTATCGAAGCAAGCTCAACCATCGGCTCCACCATCTTCCAGTGTGTCTCCAACAAAGTCATTGATGTCACCATTGAAGCACAACTCCAGCACTACCTCAATTAATAGTCCTTCCTCCAAGAATTTGTTCACAACCCCATCAAAGCTGAAGGTGAAGAGTGTGTATACAGATATGAAGACTCCAACCCCAATAAAGGTGCTTCCAGATATCTCTTGGACTCCAACGTTAATCACCAAGAAGAACACTTTATCTGAGCAAATCATCAAGGCACAACAAGTCAGATCCCCTACAAAGAAGAAGAAGCCAACCATTACTTCCACTCTCGAAACAGGTACCCTAGATAAGTACTTCATTGGTCCAACAGAGAAGAATATTTACATTTGTAAGTATCAGAATTGTGAGAAAGAATTCACTAGAATTTCTAATGTTAGAGCTCACATTCAAACTCACTTATGTGACAGACCATTTGTTTGTAACGTTTGTTCAAAGGCCTTTGTTAGAAACCATGATTTGAAGAGACACATGAAGATTCATGGTGAATTTACATTTGTTTGCCCTTGTGGTCGGAAATTTCCAAGACAAGATGCCATGAATAAGCATAGACGTAGAAACATCTGCGCAGGTGGTATAGCAGAGGATCCATCAAAGGTTACTAAGAAGAGAAAGCTAAGCTCCAATTCTACAACGCAAGGTATAAAGAGAGGTAGAACGAAGAAGAATGATTCGGTAAGCAGTAGTTCATCATCACAAAATGGCAGTGACTTCTACCAACAACAAGTTCCACAGTTAATACCCATACAGTTGCAACAACAGCAAAAACAATACCAAATGCAACAACAGGCTGGACCTTACGTGCAATATTCAATGGGTCAACCTATACTGGATAACCAACAACAACAACAACAACAGCAGCAGCAATCACACTCACAGTATCAAGCACAGCAGCAGCAGCAGCAACAACAACAACAACAACAAAACATGAGAACACTCGCACTCAATTCGGATCTTATAACACTTGACTCTATCTCAAAATCTAATTCATTTAATATGAAGCAGATGCCTCTCAATATTGACTTGCAACCAGAGTTGGAACCTAACATTTCATTCAATATCGATGACTATATCGACAAGTACAACTAGATTCTTGTTCATTCTTCTTTTGGCTTTCTAGCATTTACGCATATCTATTATTTTTCATTTTCTTTTACTTTTACTTTTACTTTTACTTTTACTTTTTTTTCTTGCTATTTTCTTTTTGGTTCTCCCCGATTTAGTTTGTATATCATATTACGGTTTTACTATTTATCAGTTCTTATAACTGTGTGCCCGCCCCTATTCTTTCTTTTTTTTATTCTTTCGTTTACTTTGTATTATCCAATTTACTCCTTACTGCATAATTATTTGAACAAAAAGACAAAACTTATTATAATTAACAGAAAATAGATCTAAATGAATGAAGAACTAAAATAAAAGGAAAAAAAAACCTACACTAGTATGGAATACCATTAGTCAATCTTTGGAACTCATCATAACCTCTCGTAGAGTAACTCTCATAAGATTTCTTAATCAAAGCCCTCATGTACTTAGCTGCTTCCTTATCAGTCTTTTCAGGAACAAATCTCGAAGTCAAACGTTTAATAGTTTGTCCCTTGAAACAAGGCAATCCACTATCCAACATTGGAACAACAGCACCAATGATGGCGTCCATGTATGGTCTAGAAGCTAAGAAGGCCTTAACACACAATTCCTCAAACCATCGATAGGCTTGGGTCTCAGTGGTACCACCCATGACTCTCACCATTTCTCTGGTTAACTTGAATGGAGCTTGTTCAAATCTAACACCACCTGGAACAATATCGAAGCAGAACCCGAAATCAATATGCAACACATGACCATCAGTGTCATACATGATATTACCATTGTGTCTATCTTTGATCGCCAACAAGTAGGTGATAATGGAATAAGCAGCCAGTGACTTAACAAAGTTATTTCTTGCCTTTTGGAACTCACTTGTAGATTCAGGACCATATTGACTGATGAAATATTCATACAACCCATTCACAGCTTCTCTACCTAACATATCTCTGGAGATGGAATTTGGTAAGACATCGATGATACCACAACCAGGTGATGTGGCAGTCACTCTATATGGAAAAACAAAAACATCAACACCTGAGTCCATCCAGATAGTTCTGAACAAACTGATAATCTGCAAAGCCAAAACATCTTGTCTACAGTCATCACCAACCTTGAAAATGGCCGCCAAGTCAGTAACAACCTCCTCTTTGACCTCTTCTTCGCCAATGTGATGGACAACTTGTTTCTTGATCTTAAAACTAGCAAGGAAAGGTGCCTTAGCATGTGATTGCAATGGTTTACCGGACTTTCTATTAATATCTATAAGCACACCATCTGGGTTACTAGGTAAGTAGACACCTTCCTCAACTTCAATCTTAGCCATTTCTTCATCAATCTTGGCCTTCTTTTCAGGCTTAGTCTTCTTGATATAAGGTTTCAATTTACCAGAGATACCAGTAACTTCGTCGAAGAAAGAGAATTCCTTCTTGTAAAAGATACGATCATGTTCAGAGAATCCCTTAACCATAGTATCACGAATATCATCCAGCACAGGCTTGATTTCGTCAGGTTGGGTAGATTCCTCATCCTTGAATGAGTTAGCAGACATGTTCCAAATAATTTGATGAGCAAATAATTGAGAAACATTGGCGGTCTCAAGAATGAAACGTCTAACGTATCCCAAATCGCCATCATATCTTAACGATTGCACAATTTGAGGAACATAGAAGAATGTCATATGTGGGTCATAACTCTCGATGGATCTCATAGCATATTGTAAAATCAATGGATCCTTGTTGTAAGGAGGCATGAAATATTTAATGGCATCAATTGGCGCACAGGATTTCCATAGGACAACAGATGGTGCAGTATTCTTTTGTGATTCGGAAATCATATATTGAACAGCTTCCGGTTCATCAAACAAATGTGATGGTGCAAACTTCACCAAGTTCTTCAAAGTTTTAAATAATGATGGATCCTGGTAACGTTGGGCCAAATTCAATGCTAACCTACCATCAATATTGTAAGCATCTGTGAGCACTCTCTCATCCAACTTATATAAGGCATACATACCAAGAGATTCTCTTGGATCCAATGGATTTAACCATGATGACAAAAAGCTGATTTCATGATCTAAGAACATCAGTAAAATACCCCTCTTTTTCTCCAGTTGAGCATCAGTAAATTTATTAGCCAGAAGTCCCTTTGCAGCTTGTTGAAGGACAGAGAAATCGGTTCTAATCTTCAATTTATTGTTACCATATGGAGCGGAATGTCTCTTGGTGAACCAGGACAAAGAAGCATCCAATATAGCAGATGCCAATTTCACGGTATCTCTAGATTTCAATGACAAGTGTAGCTTCATAACATCATTTGAAAAGTTGATCAGTTCAAATCTAGCCAACCTAGAGAAGGGATGCAAACTAGCATGCTTCAAACCTTCTAAAGCGATATACACGGTTCTGGTGAACATCTTCAAAATGTGGTCACTTTGGTTCTTACATGCTTCAAAATGAGATGCAAACAGACGAATCAAAAGCAAGTGAGGTTTGATCATCAAGGAAGCAATATATGCGTTATGCTCAATATCTTCCTTACTCGTAGGCAGATACTCCATAGCATTGAATTTAGAGCCTTTTAAGTCATAACCCTTGTTAAATAAACCTCTTTGTTCCTTGACTGTATCTTCAAAACGGCGTAAGATCTCAGAAAGCAAAAATGAACCAATATCCGTTCTTTCTCTTGAAATGTTTAACCAATACTTAATAGAGATTTCGATTTCTCTACCATGAAAGGAAATGAAAGGTAATTCAACAATAGCCCTAACCAAATCACCAGGTATAGTATCTGACACAATAATCGCAGCGGCAATCTGCTGCATAGCGGTTTCAAAAGTACTAATAGAAACCTTATCTTTATTCAATAGCGATGCTCTCAATTCAGTGATGTTAGTAAGCAATGCTTCTCTTATACTGAATTTAGCATTGTCATTAACAACCTTATTTGTATCCGAAATAGCACCTCTTTTCCAAGGAAACTCAGTCAGCAAACCAGAAGTAAGACTGATTTTATTGGAGGTATTTGGGTCCAGGAAGTATAATTCCTTGTCAGACGGTAACACTTTCCCAGACATTTCAAGTGCAAAGGAGGACCCATAGTTGACCATATCTGAGGAGGAATCAGCAACAGAGAAGTAACTTCTCAAAATAGATTTCATATCAGGTCTGGACTTCAATTGGGCTTGAGTAACCCATGATCTTGCATGAGCAGTAAACTGGTTCAATGTATTTTGACGCCATTTATAGGAATCTGATAGAACAAGAGTGACACCACTAAGTTCAGAGGTGAATTCAATTTGTGGAGAATACTCATTGGTATCGGCATCAACAACACTGTCGAATAATAAAGTTAGAATATCCAATATTGGGAAAATAGCTTTCTTATGACACAACACCGATGGAATAAAAGTAATTATGAGATCAGCACATTGGAAGGCAGTACTCTGCAAAACATAATCTCTGTGACAACAATGCACCATAATGTTTTTCAACTGTTCAGATATTTGGGAAATGGTAAACAATGGAGAACCACCCTTCATAACTCGCTTGACATAATTGGAAGTACAGAAATAAGCGATTGAACCAACATATGTTTGCAACCCGGATATACCAATGGATGGATCAGATAGGTACTCTAATGAAGTTGAACAATCACCAGAGTCCACACGTAAAGTTTCAAGTAACAGGGCAGCAGACAAGAAGTTAAGCTTAGGCTTAGAGATTTGAGTTTCAAAGACCTTAGCATCAATAGCCTTTGAGGTGATAATCATACCCAGAGTCTCTTTATGTAGTTTCTCTGTGTGCTTAGAAGTACCACGTCTCAAGACGGTGTTCAAATCAATAGAAGTTTCACTTCTATTCCATGATGATTCGGATGCCAATGGCGGAGAACTATGTGCAATTCTTAACAATTCAGGGTAGTTCTTCTTAGTCAACGGAGAATTATAATCAAATCCATGACAAGCGAGATTATACCACACGTCCTTAAATTGAGCAATCAATTCCGGGTCGGTTGGAATTCTAGCAGGCTTTTCAGATGGAGGCAGAACTGCAGCCAACGGTTTAAAGTACGTCTCAATCTTGGTAGCAGTATCAACCACCTCAACATTAGGTCTATGGTGTTCCAAATCTTCAACGTCACCTTGTGAAATGATAGCAGATAATAAACTGTCTAAGTAAATGACGAGCCATTTTTCATTTTTAGGAAGGGAAATCTCACGGGACAATTTAACCCAAATATCAATAACTCTATTATATTCAGGTGTGCCAACCTTGCAAACACTAACAATTTCATACAAGTTTCTCAAAATTATCAAAAATTCACGCTTTTCCATGATACCCACAAAACTGATTAATCCCTCCAACAGAGTCAAGTTCGACTCACTGGCACTCTTTCTCAATTTCTGAGACAATATGGTAACCACCAAGATGCTGATCGACTCATTGTTGGATTCCTTCGTGATACCAGAAACAGCTGTAATCACATTTTTGAATATCAAAGGTTTGGTTTCCACAACAGTGGATTCTCTGGTACCGCTGATGGCACCATCTGACCAGGTAGATGACCCGGATCTGATCTCCACATTTGGACCGAAATGTATGTGATCATTTGGATCAGACATAATATTGGTTAACCCATAAATGGATGACACTGCTTCGTCTTCAGGTAATTGTTTCAAAGAGTAAGTCACTGAGGCTGTCAATAGCTTAACTGAATCCAAACTCAACATTGGCACAGAAAGAATATTAGGGAATACTCTATTCAACTGGTAACCAACGGTGTGATCATCCTTAGACAGGATGGCACCAGAGGCGAAGATTGATTGTAACAATTCAGAATTGACAATATCAATAGCCTCCATACTGTTATCAAACTTAGAAAGTTGTTCGAGGTAGCCAACCATTTCTTGTTTGCAAACTTCAGCTGGAACAATTGAGTTCACATAGCCTACCGTTCTGATTTCTAGAGCAACGGCTTTAACCAAGTAAACGGACATCCTACGCTTTTCGCTTGAGGCTAGAACTTTATCGGATGCAGTGTTAACGTATTGTGTATCAGAATCGGTACGTTCACATAATTCCTTGAGCAATTGCTTATCTTCGGAAGAGAATTCTTCCAAGTCACCATCGAGATCCATCATACGGTGGATCAGGCCTTCACTGGAGGTACCACCGAGTAATTTACACAAGTAACTAGTTGTAAATTTCCCGACAAGGAACATGAATAATAGAGAGGAAAATTCAGAGCCACCACTTTCTTCAAACAAGTGTAAGATTTCCACGTCATGACTTTGGAGAACTGTAGCCATTGAATTTTCCATGTTGGTGTAGAAACTGGTATCAAAGATGCTCAAGATGTCTCTTAACAGATCCCTTGTGACGATGTCAATCTTATCTGTTAAACCCTGGAGTAATCCAACTAGTGACAAGTAAGCTGGGAAAGATAATGTTTTCACCGATTTAGTTGATTGAACGTAATCGGCTATGGATTGCTCAGCCCTAGGCCTTAAAGATGGAAATAGTAAACCCAATGTTGAGATTGCTAACACCAATTCGTAGGTGATTTTTGTCCAAACCACATTGTTACGAATTGTCAATGAAGTGAATTTTTGGTCTCTGGAGTCTTGCAAGTAATTGGAGAATCTACTTAAAAGGATCTCTGCTTGAACTTCATTTTGGATATGACTGGAAGACTTACATAGGGCAATCAAAATCTGTGATTCATTCACGGAGATGGATTTATCAGCCAAACTCTCTGAATCAGAAGTGGTACTCTGTAGTAGTCTTTTAAAAGTGGGATTGACGGATTCATTAACTGAAATGCCAGGTTCTGTCTTCTTAGCAGATAGTAAAGCCAATTTCTGCAAAGCCTTAGCCCGGATAGTTTCCCTAGGAACTCTTAAATAAAAAGCGTGTTAGTAAACGTGTCAATGGTACATCTGTGAATTTAGAATTTTCGATTGATACATACCCGTAATACTCCATCTTTGGTTAACAGTTGATTGAATCTAATGTAGTTTAACCAGTTTCATAAGAACCTCTCCCACACTCGTGTTATGCCCATTTTTCTTTTTCCTACACTTTCTGTCTCTTCGCTTACGTTATCTGGAAAATTTGTCTATTCAAGAAATTTGTCTTCTTTTTTATATATTAAAAGTATAAATAGGAAAAAACAACTAATCTACAGTGTAAATCCAAATGATAGGAAGTATGAACCACCCAATTCACAAAAGGAATAAAGACAAGAGCAAAAAAAAAAGTCAAAAAAAAAAACAAACAAAAGTAAAACAAAGTGTATATATAGATTATGGTTGATAATGAAAAAAAGTCCCGAATCATGAAGTAAAGAAAGCCTGATTAAAATTGAAAAAAGAGAGTATGTAATACTGTGAAAGCAAAGGGGCGTAAACCTGTCGTCTATGAATAGGTTTCAATAAGAGTGTCACGAAGGTTACCAGCAATTGCATCTGGTTGAGCATCTTGTAATTTGAATATACTTTCTATAACAGATAATTCAGGAGCAGTAGTGTCCAACCCGGCCACGGCCAACCAATCGTTGACAACCATACCGGCCCCCACAACGGAGGAACCTCTGTTAACGGTACCGGCAACTAAAGGCACTTGTAATAGGGAAGACAATTCTTCTTGATCTTGGATAGAAGTTTGTGGGTGCACTAGACCACCTTGGTTAGACAAGGAACAATAAGAACCAACAAGCACGTTACCGGCAATGGTTTGTCTGAACACTTCAACACCTAATACATCGGCGATCAACTCTTCAGTTTCTCTTTCGATATCTGGGTGAACTAATGCGACGTAATCATTACAACAGATAACGTTACCTAAGGCAGATAATCTTTCTTCCACTCTTTGGATCTTGATTTCATCTGGTAAACTGTTTCTCAAATGCATTAATTCTTGATCTGTGGTTTGTGTTGGAACTAATAAACCTCTTCTGTTACCAGCGGTCATTCTACCGACAATTCTGGTACCAGCAATGGTAGTGTGCACGATAGGAACAACGTCACCTAATTCTGCTTCAAAGGCAGAGTAGAAGTTCTCAGATCCACCAACAGCGACTAAACAGTACTTGTTAGTCAAGTTAGAGAAGACACCGACTTCATTGGAGTTTTCAAACTAAAAAGAAAGATGAAGGTTTTGTTAGTCATTAATGTTCAAAGTTGGTATCACATTTTGTGAATATATACATACTTGAGCTCTTGATGCCATTGTTATTTATATATAAAGTATCGTTAATAAGTTATAGCTAAAAGGAAGAAGGAATCTAGTTAATGTCATTTGAAAAAAAAAATTTTTTTTGAAAATTTTTTCTTTTTTCAAAAAACCAGAAGCTCTTCACCGCCATTAAAATTATTACTTACGCTACATTATTATTATTAAATAAGATAATACAATTTTAAACATTAAAAACTAAATAAAAAACAAGTAAATATATATATTATAAGAGAAAAAGAATCAATCCAAATCCAAGTCATCATCATCATCGGCATCGTCAGTCCAGTCTTCAACATCAACATCCATGCTGTCTTCAACTTCATGGTTTGGAACAACAACGATACCCTTAGCGTTAGTGGTAATAGCCACTTCTTCCTTATCCTTAACAGCACCATTTAAGATCATAATAGCCAAGTGATTTAATATAGTGTTTTGAATCAATCTGTTCAATGGTCTAGCACCTAAGTCTGGAGAGTAACCTTCCTTACAAAGATATTCCAAGGCAGAGTCATCCACGTTCAATTTGATAGATTTACCATTGGTCTCGAATCTATCTTCGATCTCCTTCAATCTCAACTTGACAATCTTAGAGATGGCATGTCTAGATAATCTGTTAAACACCACAGTGGCAGAAATTCTGTTCAAGAATTCCGGTCTGAAGTGGCCTCTAACAATGGTCATCACTTGTTCCTTGACTTCTTCAGTAATCTTAGTACCTCTAGAGGCATTGATGAATTGAGCACCCAAATTGGAAGTCATAATAACTATACAGTTAGAACAATCAACCAACTTACCATTGGCAGCAGTAATTCTACCATCATCTAACATTTGTAACATGATGTTTAACACTTCTGGAGCAGCCTTTTCAACTTCATCAAACAAAACCACAGTGTATGGCTTTCTCAATAATTGGTTTGTTAACATACCACCCTCTTCGTAACCAATGTAACCGGCAGTGGAACCTAATAACTTAGACACAGAATACTTCTCCATCAATTCGGAACAATCAATTCTAATCATGGCCTTTTCATCAGCAAACAAGAATCCGGCTAACTTCTTAGCTAATTCAGTCTTACCGGAACCAGACAAACCTAAGAATAAAAATGAAGCAGGTTGATGTGGATTGGCTAATCCAGATCTAGATAATCTGATAGCATTAGACACAGCCTTAACAGCTTCACCTTGTCCCACAACGGAACTAGATAATTCCTTCTCCATATTAATCAACTTGGCATTTTCAGCTTGAGTCAATTTTTGCACTGGAATACCAGTCAATCTAGCAGCAGTCTCAGCAACTTGATCAGCACCGACAACATTCTTCACCATGAATTGATCAGATTTGGCTTCTTCTTCGACAACCTTTTCTTCTAATTCTTCGATTCTCTTCTTAACATCAGGAATGGCAAACATTCTTAAATCAGCAATTGTAGCAGAATCGTGTCTTCTCTCAGCATCTTGAGCCTTGATTTCTAATTCATCCAATTTCTTCTTGGCCAAAGTTAATTCCTCATGACCTTCCATTTCTTGGTTGAACTTAGCTCTCAATGGTTCCAATTCTTCCTCCAAGTTTTGTTTCTTTTGAAGGGCTTGGTGAAGTCTCTCCTTGGTTGACTCGTCAGCATCTTGATCTCTCTTCAAGGCAGAGATTTCAACTTCGATTAATTGTAATTGTCTCTCCTTGGAGTCTAATTCTTCTGGCTTAGAATCTCTGGCAACGGCAACACCGGCAGCAGATTCATCGATCAAATCAACAGCTGAATCAGGAAGCTTTCTGTAAGTCAAGTAACGAGAAGCTAATTGAGCAGCGGTGACTAAGGCAGAATCCAAGATTCTGACACCGTGATGAATTTCATATTTTGGTTGTAATCCTCTTAAAATAGCAACTGTTTCTCTAATTGTTGGTTCTCTCACGTCAATTCTTTGGAATCTTCTTTCAAAGGCACCATCCTTTTCAATGTACTTTCTGTATTCGGTCACAGTGGTGGCACCGATACAATGGAAGTGACCTCTAGCCAAGGCTGGCTTTAATAAATTAGCAGCATCACTCTTACCATCACCCATCAACATGTGGATTTCATCGATGAATAAGATAATCATGATCTTGGAGTTCTCAACATCTGTGAGGACACCCTTAATTCTTTCTTCAAATTCACCTTGGTATTTAGCACCTGCCTTTAATGCACCCAAATCTAGAGCGTATAACTTACAACCTTGTAACACCGTTGGAACATCATTATCGATAATTCTTTGGGCAACCCCCTCCACGATGGAGGTCTTACCGACACCAGGGTCACCAATTAAACAAGGGTTAGACTTAGCACGTCTAGCAAGCACTCTAATGGCACGTCTAATTTCTTCTTCTCTACCAATGACAGGATCAATTTTACCCTGTAATGCTTGTTCAGTCATATCGATTGCATATTTGGAAAGGAATTCATATTTTTCAGAAGAATCGGCTTGTCTAGAGTCAATTCTTTGATCACCTCTTAATTCAACAACTTGTGATTTTAATGCATCCACAGTGATACCAGCATCCTTGAGTAAACTCTTAACAGTGGAATCTTCTAATAATGCAAGTAAAATGTGATCTTGACCAATAAAGGAATCTTTCTGTTGGGCCTTAATTTTAGTGGCGTTATTAATTATAGAAGCAGCAGATGCAGATAAACCTGGTTCACCATTCATGTTAGAACCTTGAACTGATGGTAACCGCACTAAATGTTTGTTAACCAATCTTTGGAATGCAGACCAATCGAATCTACCATGTTCTATAAGTGTCTTCAGGTAAACCGGTTCATCCGATCCCTCACTACCAGATGGAGTCATAGCAGCTAAGAAATGGATCGGTAACACCTGAGCGTTAGAATTTTGTTGACATATCTTTTGAGCATTAGTGATGATCTCCAATGCTCTATCAGTGAATTGTGTAGAATCCATAATGTGAAATTAATTAAATGTGAATAGTAAATAATATTATAGTTTGATTTAGTAAAAGAAAGAGAGGAAGTAATATGAATCAAATTTATGAGTACAACTAATGGTCTTTTATAAATATCAACTTATCAACTGATGTAACGTTATACAATTAACTGGTAACGACCGGAACTTTCTAGTTAAGCGGAGTTTCGCAGACTACTAAATTCTAGAAAGTTCTAGAATATCTGGCACGTGACACACGTGACTGATTTCTTTTAATGTTATGTCACGTGAATTATTTTTACTTACCGATGGTGTACTACTATTACAGGTTAAAAATATACCCCGGGCATGAAGCATTATGGATGACTGCGATAACAACCAAATGCGATAAACCGGAGAAACGTTATTCTGGGAATTTGCAATATCTAAAGGAACCATACGTCAGGGGTTCTCCACCGGCGAGTCCAACCACGGTAAGTGAGTGAATTCAAATAAAACATTTGAAACTCACTAAGGGAAGGAAAACTCAATATTTGGGGAAAATACAGTGTGATCAATAGATCTCCTGAGCGACGTACACTTCACTAGTGTCCGTGAGGACTAGATGCAAGACCGTATTGGTAATCAAATATGAAGAAGGGAAGAAATTCATGAAAAGAAAAGTAACTAATACTAATTCAATAACTATTTCTATCTTATAAGTAAAAGAAAAATTTTCGTTTAATTGATACACGACTAATATTCGCTGGTTGTTCGCTCAAGAAAGTAAAATAAAGATCAACAGAAGTTGAGACACGTCTTATAAGAGGGTTTCCTAATAAGACATTCAAAGACAACAATGGTGTCACAAAAGAAAGATAATGTTGAAGATGAAAAAACTGCTGCAGCTGAAGTGCAGGAGGAAGAAACCACTGGTGATTTAGAATTCCAAATAAAAGATGACAAAAATGATGACGATTACAACGAGGATACAGTTAAACACGAAACCACCGAACAAGATGAAGAAGATCATGACGATGAAGAGGAGGAAGAAGATGATGGCGATGGTGAATTGGAAGTAGATGAAGATGGAATCATACAACAACCAGAACATATAACTAGAGGCCGTGGAAGACCAAGACTGAAGCGTAGAAGAAAGGAAACCAATGATGAAAAAAGAAAGAAAAATAGATCTCAGAACTTGGATGACGACGGTAACCCTATCTTGGTGCGTGCCGATGAAGTGGTCACTCCAGATGATCCTAAGGGGGATACGAAGATTGACAAAATGGGCCACTTACAGGGAGGTCGTATGTTTGTGGTGAGAACTTTCCCAATTCCTCGTAAGGGTGATAAACAATACATGGTGTCCACAGATGCTGCAAGAAATGTCGGATACAGAGATTCATATTTCCTATTCCAAAAGCACTGGAGATTGTATAGAATGGTGCTACCTGAAGAGGATAAACCAGCATTGATCAATGCAGGTATACTCACCTCCACTTATAAGACTAGGCCCGTTTACTTGGTTGCCGCTAGATCGGTCTTCAAGGAATTCGGATCCCGTGTGATTGTCAACGGGAAACAAGTCATAGATGATTACTATGAGGATCAATCTAGAGCTAATGGTGCCATCGAGGGTGCCCCAGCACTTGTAAACATGGAACACTACCCAAGTTCATCATATGCTATGGGTAATGAAAGGTACAAGATCGGATCAGGATTGACTGCAGTGCCAGGTGGTTCCTTTGTCGCCGAGACTACTTGGATATATGACCATGCCCTTAAGTCCAGGCAATTCGATGAAATGATGCTTTACGATAGACGAGAGGTTGCCAATGGGAAACCCGTCAGAGACGTGTACACGGGCACTAACTTTGTTCCAAGCATTACACAACCTACCCGTTGTAAAATAGTGAAAATCAAAGAACCGGAAGATATCACTAATAGTCAGGCCAAGAAGAAAATTACCATCGAGACCAGTCTAAACGATAATCCGTTCATTAAGACGGGATTGAAAGATGTGCCTCTGGATGTCTTTGATGGACTAGTCTCCGAGGAAGTCAAACAAGCCATCTTGGAGCAGCAACAACTTGAAAGAGAGTTTGCAGAATGATCTCTCCTCTCATCTGTCTACTTATATAATACATGTATACTACTATTTAAACTTTGTAATTGGCTTATAATTCATTATGCTTCCGAACTACGCAGTCCGTGTGAAAAAAAAAATTTTTTTGTCGTTAAAAAAACGGTATTTAAGGGTAGTGACGATAAGCATTGACACCTCGGAGTTCTTCTTATTTAATCAGTTTCAGATATAAAACCATACATGGGAGAAGCAAGTATAAAACAAGGTGTCGATATACCGCCTACAATCGCAGTGTTGGCAGGATCCTTTTCAGGGTTAATGTCAAGATTTGTGTCAGCCCCAATGGATACCATTAAGATTAGAATGCAGCTTCAGGGAAGAAACCACCCCAAATATTCAACATCATTCAATGCATTCACCTCCATCATCAAAAATGAGGGAGTACTATCATTGTGGAAAGGTAACTTCCCCGCTGAAATCATGTACATACTATATGGAGCTACTCAATTTGCGACATATTCCGTGATGAATAGCTTCACTTCAAGATTAGAAAAGGACCACGGAGTCCATATAAATCCTTCTCTTCATGCCTGGATATTAGGATCGGTCGCCGGTTGCATCTCTACAACTGCATCATATCCATTCGATGTGTTGAGAACGAGGCTTGCCTCCAATGATTCCTCTCATTTTAAGTCAGCCTTGGGAGAGATCAAAAAGATTTACAAAGCACAGGGAATCAAGGGGTTCTACGGTGGTGGACTGTTCTCAATTAATTACATTGCTATTTACACTGGATTCTCATTTGGATCTTACAGTATGGTTAGAGATTACACTAAAGATACTTCTTTGGAATCTTCTGCAGGATTGATCGCCGGTATTGTTTCAAAGACAATAGTGTACCCAATGGACTTAGTTAGACATAGACGACAAATGTCCACACATCATACATCCATGCAAATCTTTAAAGGTTTATTATTGAAGGAGGGTGTCAAAGGTTTATACCATGGGCTCACTCCTGCATTGTTAAAGGCAGCTCCAACTACAGCTGTGAGTTTCTATTTCTACGAATTGGCTGTCAAATGGTTGATGTCCAACGAAACACTACTTGAATAACCAGTTCGTTTTCTTTTTGCTATATAATATTATCATTTATACAAGACACTGTGTAATTCTATTACTAATCTATTAAGTTATATACACAAACTTTTTCGTTTTTTTGTTAAAATTCGTAATCCTGTAAAAACCCATTAGGTCCAATTAAAGAATCCCATTGTTCATATTCAACACTCAATTCACCCTTGAACTTCTTAGTTATCTCACTGTCTAATAATTTCACATAACTCCAATCAAGGAAGTCTTCGATGTTATAACTATATTTGTTGAATTGTTGAGTGAATATCTTCGCAAGTGAAGCCACGTTAGGATGGTAATGCTGCACTAGAGTTTCTAATTCCCACACTGAAGAATTAATTGCTTCAGTCTTGGATGGATCAGGCTCAGTGTCAATGAATGGATCTTTGAATTGTAAATCTTCTTCATTTGAAGTTGTGGAATGAATCAACAACATACAAGTAGGATGTCTCTTCAATAAATTGTAAATGAATGGAATAATACACACAATACCAGCTGGTGGCGCAGTTAATGATAACACTGAAAGTCTCTTTATGAAGGAAGCCACAATAGAAGCAGGCATATGAGTGGATGACATGAAGATATCTAATAATCTGAAGAATCTTGACTTGTAACTCAAGTGAAGTAATTCTGGAGTCAAAATTGCGTACAACTTGGTGAAAAAATCTGGGTATTCTAAATTGTAATGCTTCATTAATTCCCAGAGACCGTTCAATGCCAAAATAGAGATACTGACATCCTTTGAGGAGAAACCCTGGTCGTAAGACTCGGTCAAGAAATCCATGAGCTTTGTTGGATTATTACAGAATGGAATAATTCTCTTGTGGAGTATTAATAATGTAGATTTATATTGTGATGTAGTCAATGGTAGATTCATCAATGCTAGCCAACTCTTTTCAAAGTTTGCTCTGAAGGTGGTCATGTTATTGATAGTTTTAATTGGTGGATTGTTAGAGTAATTCTCTGAGGTAGAGTCCTCCATATTCTTGAGATCATATGGAACTGTTGGCTTTAGAATAGTGAATGCATTGGAAAACGCTAATTGTTTATCATCATTTGTCTCTAACTCTTCAGTGATGTTCGTCAATTCTTTGAAGAAAAAGTATTTGATATCCCAATAATTGTTATAATAACTTTGTTGAAACTCCAAAACCAAGAAATTATCAATGGTAGCATCCAATGGATCGATGTTCTTGATATTACCAGTGGAAAGTAGATTCTTAAGGAATTCTCTGTATGAAGTGTTGGCGAAAAAGGGTTCATCCACGTTAGGTCCAAGGAAATCGGATTCCACTTTGATCAACTTCATCAATAAATCTAATGAATCCAATTTCACACTGTATAATCCTTCATTATCAATATCAATGGCCCATATTTGGTATATTTTGGATTTGAAAGTATCATACTTGGATCTGATCCATTTCACTATAGTTTTCTTTTGATCAGAATCTCTTTTTGTCAATTTGAATTCATTATTAGAGATGAGCTTATCAAAGATCTTGTATAAGGCTAAAGATAAGAATCTAGAAACCAAATCAAGATCTTCTGACTCTTCTCCTTTGGAGTATCTGGATATTATCAAATCATATGGTTTTAATAATTCAGCTATGTTATTCAAATGTTTAGATGATTCATTGAATTGTGTCTGGAGTTGTTTGATTCTCTCCACAGATATGAGTGTCTCCTCATTGGAAACAGCCTTTTGTTTCTGTCTTTTTGGTGAAGCCTTAGATTCACTCTTAACAGATCTCTTCTTGGAAACCATTGCTAGTTAATATATATGTGATATTGAATACAACTGCTGGCTACCTAAAAGTATTCAGTAAAACTAAAAAAAAAAAATTTCAAAAAAAATTTTAGAATTAAAATAGTCGTGTAATAACCGGGTGAAATATTACACAGCCATAGAAAAGTGGTATCAAAAGTTCAAAAGGTAGAGAGAGAAGAAGTATTTAGTTTTTCTTATTCCTGTTCTTTAAAAACAATATGGATTCGATATTCAATCATTTTGATTTAGTATCATCCATTTTATTTGCTGGCAATAAAAGGTGGATTGCATCGGGTTTTTCATTTACTATAAATGAATATTTATTGAATACCCCCAACTCTGCGGTCTGTATGAGCCATGCTAAATCAACTATCTATTCTGCATTATGAAACTGGGGATCTTTGTCAGGTTCTTATTAGGACATTTCCCAACTTATGATCCATACGAAATTTAGTTTAGTTACTTTTTCTAGCAGATTACATATAAAAATAGTAATTAATTATACAAAATTTAATCTATTATAAATTATATAGTATTCTAATCTTCCATATCCTCATCATCGTCATCTCCAACATCAATCTCAGGAATTTCGAAATCAGAGCCAATATCTGATTCTTCGCCGTTATCAATAGTGACAGGAATATCATACGACTTTGAATCACCTTCGACAACGATGACATCGTCCACCTTGACTTGATCCTCTACTGAAACGACAACAGGCTTGACCTCTACAACAGGAGTTTGGGTGACTTCAGTTGGGGCGGACTTGAAAATCAAACCAGCGTCTTCTTTAGAGGCTTCAGTTTTCAGTTTTTTGACAGCAGGTGCTTCTGTCTCTGCTTCTTCGGCTTCTTGCTTAGTCATATCATCCAAAACTCTCTTAACATTGTCATTAATCTGGGTATCCTTCGATTCTTCCTTTTCCTCTTCTTCCTCTTCTTCAGGAGCATTTTTTGATTCAAATGCCATCTTATTCTTAATTGGTAACACAGGGAATCTTGGATTGGATAAAACACTAACTAAAAGATCATTCTTACCAATCAAATTGGAAATCAATGGTAAACTACTAATACCAAACCCAGGATATAGTAGTACAGTCTCCAATGCCTCGATGATATCTCTATTAGAATCATCAATTTTACCTTCTTTCAAAAGTTTAGAATTAGACACAGCATCAATTAAAATAAATCTTAAAACAGCTGATTGTTTAGATGAAGACAACATACATTTAGCAGTAACAGACTTAAAGAAACTTCTCAAAATAGAGAATTTCTTCTTTGTAGGCTTTATCACAAATAAGTGTTGGTGAGATAACAAATCAGAGAATGACACACTGTTACCCTTAGACTTCTTGCTCTTTTGTCTGCTGTTGGGGTCACTGTTTGTGTTAACTTGGTCCTGGTCGGGGGCAGCAGGTAGTCTTGGCTTTGATAAGATCAATGAAGCGTCAACGATCTGGTTAATGTTTCCCATTTCGGTATACAAGTCGACCAACACTAAGTAAGCATCAACCGTTTCCAAAACCTTGAAAATGGTCTCTTCTTGAGAAATGACGCCCTTTTTATCAACACTAATCTTACCATTGACTCTCTCAACAGGAATTATGACTTCTAATGAGGACAAAATAGAGTTCAAATGAGGAATCAAATCACCACCAAAGACTGCAGGTAATCTGCCTAACAAATCAGTACCCAGGTAGTTCAATTGAGACACGGAGTGTTTAATTGTGGATCTTATGGATAGATCTCTAAGTTCTCTCTTGATAGTACTAAATCTCAAGTTCAAACAGGCCAAGATCTCACCAACCAAGACAATGTGACCCAATGGAATTTTCACAGTCAATGTAGTAGTTGTCTTCAAGTACTGGAACAATAGATCAACTAATAAGGTTAGTCTACCATTGACCTTCAATAAATCTAGTGCATTTTCATTGACATCAATAGCTAATGGTCTGAAAATGGTTTTGAAATCGGAATCTGGGATCTTAGGTAATTGATCCAGGTATGAGGATAAGTCTTGGTCATCATTGATGTTCACAAAATGAGAATAGATTTGAATAACAGATTTAATCTCCAAGATTACTTCATTGAATTTCTGTCTCCAGACTTCATTTGGGTTCGATCTTGTTAATGAGAATGATAATAGCACCAAAGACTTCAAGATATAACTTCTTAAATTACTATCAAAGTTTTCATAGTGTTCATCATTCAACAAGTTGAGTAAGGCTCTCTCATACTTAGCACCAAATGGTCTGAAAGTAGTGGAGTTGTTAAGTAAAATCTTGTATAGTAGGGGTAATGATCTCTCTGGGATCAAGGTGATGACCTCTAGCAAGGAAGAGATGATGGATGGTAACTTAGGGGTCAACAATTCTCTAGTCAATGCAGGTTTACCCTTAATCTTTTCAACAATGAATTCTAGAGCCTCTACAGCACTTCTTAGGGTAACAATCTCTTGGTACCCTGGTTTTGTAGTGTCTCTGATGAAGCACTTGGTTTCTAAAATTTTAATCAATGAGCTGATCAAATTGGCAGTATGAGGTGACATCAAAATTTCAGGATGTAAATTCATAACAATGCAAAGCTTGGTACCAATCCATCTATATCTTGTGTCGTTTGATTTCAGGTAGTTGTTGACTCTACCACATAAATGGTTGATCTCATTCTTAGAGGCATTCTGGATAGTAGCTTCCTTAGATAAAACTGACAATATTCCAGTGAATTCCACTTCAAAAATCTTGTCTCCCTCGAGAAGGGGAATAATGGAGTCTAATAATATGCTATTTGATTCTGCCATTATGATATAAGTCAATATTCACTAAGATAAAACTAAAAACATGGATATCTCTAGTAGTTTAGAAAACTTTTTTCAAAAAAATAAAAAAATTTTTTTTTGAAAGATCTCTTTGAAACCCAGATGAAAGCTATTCAAAGGGAAGTACAATATCACACAATATACTATACAACATGAACGCCACAAGTGGAATATTACAACAAGTTGATGGTTCCTCAGTTTATGAATCAGCAGAGACCAAAGTTATCGCCTCTGTGACAGGTCCGATTGAAGTTTCCAGAATGAAGAATGAGAATCCGACTCAAGCCTTCTTAGATATCAATATAAGACCAGAGGCAGGTGTCCCTGGAACGAGAGAGACTACCTTGGAACTAAAGCTTGCTGAAATATTAAAGCCTCTCATCAACACTAAACAATATCCAAGACAACAAATTCAAATAGTTGTTCAAATACTGAAATCTGGTGAATCCAGAGATTTCACGGTGATGGAGTTAACAGCAATCGTCAATGCAGTGTATTTGTCATTGCTAAATGCCGGGATCTCATTGAAGTCATCATTTTTGGCTACATATACTGCTATAATAAATGATAATGAGATCGTGAGTCATCCAAAATCTACTCAGTTGGAGATCTCCAAATCACATCACATTGTGGTGTACAGCTTGAAGGACGCTAAAGTTGATGAATTAATATTCTCTGACTCCTTTGGAAGTTTCAATGAGGAGCAGCTATTTCAAGTCTATGACTCTGCTGCTACTGAAGTGGAAAAATTTATTCAAGAAGTTAGATCTATTGTGGCGGAGACCATCAAGAATGATTACATCTGGAAAGTCTAAGTAATTTTATAGAGTAAGTATTGTACACTAGTTAAAACTAAAATAAGTTATATATATTCAAATATTTGTATTATAAGGAACAAAAAAATAATGGTGTTAACGAAAACTCAAAAATTAAAGGTCACAAGAACCTTGAATAGTAACAAAAACAAACTCTATTTACAGACACTCTACAACTTCAATCTTTCCAAGTTGGCAATGGTGGCCTTGATACCTTCAATATCAGCCAAGATGTTAGAATGAAGGGTGTTGTTTCTTTCCTGAGCCTCAGCAGAAGCTTTCTTTTCATAATCCGGAGAAGCAAGAGTCTTCTTCAAGTTGTTCAAGGCTCCTTCAGACTTGCTTAACTTCTTATTAGCCTTTTCAATTTCCTTGTCAAGGTCAACATAACCCTTCACCAAAACATGAACTCTGGTATCGGTGGTGATTGTGGAAACAACACAACCTTCTGGAACATCCTTGGCATCAACAACGTTGACCTTTTCAACGGCCTTGATCAAAGCAGCGATGAAGTCAGCTTGAGAAGCAGCGGTCTCAAATTCGGTCTTGCTAGTAGATTCAATAAACACCTTAGCATTCTTGGTGATACCGTATTGGGTCAAAACAGATCTGGCACCCTTGATGGTCTCCAAAACCAAGTCGTAAGCAGCTTCGGCTTCAACGTTGTCATATTCCTTAACGTATTGTGGGTAAGAAGCCTTAACAATGGTGATGGACTTTTCAGTAGCTCTCTTTGGTAATCTTTGCCACATCTCTTCAGTGATGAAAGGCATGAATGGATGAATCAACTTCAAGGCACCGTCAATACAAGTGTATAAGGTGTCTCTAGCAGACTTCTTTTGTTCTTCGGTACCTTCCAAAATTAAAAACTTAGAGTTTTCAATATACACATCACATAATTCATTCAACCAGAAGGTGTAAATAGATTGAGTAGCTTCGTAGAAGTTTCTTTCTTCCAAGTCCTTGTTAACCTTAGCAGAGGCAGCAGATAACTTGTGCAAGATCCATTTCTCGACCAATGATTCCTTACCAGTTAAAGCAGCAGTGGCAGGTGGCTTGTAATCGTCACCCAATCTCATCAAGACAAACTTGGTAGCTTGGAAAATCTTGTTACAGAACTTTCTGTAACCTTCAACTCTCAAGATATCCAAGTTAATATCTCTACCACCAGTACTGTAAGCACATAAGGCAAATCTAAGGGCATCAGTACCACACTCTGGAATACCATTTGGATAGGAAGCTCTTTGACCAGCCTTGGCTTTCTCGACTTCTCTTGGATCCAAGTTACCAACTAACAATTGCTTGTGTAAGTCTTCCAAAGAGATACCAGTGATAACATCAGATGGGTCAATGACGTTACCTAAAGACTTGGACATCTTTCTACCTTGAGCATCACGGACCAAGGAGTGACAGAACACCTCCTTGAATGGCACATCACCAGTAAGCTTTAAACCCAATAAGATCATTCTAGTAACCCAGAAGAACAAAATATCCCAACCGGTTTCCAACATGGACATTGGGTAGAAATTAGCCATATCTGCGGACTTGTCAGGCCAGCCCAAAGTGGAGAAAGGCCACAACCCAGAGGAAAACCAGGTATCCAAGACATCTTCATCTTGTTCCAAGGTGAATTGCTTCCCAGCGAACAACTTTTTGGCTTTTTCAAGGGCTTCCTCTTCAGTTCTACCAGAAACCCAGTAATCACCGTCATTCTTGTCGTTTGTTTCACCTTCAATGTTGACAAAGTAGATTGGACATCTGTGACCCCACCATAATTGTCTAGATATACACCAATCGTGGATGTTTTCTAACCATCTGAAATAATCAGCCTCGGAGGTCTTTGGAGTGATCACAATTCTACCATCCTTAACAGCCTTGATGGCTTCGTCGGCCATTTTGTGTTGAGAAACATACCATTGTGGCTTCAAGTATGGTTCAATGATATCACCAGATCTAGAACAGGTTGGTAAGGTCATTTCGTTGTCTTGTTGGTCAACGTACAAACCCTTCTTCTTCAAGGAATCAATAACCAATGGTCTAGCATCAAATCTCTTAGTACCCTCCCATTCACCACAGTTGTGGTTCAACTTACCATCATCAGTGAAAATATTGATGAATTCTAGCGAATGTCTCTTACCGGTGTTGTAATCGTTGTTATCATGACCTGGTGTAATCTTGACGGCACCAGTACCGAACTCCATATCAACGGCTTCGCCATCAGTGATGATTGGAATTTGTCTGTCCAAGAATGGATGTTGCAAGAACTTTCCGTGTAAGTGGGTGTATCTAGAATCCTTTGGATGCACAGCAACAGCAGTATCACCAAAAATGGTTTCTGGACGGGTCGTAGCGACGACAACCTTTTCATCGGAACCAACAACTTCGTAAGCGAAGGAGGTCAAAACACCGAATTCAACCTTTTCTTCATAACCTGGCACCGAAACCAAGGTTCTCCCTGGGATGGTCTTGTTTTCAACTTCCAAGTTGGATAAGGCAGTGTTTAGCTTGACGGACCAGTTGACCAATCTCAAGTCACGGTAGATGGTACCGTCTTCATGTAATCTGACAAAAGCTTCGGTGACGGCCTTACTCAACTTAGGATCCAAGGTGAAAGCCTCTCTGGACCAATCGTAGGAGGCACCTAATTTTTCAAATTGAGATTGAATCTTATTCTTGTAGTGGTCCTTCCATTCCCAGACCTTCTCGACGAAAGCTTCTCTACCGTAATCGTGTCTAGTTTTCTTTTCCTTAGCCCAGACACTCTTCTCAACGATAGATTGGGTTGCAATACCAGCGTGATCGAAACCTGGAAGGTACAACACAGTCTTACCTTTCATTCTGTTGTATCTAATCAAAGTATCTTGGATGGAGACGGTTAAAGCGTGACCAATGTGAAGAGCACCAGTGATGTTTGGAGGAGGAGCAGGGATAGTGAAGCAACCTTCTGGTTTGATCTTTCCATCCTCAGTAAATTCAGGTTCAAAGAAACCTTGCTTAACCCACCATTCGTACCAAGAGGATTCGACAGCCTTTGGGGAATAAGCAGAGAAGGACTTGTCATCCAAGGAGACCAAGATCTTTTTTTCACCTGGAACAGTTTTATCGACAAATTCAGGCACAGGTTCTTCGGTCTTCTTTTCCTTCTTCTTCTTTTCAACATTCTTAGCTTGATTCTTGGCTAATTCTTCTTGTTTGGCCTTCTTAGCTAAGAACTTGGCCATCTTTTCGGCCTTCTTTCTTTCCTTTTCTAATTCCTTAGCAGTTTTTGGCTTTGGTTGTTCATCACCAGTGGTAGCAGCCAGAGCAGCAGCAGCTTCTGGTTTGTTATTCTGTTGTTCTTCACTCATATTGATAACAGAACTGTTAAATAGTCTAATTAATTGTGTTTTATTATAAACGGGGTAAACAGTTTGATATCTTGTAGTAGATTGAAATAGTAAAGATGACGGTAAAATGGAATGTGAGATTTTTTTCAATGGTAACTTCCAAAATCTCATAAACTAGGATTAATCAGTTCAACTTATATCCAAAGATAAAAAAACAAAATCTAATGAACAAACAATGAAAATGAGTTATCTCTTATTACGTTTTAGACCTGTTTTCCAGTTTATGGGAAAACTATTTTTTTTTCATCGATGATGACTGAATTGAAAAATTTTAGTGTAGTTATGTGGCTGATGGGGGTGAGTGGCTGGGGTTACTGTGGCTGGTGAATGTGGTAATTTGAAAATTGTTAAGTAAGTGATATCAAGATGGGTAAGTACATGTTCTTGTTACTGGTTGAACAGACAAATATGGGGTTAGCAGATAGGCTATTAGATTTCTCCAGTGATGAGGATCATGTGGATGGTGATGACTTGTCCGAAGAAATTCTGTCCGACCAGGAGGTGGATACTCTAACTGAAGTCGGTGATAATGGTTCCCACTCCGATGGCCATCATAAGAACTTTCAATACTTGATACTTAAAGAGAACCTTCTGGGAATTAAATCGGTCAGAGAGTACTCCACAGTTCTCCCGAAAACCCTGAAACTCTTATCCAGATTACCTAAATTACAAGAATTACAAGAACCGGACCCTGAAGAATTGAATGACTTCTTGTCCGACGCCAACCAATGTCTTGATGATATAAAGGCAGAGACCACCTCGATCTTCTCTTTCATCAAGATATATTATAAACCAATCTGGCCAGACTTGGATGACCTAATACGTAACCCAGTGGATTTTGCAAGGGTAGTCAAACTAGTGCAAGATAACGTCTCGAAGGTGTCCCAAGATGCGACCTTATTCAATGGTGTGTTAAAGAAAGAGGAAATCTTGGGATTAACCATGTCTGCATCACTTGTGGCTCAAATGAATACACCTAAACTAGATGCATTCTATCTCAAACATGTCACAGATTCCTGTGATCTGCTCATAGAATTAGATGTCGCTAGGCAAGCCATTAGAGAATACGTCACACAACAAGCACAAGTGATCGCACCTAATGTAACAGCCATAGTGGGTCCCACAGTAACGGCACAATTGATATCCAACTACGGTTTGGAGAACCTTTGTAAGACTCCAGCTTGCAATTTACCCTCAGTTGGCGTCAATAACGCTAACATGATGCAGGGAAGCTCAGGAATACGAAACAAGGGTTACTTGTACTATAGTGACTTGGTTCAGAGCGTGTCAGATGAATTCAGGGTGCAAGCCATGAGAATGGTGTCTGGAAAGGTAATACTGGCATCGCGTATTGATTACTCGCAAAGGGAATCTGCCATTAAATCTAACACCAATGATGCCTGTGGTGTGAAATGGCATGATGAGATTGCTAAGAAATTAGAAAAATTACAAGCACCACCAGAGAATGCTAAAGTAAAACCGCTTCCGAAACCGGTCGATGAGAAATCAAAGAAAAGAGGTGGTAAACGGTTCAGAAAGCAAAAGGAGAGAATGGCCATGACTGAGCTTGCTAAGGCACAAAACAAGATGGCATTCGGTCAGGAAGAAGAGTACAAGGTGGATTCCTTTGGTGAAGAAATCGGGCTCGGTATGGTCGGGAAGTTCAATGGTGGTGTTGCTGGATCTTCTAGAGCTATTGCAGCAAGTGAAACATCTAGAGCACAATTGACTAAGTCGGTTGTCAACAAACTCCAGAAATTCAAGGGTCATGGTAATGATTCTGAGAGTAGTGGATCCAAATTACTGAAAAGTTTAAACATGGATGACAAGTTACTGCAATATCAAGATGGCAACCCCCAAGTATCATTTCAGGACAATAGACCTGCCTGGTTGAAGAAAAGATCAATTGACTCTAATGAATCTCCTGCTAAGAGATTAAAATAGATATATATAGACCTAATTAGTAACTAATTTATAATATAACTGACCCCTCCCTCCTTCGCCTCTATTTAATTTTTTTCTTCTAAAATACACACAACAAAAAAAAAATATCTTGACAGGTAACAGATTGTTTTGTTTTGTTTTGTTTTGTTTCTTTCTCCGTTGTTTGCCCTCTATTCTATATTCACAGAGACTACTCTTTACTAAACATCCTTTCCCCATAGGTACATACCACCATCTCACCATTGCCACATACATCAACTCCTCCCCAATTACTATAAACAACGATGTCAGGTGCTGAAGCTTACGATCCATACAACCCATTCACTGACGACGCTCAACAAGAGCAATCTGCCGCCGGTGCCGCCACTACTACTACTCAAGGTGGTAACCAAAACCTGCAAAACTTACAAAACACTCTTAACGAAACAACAGGTATAATGAGAAACAACATTCAGGCGATTAATGAACGTGGTGAAATATTGGACGACATTGATACTAGAGCCAATGATTTATCTAATAACGCTAGAATGTTCAACAGATCGGCTAACCAGGTTAGAAAAGATATGTGGAAGAAAAACTTGAAATTGAAATTATGTTTAGGATTAGTGATCGTTATCATCTTGATTGTTATCATTGTTCCAATTGCTGTTCATTTCAGTAATTAGTGTTTGTCTGTGTGCTCATCATATCTCCATTCTTCTGTATTGTATAATTGTCCATGCCATGTCTTATCATATCTCACCTTCATTTTTCTTTATTGACCCACCTACCCCTACCGCTTAACACCTTCTACAATTGTGTCATACTTTGATCGGCCTATGTGTGGCCTGGTTTGATGCATTTTTTATGTTTATACAATATCCCTTCTCCAAAAGCATACAAATTTAAATCCCCTGTCTTTTGTTTTCTTTCTTTTACTGTATATGTATATACAAAATTATAATCGTTAAATTTTATCGTTTTTTCTTATACACACTTTTTTTTTATTTTCTGTTAGTTAAATTGAGTCACCAATACTTTGTCTAACGCAAGTAAGCTAATAATTAGTAGGTATATATTTATATATAAATGGAAGATAAAAAGAAGAGAAAAATAGAACGGAATAAAACTATGTAAAAAGGGGAGGCAAGAAAGATAAAAAAGAAAAACAAACAAACAAAAGATAAAAAAATAAACTACAGAAATTAATTAAAGAAAAAGGGAATGTGGAAGTCGGGATATCATAGAACTAAAATGCAATTCTTAATTACAAGACATTTGGTCTCAAAAAATGCTCTCTTGGGATAAGAAAATGGAAGATGAATATGTATGTTGTGTGGTAATACTAATCACTGACTAATAGCTTCTTGAGCAGCAGCATTCTTAGTAACCAATTCAACAATTCTTCTAATCACTGGAACATTCAACCAGGCTGGAACATAAGCTTCTAATCTGTGGAATGGTCTCAATTCAACGTGTCTGAATGGGTCCTCGAAATGACCTTCAGCATTCACTTGTTCAAAGAAATCGGTGGCACCACCAGTTTGTTTAACCTTGTCTGCCAAGGCCTTAGTAACAGCTGGTGATATTGGAGTTTCATAATCAGCAACGTGATATTGAGAAATCAACTTCTGAATTTGAACTGGTTTCAAGGCATAACAAATTTCATAAATAATATCTATATCATCTGGGGTATTCTTTCTCAATTGAAGCAGTTTGGAAACTTGTAACAAGTGAGCTAAATAAGTGGAACCCTCTTGAATATCATGACTCTTACACCATTCTTCTAATCTAGTAACGTTGTAATTCAATTGTAAACCTCTCTTCCAAGATAAGAAGTTTCTTCTCATAATCAAATCATTAAAACACAAGGCATCAACAAACTTCAATAACTCAATGATCACTTCTGTTATCACTTGAGGTTCAATGAAGTAAGCCTTCATAGACCAGTATACAGTATTGAAGAAAGTCAAAATGTCATCCATCTTGTATTGTGGGGAGCTGTGGAACACTTTACTCAATAATGGAGAGGACTCTGGAGCGACGAACCCAGGTAGAGCTTGAGCCAACACAACTGCAGAAATACACTTCTTCTCTAAATCCTTTTGCATCTTCTTCATCCACATGTTATAAATGTTGTAAGACAAGGATTCAAAATCTTCCTTCACAACGGCAACCAACTTTAAGTATTCATCGAATTCAGTATCACTCATATCCTTACTGATTGTTTCATTGGCTAGAATCATAGATTGAGCATATGACACAAATGAGTACAATTCGTGGGTATTAGTTAACCAGAAGGCACCATGAGAGACAACATCATCATCCTTAAGAGCACCAACTGTGTTTTGAATAACAGACAATACTTCACCTAAGAATGATTCAGATTCGGCAGTTAAGCCCAGTCTCCACATATCACTCAAAATGATAATGATGATTCTTGATGGGAATAACACTTCCTTTCTAGTTAATTCCGAGGCAACAGAAGCCTTTGGCAACTTCAACCCCTTCAACAAACCTTCCACAATTTCCTTATGAAGAGATTTGGAATCCTTCAACAGAGTCCATAATTCAGTGTTGATAGCTTCCAAGTTCATATCTTCATTACCAATAGAAGCAATGATAGAGGCAGGTCTAGGTTCAAAGTTACCATTAGATGTACTGGTACCAAGAGGAGATCCACCCGCACCAGGTGGAACATTTCTAGAACGAGTTGGAGTACCATTAGCATACTTACCAGAGCCAATATTCTTCTGTAACTCGCTCAATTCTTGTCTCAACTTCTCAATAGCATCGTTCAATGAAACATTTTCTCTCTTGGTCTCATCTAATTCTTGTTGAGCCTTCTTCAATTCTTCAATGTTTTCAGCTAATTCCTTCTTCAAGTTAGAATGAGTCTCAGTTAATTCATCAACCTTTGTTCTAGCAGTATCATAATCAATCTTATGTTTGTTGATTTGTTCATTTAAGTCTGAGATAACCTCGCCGTGCTTAGCGACAGCAGAGTTATACTTATCATTGAATTCAATTTCTCTAGTCTTAAAAGTTTCTTGACTATTCTTAGATTCCTGCACCAAGGCTTGTAACTTTTCAATTTCAGCAACCAAATTATTGTTTTCTTCAACCTTAGAAGTTAACGATTGAGTCAATTCAATAACCTTGTTCTCCAAACTGTATTGCACTTCCTTCATTCTGTTAACAGATTTAGCCTCAACCTTGAGTTTTTTATAATCTTCCTTAGCCTGTTGTCTTCTGAAACAACTTTGAGTAAACACAATTGCACGTAAGTTCTTCTGGTAGGATTTTCTGGCAGAATACCCTCTAAATGCCGTTTGAATTGTTCTAGCAGCATCATAATGTAATTTCTTAACCAAATTAGATCTTGTTTGTTGACCACGAATGATAGCTTGCAATTCAGACAATGAAGTACGAGCTTCTCTGACTCTAGTTCTGACCAAATGACCTCTAACCAATGATTGAATCTTAGTGGCCGATTCCTTCTCAATTTGCTTTCTAATTTTGTCACGAGTAGCGTAACCTCTGAGTAATGATTGTAACTGTATTAATGAATATCTGGCAGCTTGGTAGTTCTTCTTACCGTGATGTCCTCTCAAGTTCTTTTGAATGACAATAGCAGATTGTTTGATCTTATTGGATCTCAATTTCTCAAGGTTAGCCAGAATACCAGCCTTGAAAAAAATCTTAGTTTTACCAATTTGATATTTATGATCATCATTCACAGTTTCCTCCAAGATTTGTCTAGTCAACTCCATGGCATCAGCCTCTGTATGGCTTCCCTTTAAGAAACTTTCCTTAGCAGATGAATGTAATAAGATCGAAAATTGCATGGCAAATTCAGGGTATGTAGCTCTAGATGGGAACCCAGCACAGGAAATTTTAATAGTTTCCAAGACACCACATGCTCTTAATTGGGATAACACCATCACTGGATCAAATTCCCAAGCCTTCTTTTCCTCATTAGGCTTAATACATCTAATATAATGCACATTTGTGTCATTGATGGTCTTCATAAGTTCAATTAAGGAAGACTTGAAAATGGATCCCAAAGTTGGCTTTCTGATGGCCTTCTTCTTGGATGAAGTAGCAAGAGCAGCTTGAGCGGCAGCCAATTTCTCAGCTGCACGATCAACGGTACCTAAAACATCACTCAGTAATTGATTCGTAGTAGCCTTCAATGTTTCCAAGTGACCATCCGAAACAGTATCTCTATTCTTTTCAATGAAACCTTCAGAATCATAAGTGACATCTAGTGCATAATGACTGACAATAAATTTGTTGTTACCGAATCTTGGCTTCTTGAACACCGTATCCGTAGGTGGCTTTGCCAGAGTTTGATACATTTTTTCAATCCAAGATTCGTCACTACCAGCAGGAAGTCTAGATTCTTCATCAAGCAAGGAAAGGATTCCCAATCTATTTTCGATAGCATTGATACAAGGTTGATTATCAGAGAATTCAATGAATGACCATTCAATTTCTTCCTTGACGTATTCTTCTTGTTCCAATTTGAAAACGTGTTGTGTGAATTCTTGTTGTAATTTTTCATTGGCATAATTGATACAGAACTGTTCAAAGGAGTTCTTATCAAAATGTTCAAACCCATAAATATCCAAGACACCGATAAATGTTTTCACTTTATGTTGAACATCAGCTGGTAATAAATCAATGTTAACGTATTCCACTAACCAGTCAAATAATGATGAGTAAATATATTTAGCCACGGAATCTCTTGCAACAATGGATTGTTGATGGTTTAAGTTAGACACAATCTTTTCAGATCTAGTAACAATTTGCTTTTTCACAGTCCATTTAGCAAATGCAGTAGGATCAAGACCTAACAGTTCACATGCCTTGACCAAGTTTGGTTCATCGGCTGATAATATGGCATCATTTCTGGTCTTAGTGATTTGAATATTACCAATGTATAACAAGGCAGACAAAATCTTGAAGATTTGATATTGCTTTTCTTGATCGATACCCACCAATGCCAAGGCATCACAAGTATCTTTGAATTCCTTAGCATCATCGATACCATCAATCTTAGGGTTACCACCTTGGTTTAAGTAAAAGAAATCGTTGACATCGTGTAATCCTAATTCAGCCTTTTCATTGGCATCCAGACCTTCAATCATTTGGTAAAAAATGTGGTAATTTCTTTCTGTTTTTGGTTGGAACACCAATCTCGAACGTTCTAATAAATAAGTTCTAATTCTGGCACCACAGATGGTGACATCTTTATCAAAAAGGATTTCCAAATACTTACCAAATCTAGATGAGTTATCATTTCTTGTAGTTTTGGCGTTACCAAATGATTCCATAATAGGGTTTGTAGCCAAAATTTGCTTTTCCGTTGCAGACATATCATGATTGTGTTCATCTGAATCCACCGTGGCAAAGTATCTCATAATGTATTTAGCGGAAACTGTTTTACCAGCACCAGATTCACCAGACACAACAATGGATTGATTTTCACCCTTATTGATCATGAATCTGTAGGCATCTTCTGCAATGGCAAATAAATGAGGTTCCTCTTCACCTCTTCTCTTCGTGGCATATCTTTGAATTCTGTGGGATGAATAGAGTTCATCATTTCTTTGGAATGGGTTAGTGGCAATCAAAACGATACCAGAGTATGTATATATATTGAATTGAGCGTATCTAACTCTAATGGCGTTCAACACTGATGGTTCATTTAAGTGAGACAATTCTGTTAAATCTTCCACCGTTTCAGTTTGATTTCTTGGTAATGGGAGATCAGGGTTTGATTCATCGAGATTAGAAGTTTCGATATTAAATGTTTGTTCGCCATCTTCACTAATTAATTCTATTTGAAATTTGTTATTTTCATTCGTGATTTTGGTGACTTCAACACCGAGCCAACCTTCTTTTTCATCTGGGATCCAACAACGTCTGAATGTAAAGGGTCATTGTGTTAGTATTCAAATATCAAAATTAAAAAAAAAAAAATAATCATTAGATCAACAAAAAAAAGGCAAGTATTACTTACGTTCCCTGTTCAATTTGAGTGGCCATAACGGGGTTATACCTATTGAACTTATCGTGACTATATGAATGGAATGGGAATGAATAAAGTTATAAGACAAAAAAAAATTGATTAATTGTTATATAAATTTGCCTGTACTTTTATGTGTATCGTAAGAGGGTATCAATGGGGATCGAATATTTTCAGTGAATCAATTCGAAAACACACAAAATGAAATTAAAATGAAAGACAGAATGAAAATAAAGAGAATTGAAAGAATCAATAAATTAATAAATTGACTGAGATGGTATTCGTATTAGTGTAGATGAAGTTAACAAATATACTGATAAAATGAAACTTATATAATTGTTGTTTATAGTCAGAGATGTGTTTCCTTTTTGTTTGTGTTGATCTATGTTCAAAAAAACACAAGGACAAGTAAACGGGGTAAAGATGTTTTTTTTGAAATTTTACACTGGCTAGTTTTTCGCGTTTTTAGGGGAATCGCAGGGGGAGGGACTGGATAGACGCGTTTTTCCCCGGTGGGCATAACCATCGTGGTAACTGGAAAAACATCTTGCTGAACATTAGGTACACGGTATTTATGCACGCCTCATTAGCCACTCAAATGTTCTAGCCACCTTTGTAAACTCGCCACATAATATGATTCCACTGCCTTATGAATTATAAACCAATCTGTGTGTGTGTGTGGTAATTGAACCCTGAAATTGAGACTATTTTGACTTCCAATATATTCCCCTCCCCCCTAACACCATATGTCCCACCACTAGAGATCTCACCGATACTATAGTTGACAGATAACATAAATGATCACATTCAGGAATAAGGGTCTCTCCTCATATCTTCCCTCCAAGGATGATTTGAAGAAGAAATTTAAATTGTCTGCTTCAGGATATTCAGATTCAGAACTCCCTTCCCCATCGACCAATGATGACTTCCTAGAGGTTACTGACAATACTACAACGAAACAATCTCATAGTTCAAAGCCCAGTGGTGACTCTGCCTTGTCTCTGCCTATCCCTAACACTTCCACAAATACCCGCTCAGATTCTCTCACGATAGACGGCAATCTGCTGACTACAGGCGCAAGATCTAACTCAATAACACTGGCAGCCAATAATAGCAAAGCATCAAATAAAGTCGCTGATCCACGTTCTTCTCCAGGTTCATTCTCAAAATCTGCTACAAACTTGTTACTCTTGGGGACCCCATCTAAATCAACTTCTAATGGATCTCCTAGTGGGTCATTCTCAAGACACCCAAGTAATAACCCATTGGATTATCAAATCTCACCTGACAAGAGAATCCAATCTACAAATAGTGTGCCTATTTTAACTAAGACTACATCTAATGGTCAACAACAAATTCCGATCCTCACTAAGACTACATCTAATGGTGTAGTAAGTACACCAATCCTACTCTCTCCAGATAGACAAATAAGTAGATCCCACACCAGGGATAACTCTTCATCTACAGGTGGATTCACTAGACCTGTATCATCTACTAGTCTTGCAACTGCTGGTGCCACCCTTACTAACTATGGATCTCTTCCCGATTACTCAAACCAACTCAGTCCAGATAAAATCAATATAGGGCATTCCAACTCTAACAGCCTCTCTATAAAAAAGGGTACCAACAGAATTGTGCTCAGTAAAACCATTAAAACTAAATTTGAGGAATTAGATAAACTAATCACCGAAAATTTGGATAAAAGATTAAATATGGTTGATATGGAAAATCTTCAATTAGTTGAAGAATTGAATCAAAAATATGCTGGATTACTTGATTTAAATAACAAATTTGCTGCTAATTTAGAAACACTAAGTGGGAATCTAAATAGTTTATCAGAAAAGCAACAATCTCATATTGATAGAAAATTGAATACATCTCACTTATTTGATAATTTGGAAGGATTGAGTACTAGATTGAATACCGTTAAACAAGCCTTAACGGGAACCAAAACTAAATTGGATAAATTCGATGAAATGTTAGTATTGTTTGATCATTTCAAGTCTGATACTAGAAAAAGGAATAAGAAAAAAAGAAGAGTCATTCTATCACTAGTGGGTGTCATATTCTTTGTTTTGATATTGTACCATTTCTTCAAAAATATCTTTGGCTATTAGCCTCATGCATTATTTTACCACCTTTACTATCACAAATATATACACTAATTTGCATTTTTATAAGCTATTTACATTATTACATTAAGAATATTAATAATACATTTTGTTAATATTAAATAAGATAATACAAAACAAAGAAGGAGAATCAAAAAAAAGCATGATGAGGAGGAAAACACATAACCTCGAATAAAAAAAAGTATTAATTATGCAAAACAAAATATCACCAAGAAAAGCAAGAAAAAAAACCGTTAAAAATAGTAAAAAAAGTATAAGGAAAACAAAAAAATTAAAAGAAATGTAAATAAATATGAAATAAAAGAGTAATAGAAGATAATTATGGATCAATCAATTGACCATGGCAATAGTCCATCTCCTCATCACTTAAACAACTAATGTATAAACATCTAGAAAGAACATCTTGGTTGACTTTCAAACGATAAGAATTGGACCAATCAATTGATCTTAATAACCGTTTCAAAATAGTGCAGGCACAAGTATACTTCTCCACATTGACCAATTCGTAACTATCTTCGTCATCATCTTCCAAAACTATGTTCTCTTGTTCAAAAGTGATAATAGATGGCTTCTCAGAGTTTGCAGTTAAGTCACTTAATTCCAATGGAGTAAATGGGATCACACCCTTAGATGCCTTGATAGAATCAAATTCTCTTCTGAAATTGAGGAAATTGTGGTTAGCAGATATCAAATCTTTTAATTCTTTGAAAAGTAACAAATCACCAACCTCTAGAGATGACCAAGTATGTTTTAATGATTTCACAGTAGGAGAACTCAATGCCAACGTAATTTGGAACATAGAAGCATAATTCTGCAAATTCTTACAAGATTTAGCCAAATGAATGAACTTGGATAATGTTAACACTCTGACATTGAGATCTTTACAAAGCAAAATCTCAGATATAATCCAATTAGTCATTAAATTAAATCTTAATGTGATGATGTGAGTACCAGTCTTTTCGTCACTTTCTAATAACAACTTTAACCATGAATCATATGGAACCAATGGTTTATCCCATTTAAGATCGATCAATTCTCTCCAATCAAGCTGTTGTAACAAGTCACGCTCAATCAAGGTCAGTTGTTCAGCCAAAATAGGAGACCCATAACTCAAAATGAATGGAATATGAGTGGCCTTGTACATTACTTCTTCAACACTGACATAGGTATCACGAGCCAAATCACGTTTAGGTGTGCTGACCAATGATTGCATATCAAATTTGGACATTCTCTTGGTGTCAGTTCTTAACAAATTGGTGCTATATCTCACTTGTGGATTAGCAGCAGATTCCTCAGTAGGATGAGCAATGAACAGGTCTCTAACCCTCTCTTCTAGTTTGATTTCATCGATAGACTTCATAGAGTGATCAGAATCATCAATATTATGGACTTCTTCAGTACGTGTGACACAGAGTTCATCACATTCATCATTCAAGCCAATTTCGACAGCAACAGCATTCTCGGCCTTGCTACCACGTAGCTTTGAGAGAGCATAATCAACAGGGTTACAATCATAAACCTCATCTGGTATAGCAGCCAATTCAGCAATGTCGGTCTGTGAAATTCCAGGGTATGGAAGTAAGCAAGATTCAGAAGGAGACAATGATGGAACCATAGAAACTGTGGTTTTCCCACTTTCCATACTAGAACTCGAATTCCGAGGAGTAGAAAACTCATCAATGAAATAAGGTAACTTTTTGAGTAAATCCAAATTAATTTGAGATTCACTATGAGTGAAAGAATCAAAGAATATCTCGCCATCTTCTTCGTCTTCAGTATCCACCAACTGAATATCCGTGGTCTCTGTTGGAACGACATTAACAGGTTCAGCTTCTTGGCAGATTCTCAAATTGCTAATTGACACTTTCTTTCTCAATTTCTGATCTTCACAGCCATCTTTGTCATGTTCATTGTCAGAGTTATAAGATAAATCTGAATCGTAAGTGATATATGATCTGGCTGAAATCAAACTATTTCTTGAAATCACATTCACAGAGAATCTAGTGTTCAATAAGCCGGTATTAGATTCAGATGCATAATTTTCAGCACTTAATGGAACAGTTTCATTGACAACAGGTTCATCATCAAAGGTGGCACTAGATGCAGTAACTGGGGTAGAATTTAGCATTTGACTGGTGACTGGAATCTTTTCAAGAGGAGGAATTGATGATTCTTCTGAATATTGTTTTATGACGTCTTCTTCTAGATCCTCTTGTTGGCTTTCCTGTAGCTGCTGTTCTTTATCTTGTTCGAGATTATTTTCATGAGGGTTTTCCAATTTGATATCCATATCAACTTCTTTATTCTCCTCAGTCATAACAGAAATATTATCTATCTCATCCTGATCCAACACATGCACATCAGTAGACTCTTCCATGATATGACTTTGCGCTAGCTTCGATCCATGTTGAACAGCAACAGGTGCCTGTAGATCATGATGTTCTGCAGTTGACGTAGAGTTGCCAGCAACATCGATGATATTAGCAGAAGATGATAAATCTAGAGAGTTAGACCAATTCATAGTGACAGAAGGTGTCTTGAAAGATCTAACAGAAATTCTGTTTTCATTGGAAGTGGTATTATTATTATTATTATTGTTGTTGTTGTTGTTGTTGTTGTTGTTGTTGTTGTTGTTGTTGTTGTTGTTGTTGTTGTTAATGGCATTCAGTAATGAATCAGTGTTGTCAGATATATCATTATGGTAGCCATTGAAAGATCCCTTACGCTTAGTTGGAGACTCGTCTACATCATGATAGTCCAAAGGATCCAATGGGAGTGCCAATGATGATCTAGCATCAACATTCAAGTTTCGACTAGAGACAGTTTTCTGGTAACCCATCAAACTCTTGTAATCAGTCAGTACTCTAGAACTCAAAAGATCAAAATTATCTGCTGTGCAGTTGACATCTTCAATCTTGGATAAATGTTCCTTGGGGAGAGTTGACACTGTAGATTTTGGTTTCTCTGTCTTTTGGTATTGTGGTTGTGCTTGTGGTTGCGGTTCTGACCTATGATTGAAGAGTCCCTTCAAGAATTTCTTCTTCTTCGGGGAAGTTGGTATATTATGGTTAGTTGCAGAAGCAATGGAATGTCTCTTTTGAGTGGCCGCAGCATTATTAAGAGGTTTCGTCATGGGCACATTAATATCCATCTTTTTCAAGGGCGTAGTTGGTGCCAGTTTGGACACTTTGCTATCGGTGAAAACGTCAACTTGACCTTTAATGACAAATCCGGATTCATTTTCCTTGTTTGATTTATTCATCGTATCTAAATGTTTCACACCCTGCACAGGGGTGTACTTTACTCCCTCAAGTATATCAGTGTAAATATTCTCCAGAGTAGATGATTTATTCAAGTATGGATTGTGTGGGTGTTTCAATGAATTGATAGATGCCTTAGGGTATAAAATGAATTTCTCAGATTCAAAGTAATTAGACTTCTTATGGGTAGATCTATTTCTCAAGATTTTCTCCAATGATTTGTTTTCCCTTTTGACCATATCATCATACTCTTGTAACAATTGGTTTGTAGCAGTTGATGATCTTTGACCCATTAGGGAAAGCACAGATTGACGACGGACACTTGGATTTTTCAATTGTTGTAAACCTAAAATGGATATTCTGGAGTTAGGTATGGTATCATAAGATTGAATTTGGTATTGCAAGAAATCAATGTTACCTAACTTCTCCAAACTGACAGTATTCCAAAAAATTTGACACAATTTGATGTATGATTTCTTCAAGTCTATAATGACTTTAGTTTGAAGACTTTCTCTGGAATTTGTAAACACAGAATATTGGGATACTTCATTCAAAGTATGTGTAAACAATTGTCTCAGTTGGACATTATCAATGAAATCATCTTGGAAATGGTTCATTATCCAATGACGTAGGGTGACGAAAGTTCTCACTAGGGCAAGAGTTCCTATCTTGGAGACCCCTTCATTGGATCCTGATGCCTTCTTCAGAGACCAAGTTAATCTACACAGGATTAACTCCATCAAGGGTAGAGCATTGATGAATTCTCTAAATGTCAGAAAGAAGTCAACTAGGAATTGATAATCGATGACTTGTGGAGAGGTTAAATGCGTTATTATAGCCTCGATGGTTCCACTTTGTAGTTTATCATTTTGAAGATGAGTGATCTCGGATTCAGTTGGAGTTGGGTACAGTAAGTCATTATCGAATAAAGGTTCATTTAATGCGAAGTTTGCAAGTAACAATGATAGTTTTTCTTGCATATTGTTGTTGTTGTTGTTGTTGTCATCATCGGATGGGTCTTGATTATTGGAAGACTTGTTATCATCGACAATTGGTAGATCCAGATTTGTGGCTGGTAACTGGCTATCTGTGAGCACAGTGGATCCATTTGTGTCAACAATGGAATGTGACATGATTGAATGGATTGTTTTCTCCTTTTGATGTATTAATGGTAGGGGGTCTCTCTCCAAAGTTGAGTAAAAGTCTTAGGGGACACAAATGAGGAAAGGGATGGAGGAGGAGCAGAAGCAGAGGGAAAAGAAGGAGTGGGAAGCACAAGGATAAGCAGTATAGGAGATTAAATTCTCTTATATATGAAATCACCAGTGATTAATAGAGATTGGGGTAGGGATGGTAAATGATTAATTAAATGATGAAGTTATAGTACAAGTCATTAATGTTCATTCAATTTTGTATTCTCCTTAATTTACATTTTGATTTGTTTTGATTTTCGTTTTTTTTCCCTCGCCTAGTTAGGTTTGTTTACATTTCGTAAGGGCGAAAAAAAACTGTCAATTTACAGTTGCGTGTCGATTGTGATTGTGTACTAAGTAGCACATGTTTTTTTAAAGGAGAACTGTACAGAGAGTTATTAATAATAAATCATCATATATCATAACAAAGAAGTATAGAAGAAGGTAAATGGAAACAAAGATAAGCAATAATATAATAAATTATAAAATGAGAAAAAGAGAATCGTTAAAATAAAATAAAAACGTTGTCAAACGGTTTTTGTTGTTGTGTTTTTTAGAGTTTCAGGAATTAATATAGTAGAAAATAAGAGAATATAAGTTATATAACATACACTTAGTACAATGGCTTGTTAAGGGCAATTCTGACAGCCTTGTATTGAGTGTAGTTCTCTAAGGCTTGAGCACCCATTTCTCTACCAATACCAGATTGCTTGTAACCACCGAATGGAATAGATTGATGGAAATCGTTATAAGTGTTAACCCAGACGGTACCAGCTTGTAACTTGTTAGCAACATAAGTAGCAGTATCTAAGGAACTGGTGTGGATACCAGCGGCCAAACCGTATTCAGAACCGTTGGCATTGGCAATCACTTCATCTGCAGTCTTGAACTTGGAGATCACAGCGAATGGACCAAAGATTTCTTCCTTGACAATCTTCATGTCTTCAGTGACATCAGCGAAAATGGTTGGCTTAACGAAGTAACCCTTATCACCTAATCTTTCACCACCAGTAATCAAGGTGGCACCTTCATCCTTAGCGGTTTCAACGTAACCTAAGATCTTGTCCAATTGTTGTTGAGAAGTTTGAGCACCTTGGAAGGTTTCCAAATCGAATGGGTTACCAACCTTGACGGCTTCAGCGGCAGCCTTGAATTCTTGTAACACTTCATCGTAAACATCTTCTTGAACGTAAACTCTGGAACCAGCACAACACACTTCACCGGAGTTGTAGAAGATACCCATAACCAAGTTATGGACAGCCTTCTTAATGTCGGCATCCTTGAAAATGATGTTTGGAGACTTACCACCTAATTCCAAGGTAACCTTCTTCAAGTTAGATTCAGCAGCAGCTTTCATGATGTGTCTACCAGTAGCAGTGGAACCAGTGAAGGCAACCTTCTTAATCTTGTTGTGGGTAGCAATGGCTTCACCAGTGATTCTACCGAAACCAGAGACAATGTTAACAACACCAGGTGGAATACCAGCTTCCTTAACCAAAGTGGCAGCGTACAAAGCAGACAATGGAGTGGATTCGGCAGTCTTCAAAACAACAGTGTTACCGGCAGCTAAGGCTGGACCAACCTTCCATGACCACATTAACAATGGGAAGTTCCATGGAATAATTTGACCACAGACACCAATTGGTTCTCTCTTGATGTAGTTGTGGTAGTTAGAACCAGTGTCAACTAATGACCCATTAATCTTGTCAGCCCAACCGGCACAAGCTCTGATATAGTTAATAGTTAAGGCAACATCACCTTGAGCTAACTGTAAAGCCTTACCGTTATCTAAAGATTCAATGGAAGCTAAGGTATCCTTGTGGGCTTCCAACAAGTCAGCCAAGTTACCAAGAGCCTTACCACGAACGGATGGGTCGCAAGTGGACCATTCAGAGTTGAAGGCAGCTTCAGCAGCTTCAACTGCAAGATCGACATCATCTTCTCTTGATTCATAAACGTGACAAATTTCTTCCTCGGTAGATGGGTTAATAACTTCGAAAGTCTTGTGTTGTCTAGATTCAACGAATTCGTTATTGATGAACAAACCAGTTGGTTGTTCATAAGTCTTACCATTTGGTAAAGTAATTGTAGTAGACAATGGAATGTGTTGAGATAGGAATCTCATCATAGTTGGCTTGGTAGCCTTAGTAGATAAAGTGGCAATTCTGGAAGCGTTTCTTAACATTTTTTTTTGTTATTGTTGTAGTAAAGAACTAGGGAACAAAAAGAGAATAAACTAATTCAATTACCCACAATTTGAATAGATTAATAGGGGGCGAACACACATATTTATAATGAATTTTCCAAGGGAGGAGGGAGAGAGGGGGTTCATTAGCATTAATAAGTGACCCTCCCCTTATATTAGTTTCCGTAATTTCAACTCCGAAAAGATCGGAAATTTTCAATAATAAAGAAGTGGGGTTGATAAAATATTTAGAGTGCCCCCTCTTTCCCCCTCTTTCCCCCTCTTTCCACTTTCTAACCGAGAAGTTTTGACACCCCCTGTTTCGGTTTGAGTGAGAGTGAGAGAGCTATGACAGAGAGACGGTGTGTTATAAATTTGATCCGATTACTCCTTTGACAAGGCTGGATATCCACTTAATAGGGTGTCATTTTATTTATTACGTGGTCTGTATAAGAATGATAGAATGTGAGGGTGTATTTGAGCAGGAACCGGTACCCTGTATACCCAATATCATCTTTGCCTCTTCGCTAATGAGATACAGAGAGGAGAAATTAGGTTAATTAGAATATACTATAAACTTGTCAATATAAACTACCCCTCTCTGCTTTCTATAGGTAAAGAGGAATCCTCTGTGTAAGTATATATAAAGAAATTCCGGAGTTCGATCCCCCCACACACATATACACACTAATTATGCGCACCTTATTTAGGACGCCATAAAACTTTAAAAAAATAGGTGTAGTATATCACGGTGTCCTAACAAAAAATTCAATTTGTGGTTACATAGCTCTGGTACATATGGTCTAAGGGAATACCTAGGGTTACTACTGACCACACCCCTCTTTAATAGGGGTCTGAATAGTACTAACACTGGATAAAGTAAAGAGTATGAACTCACCCCTACTATGGGATATGGTGTAAAAAAATGGTTAAGCCCTATAATGAGTATAGAAAGAACGGCTTCTTTGTTCAAAAAGATATTCGTATTCATGAAGCCCTAATTCAGTTATAAATCTCCTCTTAGATTCATATATTAAAGGTTGCATATCATAATGAATCTTCATAAAGTATTTCGATGTCCGATAAAAAAAATTAAAAATACGTTTAACCGGAGCACATACAGATGTCGTTTCAGCCTTACCCTTTGTTCTGTTATCGGAGCTTTAAGTTGCCGTTTGCTATGGGTACATATTATAGCTTAATAGATCTGATATAATAACTGAACTCTTTAGCATACGATTCCAGGGGTGTGTGAACACTTATAACTTCTCATTATATTTGTAAGTATCCATAAAATGTTCTAAAGTCCTTGGATTGGAGTTCTTAAGTCCTTGTGTGTATGTAGTGATTTTTTTTTACCTGAATCTCGGAAACTTGTTTTAACAATTACAAATGCCTTTCCTTGGTGTTTTTTTTTTCTAATATACAATACATCCATTACTTCATACTCTCTTGATATCCTATTTGAAAATTGTTGTATCAGAGGCCAACCATTTCACTTATTAACTAATAATAAATCGCATACAGAAAGAAGACCGGAGATCGGTGATCTCAAGAGAAAATAGGGGGTGTAACACATATATAAGGGAGTATAGTGATTTTTTCAACCAATCATTAAACGTTGTTACTCCGAAATGATAACTACAAATATTTGTAGAAGGCTATACAAAATGTAATAAAGGAATATGTTTGCTATACACAATTTACCAAAAAAACTAAACAAGAACAACCACATTGAATTCTTTTAATTGAAATTGAAGTTTTTCAACCTTTTTCAGTAGCATGAATCGTGACCTTTATATATAAGCAAAACTATTGGTAGATTATAAAACAAGACACCCCATTACACAAGTGTGTCTCTGTATCTCTAGTATAGACATAATATTGTTAGCTAACTTTTTTTCTTTTTTATTTAAACACCAAGGAATCTCCTTAATTTTGGGGGTGTTTCCGTTCACTTCTATTTCCGTTCATTTTTTTCAATCGGAGTTCTAGGTTGTTTTGGATAATTGATACACTATATAATACTGTTATGGGATTCAATATTGATAATAAAACCAAGACTGGTTCCCGGGGTATTTTAAAAAGTCCAATTCTTAATTTCTACTCCGATTTTCCAATTCATGAGATCTCTTATTTGTATGAGGAGAAAAATGAAAAGCCTTTACCCCACACGCACACATAAATACTAGTTCATAGTCAGTTACGCATAGATCCCAATTATCGGTAGTTTAAGTTTATATTATATATATAGATATATATATAGCCCTCGATGACTGTAGACTTCAATTAATTTGGTGATAAGATCCCACTCAAATATCTATCTGTCAAACCGTCAAAAATCAGATACCTCCCCGAACTACCACCCCTATTAAAGGGTGTACTGCGTGCACTCGAAATGGGGGGTTATTTGTGGGGGAGGGACAGGTAATAAAGTGTAGTGTGTGTAATAACCGTCTTCGTTGACTATCTCTCTTATAGAGAGGGGGTCGAGGAAATGTTTTCACCCTCCTTGTAGAGTATTTGGTGTATGATCAAGTATGAGAGCCTCTACGGGGTTGTGGGAAGCTCCTATTTTTCTAGTTATATATAAGAGGAGGTTTCTATAAGTGTACATGTAGACTTTGTTCATAGATCGTGCGGTGCTCAATAAGTCACTATTACTATTAGGAGTGTTGTTTAGAGGTGTATGGATGTGTTGTTGTTATAACCCCTTTGCTAAAGTCTTTTAGCAACTCTAAGGTGTACTAAATATTAGTTTCTGCCCAACGTGGAACGTGCTACTCCTTTAAAACAAAGAATTGCATGCACAATATAACACTAACAAATATAATAAATGGGATATGTAAATACCGGTGAATGAATTAAAAAATACACAAACTCAAAACAAAAAATGCTATTTATGTGAATAAAGAAAAGGAGTTCTCAAATAATAAAATGGGGAGGGGCAGTACTAAATGAAGCACTATCGAAAACAACAAAGATAAAAAACAAAAATAAGATGAAGATAAACTTAAAAAGCAAATTAAGAAGGAAAAGCAGTAAAAGCATCGTAGAATAAGGATTAATAAAAAATGAGTGAAAGTATTCAAGTAGCAAAAGGACACAAAAAAAAGAAATATAATGTAATTAGATTAGTAGCCAATACTAGCCATGACACCATAACCAACAGTGATCACGAAAGCGAAAGCAATCACCGACGCTGGAACACCCCTGGAAATAAATAAACTAGTTGACAAGTATCTTTTACCCAAACTATCAGTTTTAGATATAGCGATTTGGTTAGGGAACCCAGACATTGGTAATCCCATACCACAGGAAGCGATAAGAGCAATACCGCACACCAATAAATTTTCGTGGTTCAATTCTTTACCGACGGATTGCACTAATGGAACTAAAATCAATGCAGACACAGTGTGAGACACAAAAGTGGCGAAAACCACACATAAGACACCGAAAATAGCCAAAACACCGATAGCTGGATAAGTATCAATTCTAGCAGACAAAGAGTCGGCAATAGTGTGAAGTAAACCTGATGATGCAACGGCCTTACCTAGGGCAGTACCACCCATAGCTAACAACACAATAGCCCAAGGATAATTATTAACATCAGTCACAGTTAAAATACCTGTACTGTAGAATGCCATGATTGGAACAATAGAAATGATACCAGCAGATCCAATCTTATCTTCAATTTGATTTTCAATACACCACAAAACAATGGTCACAATTGTCACAAAGATGATATACCATTGCTTTAAAGTGAACTTCTCTCTAATAGGGGTGATAGGCTTCAACTTGACAGTATTTATTGGGAAACTAAAAACCATTTCCCCCCAAATACAAATCCATGTCAAGACACATAATGGGATGGAAAAGGAGAACCAGTTACCCCATGAAGGTTGCGGAGTTAAAGCTTGAATGGCAACCATGTTTTGAGGTGATGAAATAGGTGTGGACATACCAGCCGCATCTGACACTAAGGCAATCCCCAAAACGAGAGCTCTGGCAAACCCAGACTCGGTTGGAATAGATTTTAACATTGGATCAATAAGAGAGTAAGCCAAGACAGGAGCTGCAACATTAGAGATCCACATGGATAAAAATAAGGCAACACCAGTGATAGCTAGTAAGACATTTCTAGGTTTAGTACCGGCAAAATGTAAAATCCAGGAGGAGGCAACTTTAGCGATATTATATTTAGATAAAGCTGCTGCCAAGGTGAAACCACCGAGTAATAACATAACTGTTGAGTTCCACATAGTGGAGAAAATGTATGTGGAAGCATCTGCAGCCGACATAATTTCCCCTGTATCTGTATCTTTCAAAACGTTACACACGACACATAAAAATGGGACTAGCATAGAAGTAGTAAATAATGGGATAGCCTCGGATGCCCATAAAACTGCACAAATGAACACTATAGCCAAACAGTTACCTTCTGTGTGGTCATTCATTGTCTTAACACCTAACAAAACACCACCAACTAAGATTGCTAAGTAAATCTTATATGAATTTGGATTGGTAAAGAAAAATTTAGGGAATTTCAAATATTCAATATGCATATATTTCAAATTGATAGGCTTTGATAATTTATATTCATACATGTCAAGAGAATATAAATTCTTGAAAGTTGATTCATCACCATTCAATTCATCGGGAACCTCGTTGTCATTTAATTCTCTATCACAATCAACAATACTTCTGTAAACTGTATCTCTTTCAAAGATAGTGTATTCTTTTAAGTAAGCCTTTAAGTAAATTCTAGAGTCTTCCACAGATTTACCTGTGACCCCACTGTAAGCTTGTAATAATTCTTCCAAGTAATCATCAATTTTCACGATTGTAGAGTCATGAAAGATGTAAGAACAGTTAGATATGTTATCAAAGAAATTTTGCTTAGTATTTTCTTCCATGTTTAAATCAAATTTCTTGCAAGCCTTACCAAAGGCAATTTTGTTAACTTCGATGTAAGATTTTAATTCATAAAGTGCAATGAATTGTTCAGTCAATTTCTTCTTGTAGAACACCATATGTCTGTATGATAAAGAGAAATCAGATTCATGTAAGTAAGTCTTGAATTCATCGGACAACTCAGAATTATCTTCTTCTTCTTCTTCAACTTCGGAATCAAATTCAGCACTATTGATATTGTTTTCAAATAGTTTGTGAGATTGCACTGGTTTTAATTGTTCCAAGTCATTTTGAGTTTCATTGTAATATTGTAAATCTTTCAATAATCTTTCTAATTGTGTAAACATGATTTCTTCTTGTTGTTGGTAAAAATGGTCAACTCTAGACAATTCATGTCTCAATCTAGAATCGAAAACCTTTGTTGGAGTCACCTTGATGAAATCCAAGTCATCTGTATAGAAATGTTCAACAACGTCATCTTGTTTTTTGGATTCATCATCGGTTGTAGTGGATTCAATTTTCTTAGTTGAATTTGAATTGACATCTTCTAATTCATAATGTTCTGTGCTTGCCTCTAAATCGGAATCCTTTTTCTTTCTACTGAATGGGTGTCTTTTCTTAACCTTTAAGAAACTGAATTTAGATTTCTTCTCCACCGTGTCGGACAATTGAGAATGGCCATTTAAGTGACTTCCCATAGTAGAAGAAGAGCCACCATTATCGGATTGATATTGTTGTGATGCTTCTCTTAATTCACGAGTAAGTCTTTGTAGACCTTTATAGTCCATGTAATGGTCCCTCCAATCTGGGACCGAGTTTAATAACAATGAATTGCTAAATTTCATTAAAGTAAATGATAATTTGAATATTGAATCAAAGATGAATTAATCAAAAAGGTGAAAAAAAATATATAGAAATCAAATCAAGATTGAATAAATGAAGAGGTTTACTTAAAAAAAATGTGGATTCCAGTTTGTCTTTATTTAAAATAACCTTCAACACAGGAAAAAAAAACCAGCTGAGTTTAAAGGAAAATGAATGTGCAACCAAGTGAAAAAAAAAGAAACTTTTTTTTCTCTGTTTAAAAAATGGGTTTTTAACAGATATATGTTCGTGATTATTAACTGTAATGGACTACATTTACAATTGATTTAACCAACAACATTTATTTAAGTAAGTTATACCGAATTTTGTTTGTCTACAGTATTATTTTAATGGGCAAGAAAATCGCAATGTTATACCCTCCCCAAAAAAAATGTTACAGCGTGTGATTGACTTGCATATTAATTTTCTTTTTTTACTTATAGATCATATTAACAGGGAAGATCTAATTTAGTTATTGATATTATAAGATTGCTAATTAAGAATTATATATATCTAGTTAAATATTAAGCAAAGTTAAGTAGTTTTGAAAAAACTTATATATAGAAATCGCCATTCTATTGTTTCAATTCTATCCAATAACTGCTTTCAGTAATTGATCGTGTGACTCTGTAAACTAAGAATATCTTGGCTTTCACAAGAGTGTACAAATCAATGTACAGTACCAAGCCAGTTCTGACACCGAGTGAATCGACACGAAAGCCGGTCTACGGGCAAACGTTGGGGGGGACCATAGGGAGAAAGAAGAAAATTAAGAAAAGCTTTTTTTAGATGAAGCAGGGGCCCACGTGGGTCCTCGGGCAGTGGAATAATATATTTTTTGATGATCACGTGAAAATGACGTGACTGGTGTGTTTGGTCACGTGTAATTCAGACACCTGTACACCGAATAATTTCTTGTTGATCACGTGCAATTGATCGATACATCTGTACACCATTAGCTCGATTTTTTTTCCATTTCATCTGATTACATAATCAAAGTTGCTCTTCTATCGTTTAGTTCCTACGCAATGGAGGTAACGGGTGTTAACCATATATTTAATATCATATGGTATTTTTAAACTTTATGAATACTAATGAGAGAGAATAATTTAACTAACTACATTTTGTTTTAATCTGATCAGGTTATCCTAAGTTTTTAAATGTAATCCGGCACTCCATCGGCTTAAATGTATAAACTTAACATTAATCATCTTGGTCAACTATCATTCATCTTGGCTCTACTCCTTTTTAAATAAGCCTTATTAATATAATTCATATTTTTAATGTACTACACTTATTATATAATTAAGAAATATATGTCAAATACATATTTATGGACAAAAGGAGAGAGTCCAGAGTATAGTAAAGGTAGGCATAGTTTAATATTATCATTCAGTGTAACTTGCCATTTAGCCATCTAGACTGTCATTGACTGCCTATTTTAAGTGCTGTCTAAGGGGCGAAATATTATATATAATACATTAACTTAGTGTCTATAATTTCCTTTATGAAGTAAAAGAAAAAGTAAAAACGACCGAATCTAGAGCCTGAATCGAAAGCCGCATACGATTATTCAAAGAAAAAAGTTCGTTGGTGGAGGTAAGCCTGATGATGGTTTCCACTTCAATAATGATTTCTTTTCTTTCTAATGTAAAAACAATGTTAAAATGTATGATATGATCTATAAATACAATTAGTAAATAAATAGAGAATTATTAAATAAACTTACTATACTTTGTTAGTTACTTATTACGCCCAGGATTGTCAAGTCATGAGACGAATCGGATACCGCTTAATGGAGGCTATTTCATCATAGAATGTCTATAATTTAAATTTAGTGATAATAACTATAATTAAAGGGAAAAAAATATATATACATATATACAGGAAGCAAAAAAACCAATTTAACCAATTATGGTGAATTCACTATTGCGATTTCTTATAAGGCGCAGAGAAAATATTATTTAAACCCTTGGGCTTTATCACATCAGTTTTTCCATTTAAGAACTTATTGTACAGTTTTTAATTAGCAAGAAATTTAATAAAGGAAAGAATAATGGAAAGAACGGCAGCTTCCGATGATGACGCATGTGTATAATTAAACCTTCTTTTCTTTGCACGCACGCACACTTACACACCTACATCGAAATCATACATTGAACTAAAGTACTCCTTAAATGTATATTCATGTTTTCTCTCTATTCTAATTTTTTTTTTAAAACGGTTTAATCAGTATGTTTGTACATTGATATGCCTCTCCAAGAGGAAAAAATGGATTGTCATATTATATACTTTTCATAAAGTTATGAATCAATCATGTGGTTTAATTTTGTTTTAAAATAAAAATATTATTACATATAGAGCAAATTTTTTGGAGGGGGTGGTAAATATTTCTTAGATTTTATAGCCAATAGTAAATCATAAATGATTGCTTTTTAATATTAAGTTACTAAAATTATTGTAATAATGTCTTTTCCTCTGTGTGTATTTCTCCACTAATTACCCCCAGTTCACTATGCCCAATTTGCTTACATGCGTAACGCCGGGGGGGTCCACGTTCAGCACTTGGGCTGGAAAGTGGATATCAGCAGCAGCTACCTATACATAATTAAAAATACATGTCACCTTAGATTAGAATATATATTCGTATTTCACAAATGTTTCTGAAAAAGCAGAAGAAGTTTTCAAACTTTTGATTTGGTTTTTTTTGAATATATAGTTATTCACAATTAAATAAGGTGATATACACTGTATCTTCCCGATGCTGTCTAGAATTCAAAATCCAATCATTAACGCTATTATGAAAGATATCGGGGCAAAATTATATAGTTTTTAGGATGTGCATACATACATATACATACGTTTCATTCTTCATTTTTTGGTGCCAACCTTAATTTACCTTATATATGTTTCGACAGCCATTTATATGTACGTTAAAAAAAAAATCACCTCAACTCTTCTGCATAAGAATATGACTGGCTTGACGATCTTCTGGCTTGCACACCAATTACCTTTACTCGAGCAACTCCGTAAACCACCCCCTCCTATATATACTTTTTTCTTTTTAAAAAAAATAATATTTTTAGTAGGGCACTAATTATAAAGTGGAGAGCTTCTTTCTGAGGATTGCTCCCGTTCTAAAATTATATCCCACTGATCAATCTGATAAAACCCCCCAATGAGATCAAGATACTCATATTTGACTTATTTTTTAAAGTCATAGCTATAAATTAGTACCAATATCCACATATACAAATTATGAACTGCTGAAGAGACCAAAAAAAAAAGACAGAAGGAGACATAAAAAGATAATTATATTCTATATATATATATCAAATATTATTATAATAAGAATACATAATGGGTTTCTGGTCTGAAAAGGGTGTTCCAGAACCACAAATTGAATATGTTAGAGCTCCTTTGCAAGTCAGTGATGGCGATGCAGCCAACAGTTTAAGAGTCAGCCACAAGGAAAGTACTATCGATGAAGATACTGCTACCATCCAAAGCAAAGAGGTTATGGAAGACAAGTTGACTGAACATAAGAAATCTGCCATGCAATGGTTAATTCGTGTTTTGTCTAAAATTGCTGGTACCATTTGGATCTTCTTAGTCGTTGTGGCTGTCATGATTGCTTGGATTGTTTGGGGTATTGTCTCCAAGGCAAGTGATAACTGGCAAATTTGTATGCAAGATGGTCAATCCATTCAAACTTATTATTGGGATACTTTACTTATGAGACAACAATTGGATGATTCTGTTATCTTCTTAAGATTAGCAGGTATAGTTAAGTCCAGATCTCATTGTCACTTGAGATTAATCAAAAAGATTAAGACTCTTGAATTGGAAAATACTAAGACCTTCGAGGGTGGTAAGAAGGAAGAAGTTGTCTTAAATGATATCAAGAAGCTTGAATTGAAGGCTGAAAACAAATTTGATATCTTGTGTTCTAAGATGACTCTTGTCTTGGGTTCTTTGTATGTTGTCATCATTTACTGGATTTTGATTTTTGTTTGGATTGGTTGTGGTAAGATTAAGATGGGTACCGGTGACTATAACGATGACGGGTCTGAACAAAAGGAGACCTTCAGTGATGACTGGCAAATGATTGTTAACACTGGTACTGCCGTTGAATTGTTGATTTCTTCTGTTATCTTGGAAAATGTGAGAGTCAGAAATGATGCTTACATGAGTGAACAAATCGAGGATTTCGTCGATTATGATGCTGAAATCGAAAGAATTGAAAGATCTATTACTGGTGATTACCAAGAAAATGAAGTCATCACTATTGAACCATTAAATACTAAGGAAAAGGGTTTAGAAAGATTGATCTCCAGATATGCCGATTTAGTGGGTACTGGTCTTGGGTTGGTGTTCTCCATTGGTGTGTTCATCATGTGGTTTGCCATTGGTGATACCATGAGTTGGGATGATGATTGGTGGTTGATTATTGGTACATATACTGGTTTGATTGGTTTCATTGATGGTTTCGTTATGAGAGAAGTTTACTTCAAGATTACTAACTATGAACAGGCTAAGGTTAAGGAACTCATGGAGGAAACTAAGCAAATCATGCAAGAAGCCGGTATTGACCTTGCAATTCCAGATCCACCTGAAAGTCAAAAGCTTGATTACAAAATTTCCAAACAAATTGCTCTCATTTGTGCTAATAAATGGTCAGTCGTTGTTTCTGTGTTGATCGTCCTTGGGTTAATCTTTGCCGCTTGTGGTATGCATTGGAGTACTACTGCTCAATTGATTTGTAACACTCCAACCATGATTATCGAAGGTTTCTTCCTTTTGATTTTGTTACAAGCACACACATGGGCCGATGATAGAAGAAGATTTGTCTTGGGTCAATTGAGAGAATCCAGAGAACTACTTCATCAATATGTCACTTCCGTTGATCGTTCACTCAGTTAGTGATCTCATCTTTAATCATTCATACTTATTTTCATATATTCTTTCTTTGTTACTTCCTAATTACTATTTTTTTTCATTTTAAGTATTGTCTACTTTCTAAGTGCTTGATATTCTGTGAAATCAAGACTTCTTTTTTCTTTCAATATAATTAACAGAATTTTAAAAGAAGTAAATACTAAAAGTGTTGTTCTACCGAGCTATGGCGGAGTTTTAATTTTCGTGGTCGCCAAAACTTGCAACTCATACCGATCATGATTAGATTTTTTTTTCTATATCTGGTATCTTCCTTCTTTAATCCGTTTTAGTAGAGATTCGGTATATAAGGAGTAAAGATCTGTAAAACTTATTCTTTTCGATTATTATTATTATTCTTCTTCTTCTTCTTCTGATAACTCGGTTCTAGGACTTATATTAACTACACACACAATATGCCAAAGATTTTATCATGGAAAGACGTCGGCTTACCTGACGCATCACCAATCTTAAACGCTGCCACTATTACCAAATCAGGTTTGGTCTACACTTCTGGTGCCGTCGGTGTTGCTAAGGATGGTACTATCCCTGAGTCAGTTGAAGAACAAACTGAGATTGCAATTGAGGCCATTAAAACTATCTTGAAAGGTGCTGGGTCATCCTTAGATTCTGTTGTCAAGGTTTTATTATTCGTCACTGATGTGTCCTACGTCAGCAAGGTTAATGAAGTCTACGCTAAGCACTTCACTTCCAAACCACCAAGAGCTTGTATCATCACTGGCTTGACTAGTCCAAAGCTTTTCGTTGAATTGGAAGTTATTGCTGAAGTCGAATAAGTAATTTCACTACATTTTATAAATCAATAAAAATATATCTTTTCGCCCTAGAAAGCCTTATCGGAAAAGTAATACAGTATAGATAAAATGTTCGGTGTTGGTTCAAGACCAATAGTTCAGAAGCTTTGTTGAACAATATTCTGGTTTTTATACTAAATCAATAAACACTATTTCTTATTCAAAAAGCAAGTGAAAGTAAAAGTGAAAGTAAATAATCCCAATAAAATATAACAAAAAGTAAAGTACAGTGTTTCAAAAGAGATGAATTAAAACAAAAGAAAAATTAAAAAATCGGTGAAAGTAAAAGAACAGATAGGAGAAGAAAAAAACACAAATAATAGGGAGGACATTTTAGAAAATTCATTTCATTTCAATCATAATAAGGGAAGTAACCGGGGGTAAAAAAAAACGTGGTAGTCAGGAAAGGCAAGAAAAAATTAATTTTTGTTGTTGGTGTCTAATAGTCATAACTGGAAGGAAATTTATCATCATCCGGTTGGAACTGTTGTTCAGGTTGCGGAACTTGTGATTGTGGGGGATGTTGTAAAAATTCAGTAGGTTGTTCCTGATGTGGAGGTTGCTGCTGAGGTTGCTGAGGTTGTTGTTGTTGCTGTTGATAGTGCATGTATTGTTGTTCATAAGCTTGTTGTTCTTCCGTAGGGTAGGCATCTTGCATGCCCTGAGGTATTTGTTGTTGCACTTGTTGAGTACCTTGAGCTTTACGTTTAGGTTTCTCCTCCTCTCTTGGCACTATATCGATTAAGAAATCAAACATATCTGATTTTTGAAGCGCAGCAGCGATATCCGATTTCTGGAGGGTTCTTCTCTTATTCTCTTCGGCGTGGATCCAAGCTCTCATGGTCAACTCTGTGATGAAGATGTCGCAACCCTTGGCGAACAATATAGGAGCTTCAGCGGATATCATCTTAACTTCTTCATCTGTCTTCATAACTTTTTTAATTCTCGCTAGAGGTAATTGATGGTTTTTGAAATCATGGTCATCATGTTCGATCGAATTGATCGTGTCTTGCCAATATTGCATCATCATGTTTTTGTATTTACCGACTAACCCTTGACCGACATTAGCGAAGGCACCGGCAGGACCACCAAAGTCATCCTCTTCTTCCTCTTCTTCCGGAGGGGCCTGTTGTTGTGGGTCCTGTTGTGGTGGAGGCTGTTGTTGTTGTTGTCCAGCGGATGGTGATACCACTTGCTGTTGATCTTGTAAATCTGTGGGTGGGAAATTTCCATGTTCATATTGATCTATGTCCTCATTATATTGATCAGATTGAGCATATCTGTCATAGTTGATATTGCTGTTGTCCATGGCTTTATTGCAAATATATGTAATGTGCGTGAAACTCCGAGGTTTTAATTTAGAAAAGGGGAAAGGGGGTTGGTTCTATGATGAGCACAGAGAATAGTATGGCCTGTTTTGAGCTTTGAGTTTTTATAAACCTTGTATATAAAGAGTATATTCTATCTTCCCGAAGATAAATTATGACTGTTAAATGAAATCTCTTTTATTTTCAGACAAGAATATGAGTTAAATGATTGTTAAAGTAGAAATTGTGATATTCTATCTTAGTTTTGGAACGAATGGAATGAGTTCAAACTAAATCAGAAAATAGGCATATATATACTTTTAACTTTTTGTTATTAGCTGTGTGTGCTTCTTTTTCACTAGGGCTGTTGTAAAGAAGAGAGTGTTGATCTTGATCGTTTATGATTAATGTAGTAATAACAAGGTTGAACCCTCCAAAAAGAGGTTTCATTTTTTTTCGACACTTTTTTTTGTGGTTGTTCGAAAATTCGGTCATAGCGCGCAGTCAATATACTAGATTACGTAATTGGATTTTTTCTATCTAGGGAGTATTTGGTGGAGGCTCATAAGGGTCCCTTAAGGTATTGCAAAGGTAAGTTGCGATTAACCTATAATAGATTAATTTACTAGGGCAATAAATCCAGGAATGGATATCCGTGAATATCAATCAAATAATGTAGTTGGCGGACTTCATCTAGTTCGACCCGGCATGCCGGATTGGTATTTGGAGGTAGGCTACATGTATTACGTTCACTTGTATCAACAATTGAAACAGATATTATCTACTCTCTGCTAGGCGTTGTGCAATCTAATATACCATACGTACTGTAACTCTACCACCCACTTACACCCACACATACTCACTCACTACCCTCCCCATCTATAGATCTTATCTTATCTGTACACCCTTGCACCATAATATTGAAGCACAATTAAAAGGGAAAATAGTTAATATGATAAACATCAATGATGAATCATAAATATGATCACCTTTGCCACCGATCCTTTGTTTTTATAATACATATATCTAACCTCTTTTCTATATAACTCAGCATTGACTTTGTTCTTTAACAAAGTGACAACAAAAATTCAAGGCATAATAAAAAACAAATATACAAAAAGGCACAATCATGTCACCTCAATGGATGCCCCAAAATATCCAGAAAAGATTACTCAAATATGTGCTTCAACAATTGTCTCTATTCTCAGAAATAGATCTCCCCAACTTGGATGTTTCCTTGGGGACAAATTCCAGAATTACATTGACAAACCTGGAATTGGACATCGAGAGATTCAACATCCCCGGCATCTATGTTAGAAGTGGGTCCGTTAAAGAGATGGAACTCGTATTAACTATGAGTGATGGTGTCAATATCAACTGTTCAGGACTGGAAATTACAATAACGCCGTCTACTAATAATCGTCATGATCCCACAGATCACGACTTCTCCTTAGCAAAGAGCACCCAAGATTTGGCTAACAGTGTTATGTTCGATGATAGCGTGGACGATGAGCCAAACTCCCCCGGGGGCAAACCCACATCCAATGATGATAAACTAACAACAAACCTACCACAACAACAACAACAGAAAGATAATAAATCAACTATGAGCGGAATGATGTCCAAGGCTGTTGATATGGCCCTGGCTAGACTCCGTGTAGATGTCCACGATATCACTCTGACAATAGTCGCTGATCCATGTGCAGTGCAAATTCACTTGGAAAAAGCTGAATTCCACTCCGTTGATGGTGTCAGAAGCCTGGATTTTGAAGGGATCATAGTGAAGTCATTGAAGCCAGATGTATATCCTGGTAAAGGACTGGAGAATGACAATGAAGGTGTCCAGCAACAAGAAAGTGAACTGCCTTCAGATTCAAACAGTGATACCGATGATGATGATGATGATGATGATGAGATGAATGATAAACTAATGTCTACATCATTTATGGCCACAGATAAGAATGACGTTACCCAATCGTTAATGGATAGCATAATGTTTGCCAATAGTGACGTCTCGAGTTCAGTATATATGAGTGCCACTTCTAATTTTTTCGATGCTAAATCACAATTCTCTAACCAGTCTCCTTCTTTGATGACAACTCCTACACTTGATAGCCCCAAGAATAGTAAGAAGGATTCAGGAACAGTTCTTGTACATATAGATCAAGTGAGTACCTCATTTGAAGGCCTGCAACCAGTGGAGGATATGAACATCAGCATTGGAACCATCAATGTGGCTGCTTCTCCATTACCTGATTGTATTTCAGCTTTACTTGACTCCATAGCACGTTTGAATAAACTTTCACTGGTTACTCAATCTACGAAACCAGTTATAGATCAGTTCCAGAATGAAAACAAGTCCACTGAAAAGGGAAACCCCACTTTACTAGAAAATTTGGATATTAAACAAATTGTTATAAGTTTATCGTCAGCTTTATATAGTTCTGGTTCATTTGCACAAAAGGATGATCTACGGTTAATGGTATCTGATGCCAATATACAACAAAGAAATTCCTCATTTACCCTTGGTAGCCTTAGAAAAATCGTGATAGTCAACACTGCCACACAAAATAATGTTTTTCATTTTCTGGATTCACAAATAGAATCATCTGATCTGAAATTTGAAGTGTTGAAATCTGCAGTGATAAGGACAACTCTTTTGTGTTCTAAGAAAGCTACACTAAATGTCGATTCAGATACTCTCAATGAAATATTAGCATTCTGTGTTAAATTTTCACCACTAATAAATTCACTGGGTAATTTGAGTTCGACATTATCTTCTAATAGTATTCCTCAGAAACCACTCTCTTCTTCGTATTTCCAATCGGCTGCTAAACTGGGAAGAAAACCAAGTTCATTATCCCTAAGGGACCCACTAACAACTAAGAATCAAGAAAAATCTGAACTCACTGCACAAACATCAACTATCATCCTGAATTTGATTTTATCAGATACTCAACGAATTACAACAACTGTGTTGCCGCTCTCTTATAGCTCATTGACAGGTGTTTTTGAGACTGCTAAAATATCTAGTGAGTTTATTGATTCTGAAACAAACGAAATCCAGCAATTATTATTGATTAGTGAACTTTCTCTGACAGATCATTCTGCCCCTGCTCAAGTTAAAGTTTTTGATTATAGCACCAAGCATGAGGCAGTCTTCGCTACTGCCAAGACAACAAAAGTGGATAACATTTATTTGGACATAGAATATTCATTATTCATGAAATTGAAAGAACTGGTTGCATCAGTGGTGGATCAAATGGTTATCCCTGAATGCAGCAGTGGCTCAAATCAATTGAATACACGCAGAAAGAAAAAAGTTAGATTGGGTAACAGCGTTTACTTAGGTATGGCCAAGAAACTAGAGAACTTTATTGAATTTAATGAGGTGGCATTGAAACTCAGAAATATCAATAAGGAATTTGGTGATTTGGAATTAATTTTGACGAAATTAACCATATCCCAACATAGAGATCAATCCTTGACTTTTTACTTGACTGACGTTTTTGCCGGTAGAAAATTTGGCTTTAATACTGAACCATTGGTCTCGGTTATTAACAAGGAAGATAAGGACTGTCCACCTCTTATCGGTAAGTTCAAGGATTCGTTGTCCATTAATTTGAGAAATGTGTGTGTTGATTACTATGGTAAATGGCTTATGATGTTTGATAATCAGCCTCAAGAAGTTCCTGATGTTTCCCCGGATTCGTCATCACAAAATTCTACATCTGCTACTACACCTTCCAAGACAAGATCAAGAATGGAAATCAAGTTATCATTTTCTGATTTCATAATTGGGTTATCGCCGGTAAGTTTGAACTCGAAAGCATTACTTGTGATCAAGAAGGGTAATGGTGATATTGTTTTACACACAGATGCCACTACTTCTATGAAGTATTCATTCAACACAATTTTCTTGTTGCTCATAGATGATATCAAGAACATTATGCCCAACAGTAAGTCTACCAGTCAATTCAGAAGATTAAGCAATTCATCATCATCTTGGACTTTGGTGTCTTTGCTGAAGAATAAAGGATATGTCACAGTGGGCCACGCTAATTCGTTTTTCCTATTGGTGCAGTTTAACACAATTTCCCAATTAAGAACTATCAAGAGTGATTTGAAACCATTGATTGACATGAAGATTAATCTACATAATTTGAAATTTGATGTGTGCGCAGATTCTGCTAACTGTATGATTCAATTATTTAAGGACTTGAAACAACCGGTGCAATTCACATTCAATGAGAAGTACAAACCAAAAACAGATACAGTTAGTATTCTGGATATGATCGATGATGATTTTTATAATCCAAATAGGGCCAATGGTGCATCAACTAAGTCTAGTACTCCTGCGAAGGATGATCTGTCAACGTCCACTAATGAACAATTGAATTTTGTTGATGATTTCTATGCCATGAATATTCAGCAATCAGATAGTGAAATCCCATCTTTAGGTGGCCAGTCCAATGTTGATGTGGCTGGTAACTCCGGTGAGGATGTTTTATTTGATAGTGATCATTTCGAAAATGATGCTGACCTAAAGGAAAACTCATCTACTATTCCTATGGCCCTCTCTGTTGGGATTCAAAAGGTAGGAATCAAGTTATATGATGGGTATGATTGGAGGGAGACTCAACTCAATATGGTTAATGCTATTAAGAGAGTGGAAAACAAAGTTAAGGAGACCCATTTACAACAACAACAACAAAACAGCCAACGGCATTCCCAGAGTCAACCTACTCCTATCCGGAGACAGCCAACTCAATTAACGGTCAATAGTAAGAGCCCACGGAATTCTCCACCTGAAGTTACTTTTCAACATATTGATGAGATTATCCCGCATTCCAACGATTTGGAATCTTCTAATACTTTCAATGATGAAGTCGACGAAAATAATGAAATTATTGGTGAAATGCTATATGAATCTATCCACCTTGGAATTGCTACTAATAAGCCAATGGATGAATTTTACAATAGAATTAATCAGTCAATTAATTTCCGGGATGATGAATCGGCGACTTCTCGCATTGGTGGGTCTGCTATTTCCTTCAATGATCCATTATCTAGCTCTTCTTCAGAGCAGTTGAATGCTCAATCTGGTGCTCCACCTAATAATATTGAAGTTGGTAATGGTTTCAAACGGAAGTTAAGATTGAAAAGATCAAAGTATCATAAACTGATGATTGAGTTGGATGATTTTGAATTCAATATGCAAATCTTGAGTAATGATGAGCCGCACCCTATTCAATTACCCATTGTGTTTAATCAAGATGATGATGTTGACGATTCATTGTTGGTGAATTCTATGGAAATCATTGTTGGTGATTTGAGAATTATTGATAACGTGCCTACTTCTAGTTGGAATATGTTTTTAGGATACTTAAGAGATGCGGGTGATAGAGAAGTGAATTCGAATATGTTACAGATTCATATCAATACAGTGAGACCTATTGCTAAATTGGCTGCGGTTGAATTGGTGATTGCCGTGTCTATTCTACCATTGAGACTTTATGTTGATCAAGACACATTAGATTTCCTTACGAGATTTGGTGAATTCAAGGATGATCGGTTCATTCCTGTGGCGGTCGGCATCAATGGTGAAGAAGATGAAGATATATTCATTGAAAAGATCAAGATTGATGCGGTTAAATTGAAATTGGATTACAAACCAAAGAAAGTTGATTACGCTGGGATCAGGTCTGGACATACCAATGAATTTATGAATTTCTTCATATTGGATGAATCAGAAATGACTTTACAGAATGTGTTATTGTATGGTATTCCTGGGTTCCCTAGATTGAACAAGATTTTGAATGATTTATGGATGCCTGATATCAAGAGAAATCAATTGGGTGGTGTTTTAGCTGGGTTGGCACCTGTGAAATCGATGGTGAAGATTGGTTCTGGATTCAGTAATTTAGTGACTGTTCCATATAAGGAATACCAAAAAGATGGTCGGTTGATGAGAAGTTTACAGAAGGGAGCCACCAGTTTTTCCAAAACCACAGGTAGTGAAATTTTGAAACTCGGAGTCAAATTGATTGCCGGTACTCAAACTATTTTGGAGAACACTGAAGAGGCATTAGGAGGTGATGGTTCATCTGCTAGAATCACCAACAAGAATAAACAGAAGATTGTCGCCGCTGCTGCTGCTACTAGAAAGTCAGGATCCACTGCCTCAAGACAGAGAGATCACGTATATAATAATAGTGGGAGTGGTAGTGATAGCGGTGGTGGATTCAATAGTGGTGAGAGATCATTGATTGGTAGAAGTTCCTTGAATAGTTACCATAGACGGATGTCTTATGATTCATTTGCCGATGATGATGACGATGAAGACGTTTTAAGAAATAAATTAAGAACCGGTGTTGCTGTTGGTAACGGTAATGGAGGTCATCGTTACTCTGGAAATAATAATGCAGTGATGAGTGATAGTGATGACGACACTTATGATGTTGTCGATCAAGAAGATCACAAGGAAGCACAACGGAATTCAATCAGTTTGTATTCCAATCAACCAGAAAATTTGAACGAAGGTTTGAAAACTGCTTATGAATCATTTGGTCGTAACATTAATAATGCTAGAGATGCGATTGTCGTTGCCAGTTCTAAAGCTAGTGAGAGTGGATCAGCACAAATTGCCGCTAAGGAAATCGCTAAGGTTACTCCCGTTATGATTATTAGACCTATCATCGGTACTACTGAAGCCATTTCTAAGACTTTATTAGGTGGGATCAATGCGTTGGATCCGGAAGAGAGATTGAAGTCTGAGGAGAAATATAAGAAACTGGATTAGTTTCAAGGGTCATTTATATATATATATTTAATACATTTTTTTATCGGCTTCCATAAATTAATTTGTACACGACCTCTCTCTCTCTGTTTTTTTGGAAGGAGAGTACCAAACCACACAGCGATATAATTAGATTTCAGGGATGATATGATGATAAGGGAGTTATGTTTTTTGATCTATCCATTTTTCATTGTCATTCAAGTGATCAAAAAAATTAATATATATATCATTTGTTAAACTTCTACAATTTGTGAATTTGTATAATGCCTACATCTAATCCATTTCAATCGTTCTCCTCAGTGGTGAGAGATAAACCAGTTAAAGAACATAGGCAAACTTTTGATGAATTATATGGGGAACCAGAGAATTTCCTTGAAGTTGAAGTGGTCAATCCTATAACACATGGTAATAGTTCATCTAATATGTACACAGATTATGAAATTGTGTGTAGAACTAATATACCAGCATTTAAGAAGAAAAACTCTAGAGTGAGAAGACGGTATTCTGATTTTGATTCATTTAGGAAAGTATTAGAACATGAAACTACTAGAGTGATCATTCCAAAGTTACCAGATAAGTCATTATTGAATTATTCTAACAGATTTAATGATGATTATATAGAAGAAAGAAGAAAGGGATTAGAGAAATTTTTAAGTATGGTGGCGGGTCATCCCTTATTACAAACTGGATCTAAGGCATTGATAAGTTTCATTCAAGAAGAAAAATGGGATAAACATAAGTTTATTTAAATGATTATTAACACATTTTTAATGTATCAACTATGTTGTGTGTATAATATGAATCAAATTAAAATGAAATCATATACACACTTACACATCTTCTAATATTTTATGCTTCCTTCATTTGTTTCAACTTTACTCCATACTCATTAATTATCTGCTATTTCTTTCTCTCACTTTTATGTATCTTCTGTTTGTCTATTTCTAATGTATATATATATTAATCGGTATAAAGTATAAGTAACCTATACGGTAGGCCGTATAACTTTTCGTGTACAGACCAATTTTTAGTGTTTTTGCAGTCGGTCGCTTTTTTTATATATAATATATTAAATAAGTATCAGATGATTAGTAAAGAGTACATTAACAAAACGGTATTCCGTTGATCTTTATTATCATATATATATATATATGTCTATATTAACTAGATCATTGAAATTTAATAATCTTGGAAAGACTACTAAATTCAATTCAATTTTATTTAAATCAATCAATCGCAATTTTAATTTCACTTTCAATTCCGGATTCACCGCTATTACAAGAACTACAATTACAAAAAGATTGATATCTACTAGCAGACCAATCATTAAAAGATCTAATAAACCAATTCAATTGATACAAACAATGGGGTTAGTCACTATTTCTAATTCAATTAAGGAAGCCTTAGTCAAGGATGAAATCATTCCAACAGTTATTCATGATACTGAATTCGATCCAAAGGGGTTATTAATCATTTCATATGGAGGTGATAATGAGGTGACCATGGGTAACACTTTAAAAGTTGCTGATACTCAAAAAAGACCTATTGTGCATTTCACATTAAATTTACCTGATTCTGAATCTGCAACTTCTGTAATCGATGAAGATGATAAATTTGTATTAGTGTTAACTGATCCGGATGCACCAACTAAGGCAGATGATAAATGGTCTGAATATTGTCATTATGTGAGTACCGATGTTAAATTGAATGCTGTTGATGGTGCAGATTCAAGTTTGACCACTCAAGATTTACAAGGTGTCGATACTATTCCATATGTGGGGCCTGGTCCACCACCTAAGACTGGTAAGCATAGATATGTGTTTTTACTTTATAAGCAAAAGAAAGGTACCAAATTAAGTGAGATTCCAGATAGACCAACTTGGGGGTCAGGAGTGCCAGGTTATGGTGCCGCTGAATATGCCCAAAAAAATGGATTAGAATTGTTAGCTGTTAACTATTTCTTTGCACAAAATGTTGATCCATAATTAGGATATTCTTTCAATTAAATTTATCAATTGATTAAAACACTGATCAAAGTTCATTTTTCATGTTATTTCTGTTTTTTTTACAATGTATACGATTTCTAATTTACCACACAAACAAATATTGAAAAATAAATTATTATTTTTTTGATAAAGTTTTTAAATTACTGGGGCAAGGGATAAGAGAAGAGAAAACAATGTAATACGGACATGGCAGTTCAGATCACATAAGCCGTGGCACGAGGACCATATACAGCCGAAGCTAAAAAAAAAAAGTATTGTACCTGTATAAACGAATTGGATGAAGTACTCAGGTGTTATTTAGTTAATCTTTTCTCGGCATTCTTTATATATGGAGTCCTATCGGAGGGGGTGAGTAAGTGGCGTGTGAAAAAAGAAAGACTAACGGCAAACAGGAATCCAGGTATGTGTAGGTTTGTAGCAAGAGTAGGAAAAGTAACCTTTCCTAATCTTATCCCAGAAACTTTGTATTAAGGGAAAGCTAAGTTAAAAATAATAACACATAAACTGAAACGGTAGTATGGTTAAATCAAAATAGCAATTCTCTATTACAAAAGCTTGAAGGGTTTTTGTTTTTTTTGTTTAATTTTCTTTAATTGCTTTCTATATAATGTATAAGTCAGGGCTGTTGACACCTCATATTGATACCTATTTTTTTTTTTTTAATTTACTTATTAATCACCTTGTGTAAAGTGAACATGATAAGAAATCCAGTATTGTACAAATGTGTAAACCTGAATATAATAGAGGGTATAACAGAAGATGCGGCTTTCCACTACTCCAATACAAAACTTACCCCTCTTTTGGCTGTGGAATAAAAGTAAGAAAACTCCGGGGCTGTGCTGAGTTAAAATTACTGTTATAATAATTAGGTGTATGAAGAATTATATATAATATATAGTATATTATAATAAATAATCAATAATCAATTGATATATATTAATGATATCAATTGATTAATCTGACTTCCATTAATGTATAGAAGAGCAAATCACCAGATGAGAAATCTATTATAATTAATGCAATACTTACCACTGCGCACTTTACTGCACCGGGAAAGTCATGTTTAGCACAGCCATTCTATTCTTTGTTTTGTCGGGAATTTTTTTTTTATTACCCCGCTACAGGGTGTAAACAGCCTGAGTTACTCACCCCCCAGCAGGGGGGGGGCAGCATAGGGAAGCCTGTGGAAATTTTTGAGGAATGGCTTAAGATTTACACTTATTACTTATTTATTTAGACGTATTTATATTTTTTTTACGGACCACGTCCATCTCCGTATTAGCAATTTTGAATTTTGAATTTTATTAATTCTCTCCCCACCTTCCCAACCTATAAATATAACTAAATTTTCCTTAATTGAAATCAATTCCACATTCTTATTCCTATATATATTTTTTTTTTCCTTTTCTCTTTCTTCAAGAATATTCCTTCTATATTTTATTATAAAAAATGTCTATTCCAACTACTCAAAAAGGTTGTATTTTCTACGAAAACGGTGGTCCAATTGAATACAAGACTATTCCAGTTCCAACTCCAAAGTCTAACGAAATTTTAATTCACGTTAAGTACTCTGGTGTTTGTCACACTGATTTACACGCTTGGCATGGTGATTGGCCATTGGATACTAAGTTGCCATTGGTCGGTGGTCACGAAGGTGCCGGTGTCGTTGTCGCTAAGGGTGAAAACGTTACTAACTTTGAAATCGGTGATTACGCTGGTATTAAATGGTTAAACGGTTCTTGTATGGGTTGTGAATTCTGTGAACAAGGTGCTGAACCAAATTGTCCAGCCGCTGATTTATCCGGTTACACCCATGATGGTTCTTTCCAACAATACGCCACTGCCGATGCTGTGCAAGCCGCTAAGATTCCAAAGACTGCTGATTTAGCTGCCATTGCTCCAATCTTGTGTGCTGGTGTTACCGTTTACAAGGCCTTGAAGACCGCTGATTTAAGACCAGGTCAATGGGTTGCCATCTCTGGTGCCGGTGGTGGATTAGGTTCCCTTGCCATTCAATACGCTACTGCCATGGGTTTGAGAGTGTTAGCCATCGATGGTGGTGCCGATAAGGGTGATTTATGTAAGAACTTGGGTGCCGAGGTCTTTGTTGATTTCACTAAGGAAAAGGATATCGTGAAGGCTATCCAAACTGCTACTAACGGTGGTCCACATGGTGTCATCAATGTGTCCGTCTCTGAAGCCGCCATTTCCCAATCTTGTGACTACGTCAGAACTTTAGGTAAGGTTGTGTTAGTCGGTTTACCAGCTGGTGCCGTTTGTAAGTCCCCAGTTTTCCAACAAGTTGTTAAGTCTGTTGAAATTAAGGGTTCTTACGTCGGTAACAGACAAGATACCGCTGAAGCTATTGACTTCTTCGTTAGAGGTTTAGTCAAGTCTCCATTCAAGGTTGTCGGTTTATCCGAATTACCATCTGTCTTCAAGTTAATGGCTGAAGGTAAGATCTTGGGTAGATATGTTTTGGATACCGACAAATAAGCAAGTACTTATATATCATCTATAACGAAATCTCTTTTTATAAGTTTACAATTCAATGATTTTTTTTTATCCTCATTATCTTTCTTTTCTTAAACTACCTTTTTTAATTGAACTAGTTTTGATATATGTAACTTATCAATCTAATATTACTGTTTTTTTTTTTTGAAAATTGCTCTTCGTTTATGTAAACTTGCTATTATTGATTTTGAAGATAAAAGAGAAAAAATTCCGCCAATGAATTCCACCGCCTCGCTGTCAATGATCACGATCACCCCCTTTCTGTTCCACCGCCTTCCTTTAAAAAATATTGATTACGTAATCATTCGGATATTGACACAGCCTTAAAATTGTCGTTAACAGGTGGTGATGGAATCTATTCGAAAAACTTCATAAAAAGGTTAGACCTTCTTATATACAAGAGTAATTAACTACACAATCCACTGACAAATTATGGTGTACACTATACAATCTGGTCCTCCAGGTGATTCCACGGATGCAATGCATATCCTTGAAAAGTCATCACCATTCAGAAAATTGAATGACCCTAATGATACCACTTTAGATTACTTAGCAAAGCATTTCTTCCGTTATGCATCACCGAGTTTATACATTTGGGGGCCATTAACACCAGCACATGATGCATTATTTGCTAGATCAATGTTTGCATCATTACAAATGGGTATAGGATTTGCCCTAGCATTCAGAGGATTTAATAATTTCTTTCCTAGATTATTTAATAGAACTAGACCACGGTTACCTGGTATGTCTAAACCATTCCATTATATTAGTAATGCAGTTAATGTTGGAGTGGGATCACAATTATTAATAGATGCAATGGCTGAACTCATTATGTGTGATGAACCACAGAAAAATCCATTATACGTGGAAATTCAAGTGGCCAGAGATTATTCAACTTTAATAGGTCAAGGCCCTGGAAGTTATTGGTTTGGTCCACCAAATTTTATGTCCATGAATCAAACATCTTTTTTGTTATCAATGGGTTTAATGAAATGGTGTAAAGATATGGATCGTCAGTTTGAGGAATCTGAAGTTCTCCAAAGAATCAATAAATTGTCTGAAGTGTTTGATTCAAATTACATTAGAAAAAATGAGAAAACTTCAGTGGATCAAAGATTATTGCAAATCATGGATACCAATGATGAAGACATGCCACATAAGGCTAAACCTGGTGCTAAATCATTTTTTAAACCAATCAGATACAATAAGGATACCTTGGATCAACTGATGCCTAATTGGAATTGGGGTAAATGCTCAGAAGCCATTTATTCTGGATTACTCAATTATAACTTTACTGATATATGGGGAACCCGTGAACGTGAATTGAAAGAAATAAATGGAAATACAAAGCAAAATGATGCTGATGAACCTAACCCTGAATTGAATATCGATGATTATGTGATAGTAGAAATAGAAGAAGATGATGGAAAGCAATGATTTATTTATTTATTTGTTTTTTGGAATACATTAACCTACTCTTGTACATTTTATTTATGAATATTATACTGATATGAAACTATAATATGTGTGTATAAAATAATTTAAAAATACGTAATTAAAAGGAAAAGAAGGAGGGAGGGGAGGAAGTGGTTAAACACACTTCAAGCACAAAAATATGAAAATAGAAAAATAGTAAAAAAAAAAGAATAAAGTAGAAGCAAGCTAATATACAAAATCAAATAAGATCTATAGATGAACTTTGTTTATAATCCATTTAGTAACATTTCTTACCAACGTCTGTTACCTAATGGAGCAGAGTTAGAACCGGATTGGTAGTTGTTTCTGTAACCACCTCTACCACCTCTACCACCTCTACCTCTACCGTAACCTCTACCACCTCTACCACCGTAACCGTAACCGTTACCACCAAAGCCTCTGTTAGCCTTCTTATCAAGAGCAGCTAATTCTGGCTTGACTTCTTGCTTAGCTTCTCTCAAAATGACAATCAAATCATGAGCTTGATTGGTGTTATCCTTGGTGAAGAAAGTGATAGCAGTACCTGTGGCACCAGCTCTCCCAGTTCTACCAATTCTGTGAACGTAATCTTCAACATTACCTGGCATATCGTAGTTAATCACACAAGTGACACCCTTGACATCTAAAATAAGTAAATAAAAAGTTGTTAGTAAAATGACCAAAAAGGGAAGGTTATATAAACCTGAATGTGGAGGGGTATTTTCCTTTTGGTTGGTTTTACAGGTGTACTCTACAACAAACTACACTAATTATAGGCTAAGGCTTAACAAATCAAGTAATCAAAAGGAAAGCATAGCTTTCTCTTGAGTTTCTTTTTTTTTGTTTTTTTTGGCTCTTTTTGAAGTTTCACATCGTGTTGTTTCATTCAAATACAAAACTATGAAATTGAACAGAAAACAAAAAAAAATAAAAAGAAAAGAAAGAAAAGATATAATAATTTCTAATATATCTTTTTTCAAGGTCAAAAGTCATCAAAAAAAAGAATTATCCCACAAATACTAAAGGCATATACTATTCTTCAGTTTTTGTCAAAAGCTTTCCATAATATCAAATGTCTCCCGAGACTAAAAGATATAATAAAAAAAAAAGCTTTCACAAAAGTTTCATTTTAACTAATTCCCAATAGTTAAAGTAAAAGATGCCTTATCAATGTATTTCCAATAGGTTTATTTCCTTTTCTCTATTTATCTCTCTCTTATTCTGTTTAGTTTTTTTTCTTTGTTTCTTCTTTAGAAAGAAAGACTTAAAGTCAATTTCTTTTTCAATTATCAATCTCATAGGGATAACGTTCTGTATTCCTAATCGTAATGAAACCCTGTGTTCCAGACACAGAATGCAATGACACATAAATATTTTCAAAAATATTTATGTGTGTACGGTCCTCTTAAAAGTTTCCCCTATAATCGGTGTGGTAGTTTACACCATGATTTTTTTTCTACTTCTCGATGAAGTTTAACAGGACTAGTGAACCACCACATTATCCTGTGAAACTCTAGAAGTTGCAAAAATCCCAAATCCCAAAATCCCCTAAAAAAAAAATCCCAAAACCCCCATTTTCAAGTTAGTAAAAATAAAAATAAAAAGTAGTTCAATACATACCAATACCTCTAGCGGCAACATCAGTGGCAACCATAATTGGAGATTTACCAGTTCTGAATTCATTTAAAACCCAATCTCTTTCTCTTTGTTCCTTATCACCGTGAATGGCGAGTGCAGGCCAACCTTCTGATCTTAAGTAAGCAGTAGTTTCATCACAAGTTCTCTTAGTAGAAGCGAAAATGATAATCTTTGAAGATTCTTCATTCATTTGTTCTTCCATGTACTTACATAATTTATCTCTCTTTTCGAATTCAGAGACAACTTCAACAATTTGTTTAATGTTATGGGAAGCAGATAAATCTAATGAACCAATATTAACTTGAATGTAATCATTTAAGTAATCCTTAGCTAATGCTTGAACAGATTTTGGCCAAGTAGCAGACCACATTAAAGTTTGTCTATCTGGTCTAATTTGGTCAACAATTTTTCTAATTTGTGGTTCGAAACCCATATCTAACATTCTATCAGCTTCATCTAAGACTAAATAAGTAACTCTTCTTAAATTAGTTTTACCTGATTCAAGCATATCTAATAATCTACCTGGAGTGGCAATACAAATTTCGACACCTCTAGCTAAATCTCTAATTTGTTGACCTTTTGGAACACCACCGTAGACACAAGTATTTCTAATCTTTGAAGTTTGACCAAATTTAGAACATTCCTTTTGAATTTGCACAGCCAATTCTCTAGTTGGAGCTAAAACTAAAACAATTGGACCATCACCTGGACGTAATAATGGTTGAGCATTAATGTGAACGATAGATGGTAAACAATAAGATAAAGTTTTACCGGAACCAGTTGATGCAATACCAACCATGTCTCTACCTGATAAGGCCATAGGCCACCCTTGACATTGAATACCTGTTGGTTTATCGAATCCCTCGGCTTTAACTTCTTGAAGCACGTATTCTGGGAAACCAGCTTCATCGAAATTAGTGATTGGTCTTGGAATATCGGTACCATAAATTGTCATATCATTTTCCTTTCTAAATTGGGCAACTTCTTCATCGGATCTAGCAGCAACACTTGGATCTTCCTTATAGAAATTCTTTTCAAATTTTGGCATATTATCTAAATCCCAGTGTTGCTTTTGTAAACCGGAACCTAATTCACCACTGTTTCTTCTACCTCTGAAACCACCATTACCACCACCGTAGTGGCTTTCATCTCTACCGTATCTAGATCTATCACCACCACCGTATGATCTCTGTGGACCTCTGTTATTGTTCATATAAGACATTGTTATTGTTATTATTTATAAATATAATTAGTTTTAATAGAAGAAAAAGGGTATCATTAAAAGGGAGAAAAGAAAGAAAAAAAAAATTTCAAAAAAAAAAAAAAATTTTCGAAAAAAAAAAAAGCCGCATTGGAAAGAGCACAGCCGGGAAATGAGAGAGTACATGGATCATAGTAGTAGTAGTAGTGTATTATAATTTATATTAGAAAATACGATATTAAAAAGGGGATAATATACAGGGGGGAGAAGTGAGACGGGAAGTGAGATGGGAAGTGAGATGGGAAGTGAGATGGGAAGTGAGAAGGGAAGTGATACGAGTTTAGTGATGTAGACAGAATGATATATCTAATGAAGGAAGTTTATATGAATCAATTATGGTTCCTCTGTAGCGTAATCTCTTGCAGATATCTTTGTAGAGAATGTATCTTCAATGAATGTACACATATTAGCTAAATCATCTAAACCTTTATGTAATGCTTGAACAGCTGTTATATCACCATAAGTTTGAATTCTAATATTCAATTTTGTCTCTGATGGATGTGGAATGGAGTAACCACAAAATTCTACATCAGGATTTTTCATTATTATATATCTCAATGCATTACCTAAAGTGTGATCTTCATCGATTATTTGAAATGAAGCAGCTGATCCATCATCTGAAGCACCAGGTAATAATTTAATTTTTTCTAAATCTAATCCATCATCCATTTCTTCATCATCAACTTGTTCAATAGTTGGATCTTGGTTATTCAATTGTTCATCTACTTGACTCATAATATTGTATAGTTAATCAGTATTAATTATGTAAACCAGTGTGTATATCTTTTTACAAGTTTTTACAAAGAAAAAAAAAATTTTTTTTTTCTTGTAAAGAAATCTTGTTCTTGTTTATTGACACATACCCCAAAAATGACATGAAATAGTCTCAATAATCGACTTTTTAATCGACTCATAAATTTTTCCTTCAAAATTTCTTTTTTGTTGATTTTATACAGCGTTACAAAAAGAAATTTAATTACCAAACCAACTTTAAAATCTATTTTAGTTAAATTTATTTAAAAAAACAATACATATAAGATCATCATCATAAATAATAATACAATAATTATAAAGATTTTATAACTTATTCATTATATTTAATTTTAATTTATTTTACTTTCACAAATTATAAATTCAAAATTGTGGTATACATTGCTTTGTTGTGAAGTGAGACAACTGCGCATCTCTTCCTAATATTAACCATTTCACAATTATCTGTATTTTTCTAATACTACTCTTACCAATTTAGATTATACATAACATTTTAAATTCAAATTTGTATAATTATTAACAATAAACTAATTAGCAAAACAATTATATTTTTAACTACATTTATTTTTATTTTGCCTATAAATCCATTAGTTTTATAAAAGAAAAAAAAGAAGAAAAAAAAAATTGTTTATTTTTTTTAAAAATATCATTACTTTTTCACTATTGCCTTCCCCCTAATTTAATATAAAGAAAAGGTACCTCAAATTATCTATTTAAACAAAATTCTTTTAATTAACAACAACAACAATTCACTTTGAATACAATCTAGATAAGAAATTTATTTCTTTTCTCAAAATTTGTTTAGAAAAAAAATAAAAACCCTGTTTCAAACCCTTTTGTACACAATCACGAAAAAGGAACAAATATTCCATTGTATTATCTTATTACTACTACTACTACTACTACTCTCACTCCCTTACTACTGCTTTGCTTTACTTTGCTTCACTTAATTCTTTGCTAATATCAATTTTATAAACAATATGACTGACTCATCTCAAGCTCCAGATTCAACTCATCCATCTTCGAATCAAGATCAAGTGTCTACTAATAGTTTCCCACCAAGATTAAGTGCAGTGGCTGAAGACCCAGCTTTCAATTTCTCTAGTAGAGGGAATTCATTCTTAATTGGTCCTACTAATACTACAGGTGTCGTTCCAACAGGTGTGCCGAATTTCTCGGGTCAACCAAATGATTATGGTCACCCCCAGGTAACTACTAATGACCCTCAACAAATTCATAATGGTTCAATAGGTAGTCTATCTTCTATGTTTCCTAGACAGGAAAGTATCTTTTATCCAAGATTTTCATTTGACGCATCGGCTGCAGGTTCATTCCCGGGGGCACCACCTCCTCCTACCACATCTGGTAACACCCCAAATAATGGTAATGGAAGTACCAATAGCAATAATAACAACATCAATAGTAACAACAACAACAACAACAATAATAATAATAATGTCAATAATAACGGTGCCAGCGGTAACAGTTCAGGTTCAAACTCTGTGCAACCAACAGTCCCCCAAGAAGGTTACATGCAAAGAGAATACTCCTTTATGTTCCCTCCAGGTTCTCACGGTTCCATCTCCGCCGCTGCCGGTAATAACAATTTGTTACCACCAGGTTACTCCACAGAGAGAATGCATGGTAACTCTGCTGACAATTTATTTGGTAGACGTCAAAGTGAACAATTGGAACCATTCATCGTTCAAGGAAATCAACAACAACAACAGCAACAGTTACAACAACAACAGCAACAACAACAACAACAATACCAGCAACAACAGCAAGTTCAACAACAACAGTTGCAACAACAACAACAACAACAAATGCAACAACAACAACAACAACAAATGCAACAACAACTTGGTGGAATGAGATCAAGACAAAATTCCCAATTTTATAGAGGAAGATTCCCATCTATCATTCAAGCTGGTGCTGAAATACCTCCTAACGATTTTAATGATTTCTTGAAAAGAGATAGTGTTAATAGAATATTCGATACTCAGAATGATTTGTATGATTCCATTCCTTACCCAACTGATCAACAACAACAACAATTACAACAACAAGCTCAACAACAATCTCAACAGGTTCAACAACAACAACAACAACAGCAACAACAACAGCAACAACAACAACAAAACTCTGGTAAACAATCTATGCATTCTAGATCATCTTCAAATCAATATCAAGGTCCAGTGCTTCCTATTCCTCTAATTCCAAATAGAATCATTAATGACCAAGGTAACCATTATCACCCTCATCATCCTTCTAGGCTACCACTTCTTCAACAACAACAACAATATTCTCAACAAAAGGCTGATAAAAATCAATCTTTGAAATCTGATAAAAACCTTGCAAAGGATTCTAAAGTTCAAAAGAAGAAAGCTCCTAGAAGAAAGAAAACAGATGTTATTCCAACTGGTGGTAAAATGACAATTGAACCTAATATGGGTCAAAATGTTACAACTCCAGTGTCTGTTGGTACAAAATTGTCTCCTAATTCGGGTACTTTAGTACCTGCTAATGAAGCTGTTCATACTGAAGATGGTCGTCCATTGATTGGGGCCACTAAAGTTGATCAATTGATGTTGGTGATCCAAGCTAGACGTAAGGGTCTGACGGCGGACATTAAACAAGCTGAAGATGGAACTATCTTGGAAGAAGTTAGCCCACACGGAATGTTGACTGGATCTGTGTTACCTAACCCTGTCGAATTGGTTGGTGGTGTTGAGAAAACTACTACAAGAGGTAGCAAACAACACCAATGTCAATATTGTTTCAAGAAATTCACTCAATCAACTCATTTAGAAGTTCATGTGAGATCTCATATTGGATTAAAACCATACCATTGTAATTACTGTGGTAAGAAATTCACTCAAGGTGGTAATTTAAGAACTCATATGAGATTACACACTGGTGAAAAACCATACACTTGTAAGATTTGCAAAAAGCAATTCTCAAGAAAGGGAAATCTTCAAGCTCATGAATTAACTCATGAGAATAGACGTCCATATCAATGTAAATTGGATAATTGCAATAAATCATTTACTCAATTAGGTAATTTGAAGGCTCACCAAAATAGATTTCATATGGATACTTTGAATGAACTGACTAATAAATTGGCTCATTATACCACTCCTGGTGCAATCGATAATTTACCAACCGGTGAGAAAGAACTTTTTGAATATTTCTTGAGTTTATACAAGAACTTGAATAGAGGTATCAGAGGTAGAGGTAAGGGTTCTGGTAAGAACTCTGAATGATCCCTGTCTTACTTTTTCTTGTTTCCTTTCTATTTTTATTTTTGTTTGTGCTTTTGTTTTTTATTTTTTGTTTTTTATTTTTATTTATCCTTAGCTTTGTCTTTTTTTTTCTGTTTTTTGTTTTTACTTGCTACCATTTTTACTCTTTCTCTCTCTCCTTCCATGTTTTATACACTTTTTGTTTTACTGCTTTATAACTTTTTGTTTACTCTCTTATCCTTCTTTTCTTTTAACTCTCTTTTTTTTTTAACTCTCTACTTACTTTTAGTTATTTTTGTGTATTAGTTCCTCAATATGTGTTTTTATATTCTTTATTTTAACTTATAAATACCAATTTATTCCTTGTTTATTAAATATTTAACCGAAACCGTTCTATTATCAAATAACCACTAATTACATATAGAACAAAAAAAAGAAAGAAAATGACAAGACAATTGAAAAGTTTAATGTGAAAAAGAAATTTTTAGTGTCATTGCGCAGGTACCAAAAGAATAGTTTTACTTCTTTTGTAGAAGGGGGGGCATAAAGAACGTATTAATATAAAATGTATAGAATATAAAAAAAACAAAAAGAAAAAAGGAAAAGTAAAAAAGAATTTTCGTTCAAGTCATGATAATAATAATAAAAAATAAAATAAAAAAGAAAACAAGCAAAAAATATATTGGAAAAAAGTATGGATCATTAAAAGTTGAAATAATATTGTGTTTGTAAAATAAACCTATTTCTTAAGATTTTCATTGCGTTCAGGCTTAATAGAAGGACCATCCTTGTTAGTCTTGGGGTTTGAGGTACCAGTAGTGGAACCAGAGGCAACATTAGTATCATTGTTGTTGTTGTTATTATTGTTGTTATTGTTACTAGTAGTATTAGTATTGGCCGTGGTAGCACCAGTACTTGTAGCATTTGTAGAATTTCTTCTAGTACCATCAGCACTAATTGATCCATTAGGTGTCCAACCATACATGAAATCATCCAAATAATAATTTTTATCAAAATTAGGTGATTCAAAATAATCTGCACCAGTGCCAGCTAAATTACCACCTGCACTATTAGGTGTTGTATTAGATAAGCCATAATTAGATAGTCTTTGTTGCACTTGAGATGATTGACCCACTGTGGCTAAACCAGATGGCACAGGAGTTAAAGTACCAAAGAAATCATTAGACAAGTCAGACAATTGTTGTTGAGATAACATTGGTTGTTGTTGTTGTTGTTGTTGTTGTTGTGATGATATTTGTTGTTGTTGAGTTGTCTGTTGTTGAGATTGAGACTCTTGTTGTTGTTGATGTGGTAATGAATTCTGTTGGAACATTGGAGAAGCTTGCATTGGAGAGGTAAATTCAACACCAGTACTACCCTTAGTATCAATTGGACCTTCGAAATCATCTTGATGGAGCATATAAGGAGGCAAGAATCTACCGAAGATCTTCATATCCAGTTGATCCATTGGACCTGGAACATAATTGTTGTTGGCCTTCTTTGCTGGATGAGTCGTAGTTTGATCACTATTAGCACCCTGCATAGGTTCTGACTTTGGAATTTGTTGTTCAGATAATGGAGTTTGTTGTTGATGCTGTTGTTGTTGTCTTGGCTGTTGGGATGACAAAGGTGGTTGTGTTTGTGATGGGAAATCATTGAACGACATTTGACTATTGTTAGTAGAATTCAATTCAGGCATACTCAAATTTATACCAGTGGCAACACCGTCAATGTAGTTAACACCATTATTGATTTTGGATTGCTTTGGTTTCTGTTGAAGATAAGAATTGTAAATGGTTTGCCCCGTAGGATTGATCGAGTTAGCCTTGGATTGGTCAACCTCCAATGATTTTCCCATTTGTGGAGTGACAAAAGGTTGATCCTTGGTGTCATGGTTAATACTAGCTCTGGCAGTTCTTCTATTCAATTGTTCAAACAAGGCATTCAAAATGTTGTAAGTTCTTTTAGCAGCCATACTGGAATCCTTCAAAATGTCCAACACTCTCTTACCATTTTCAGCGTCCCGCTTAATAGAGGCATACTCTGAGTCAACCTTGCCATCTCTGTTCACAGGTGGGGCAAAATGAACGTAGTACACTAAACAAGCAACAGAGAAGAAAATAGTGTAAATGGAGAACCAATATGATCCACTAAGCATTTTCTTGTCAATCATGTCTTCAGCTAATTTCACAACGATTCTAGCAACGTTAATACAATTCTTAGCCTTTTCAAGACTTCTCAAGTCATTCATGGATGGTTGTGAGGTATTAATATCGGCAGAGATGTAATGAATGAATGGTCTATACAAAATGATCTTCACGTGTAAGTAAGAAATATGGAGCAATCTATTAGCCTTCAAATACTGACCAGGTGGTTCCACACCTGGTTTCAATTCTAACGGTAAATGGTTCATCCAATCTTGTAATTCTAATTCCAATCCATACACTATATCGTGTGCCAATAATTCTGGTCTCGTGCCGTTTTCCACTTTTAATGGTTTAATAGGATACAACTTCGTCACAATTTTCTTCATCAAGAAAATCAGTTTAGTGTGAGCATTAGCAATCCCTGAACTTGATAACCGATCTCCCTGTCTGTCATATCTATACCCATGCACAGTGATATTTTCGTCATCCAATTCTATTGGAATATCCTGATCGAAATCATCCTCACTGATGGTTCTAGGCAACCCCAACATGGTATTCACATATATATCCATCTTATAAATAGTCCAAAACAATCTCTTTCTGATTTCTAATTCGATGGGGTTGAAAGGGTAGTCCAATTTTCTATGGAGCCCCTCTCTCAATGCAGCTCTAAGGGCAATACCGATGTATGCATAACAAGTTGACAATCTTGCTGAGCATTGTAAGAAAATGATCAACATCACAATTGTCTGGATACCATAAGTATCCCTTGTATCGGTGATATCAATCAGTTTTCTAGCAGCAATGAAGTACCGATATCCTTCATCTTCGAAATCCTCATTACTAGGGAAATTGGATTCCTTATTGTCATTCTTCCCAATGGTTTGTTCATCACTCTTGAAGAACAATGCACCACATGCCATCACAGAGTACACCAATGGTAAAAACCGTTGTTGTTTATTAGTGTATTGGCCTGGGTCTGTATCATATAATTCATTGAGGTCTTCGATGAATGCAGGTCTATGGTAGAACCGGAAAAGCACACATGCATTTTCCCAAGTCTTGGTAATCAATTCTAGAGCAACTTCTCTTGATGGTAGAATGATCTTGATTTCTTTACCCATTGAAGATTCATAGGATCCATCTATACCTGGTTGAGGAGCGGGACTATTACTGAATGGTCTATCAGATGATGGAGACCCATACAGTAAAGATGGCTGTTGTTGTTGCGGCTGTGGTAGTGCAGTTGGAGCTTGTTGGGTTTGTGATTGTGATTGTTGTTGGTTGTTGTTTGGCTTATTATTCGGTAATTTCTGAAGAGTAGGAATCCGAGGCACTGGGATGTCTGGTAATTTCTCATAAGCTTCGGCTATACCTTCCTTGGAGTTTTCGGTGTCATCGAGACCTTCCTCTCTTAAGTTATTCAATGCGGACATCAATTTCATTGGGTTAATAGGTTTAGGATTATCATTTAAATCGGTCAATTTGATAGTCGGTATGAGTCTGTGTAAGATATCATCATATAACTTCAGTCTATCGGTCAGTTTGGACATAACTTCTGGTGTCACAAGAGCTGGGTTAATGGCATTATTTGTGGAGGTGGTAGTATTAGCAGGAGTTGTAGTGGAAGTATTAGTGGTATTTGCGTTATTGGTAGTAGTATTAGTATTAGTAGTAGTAGCTGATCCTGTAGATTTGTTGTTGTTGTTGTTACCTGAAGGAGGGCCTCCCTTTTTCTTTGATCTATTTGGTTGATCATAGGTACACTCATATGAATACACTGTACAATGGATACAGGGTAAGTCACCTGAGCACTTGATTTTCAATTTACGGCATCTATCACAAGCACGGACGACTCTTCTTCTCTTCTGGAGCATTGTACCAGGGGATGAATCGCTCACTGTGGGCATGATAATCTTAGGTGGATTACCAACACCTGATTCATTGGGCCTGAGGTTTGTATGAGACTGTGAATGTGAATGTGAGTGTTGTGCAAGCGGGAGAGGCGCTATAGGGAACTTTGAGTCCAACTTAGTTCCCATTGTGGGTATACCGTTGTTGTTGGTACTTGAGGTATTATTATTATTATTATTATTGCCGTCGGTGTTACCAGTGGGTGCTTTTCTTTTAGGCATTGTCGTGGGGGGAAATTGATCAAGATGATACTCTATATTAGTTATATGTAATCAGTGAATTGTTTGTTCAGTAAGTGTAAAGAGTAACACAGTAAAACGGAGTGTAGTGGGATTGTTATCCAATGGTAAATCTTTCTCTAATTAGGAAAAAAAAAATAGAAATAGACGGAGAGAGAGAGAGACAGAGAGAGAACAAGCAAAGTTCTATAATGATTCTTATTATATGTATCTAAATGGAGATATAGTACTTGTATTTGCCTAAATGATTATTGATATACTTATATATAGATTAGTCTACGTCTATATGAGAGTATATAATTACTTTTTTTCGTTGACCTGAAACGTACTACAAATGGCTTTAACATAAGCTCTGTTTTACATTTTACAATACTGCGGGAATTTTATATATTTAATGTGTAGTATTATTTTAGACTTAGAAAAGATATATATATTATATATAAGAAGAAGAATATTTACTTCAGAAATCCTAATGAAACCTGTAAATTTGGAAATGTTAATTTGTTATTATTTAAATTGATATTAAAAATGATATAATTGATTTTTTATTATTGATAAAAGATAAAACCCAGTTGATAAAAAAATTGATAAAGTTGTTTTTTTTTGTTTTTGGTGTTTTTTTGGAAAAATTGGAAAATTGTTAAAGTGTTAAAATAGTAAAAAGAAAGGAAAGTGGATTGATTTAATCAGTTGAAGCAGGAGTAGATAATTCAGTGAATGATTCTTCATCATCGTCTTCATCATCAATTTGCTTTTCATTGGATTCAGATTCAGAACATGTGCTTAAAACATCGTCTTCTTGAATTTTTTCAGTTTCAGAATCAGATTCAGATGATGAAGAACCAGAGGCGGAATCTAAAACGTAAACGTCAACGAATCTTGGATCTTCGACGTCTTGTTCAGGGTAGTAACCTCTTCTACCACCGCGAGCACCAAAGTGACCTCTGTGACCACCGTGACCCTTACCTTTCATCATTCTCTTACCGTGGTATCTGCCACCATGTGGGTATGGGAAATCAGAAAATTCATTGATTGAAACATCTTGAGGAGCACCATGACCATGACCTCTTCTACCGCGGCCAAAGAATCTGCACATACTAAAGTCGGCACCTTCAGATGATGGTGGTGGTGGTGGTGGGTGGTGGTGGTGATGGTAGTGGTGATGAGAACCAATTTGGTTCATGTAGAATGGAGGTGGTGGTGGTGGTGGTGGAACACCATCTTCACCGAAGGCTTCAAAGCTGTAGTGAGGTGGTGGAGGTGGGAATTCACCGCCAAATTGTCTGAATTTACCACCATGTCTGTAATGTGGAGGTGGTGGGAATTCACCATCGAATGCTCTAAACTTACCGCCTCTATGGTGTGGAGGTGGAGGTGGGAATTCACCGTCGAATGCTCTAAACTTACCACCGTGTCTACCATGTCTGGAGTGTGGAGGTGGAGCTGAGAATTCACCATCGAATGCTCTAAACTTACCACCTCTGTGGTGTGGACGTGGAGGGAACTCACCTTGGAAATCGGATGATTCTGGAGGAGGAGGAGGAGGAGGACAATCAGAACCTCTCACACCGTATCTACCGTGATGGTGGAATTGGTGATCAAACTTCCCGAATTTACCTCTACCCTTACCTCTGCCCTCAGAGTTCATCTTGAAATGCTTACCGTGCTTGTGATGTTTTCTACCATGATCAACTAAACGTGGATGTTCCTCGTCTTCGTTTTCAGGTTGTTCCTCATTAGCATTGTCATTTTCAGCATCGACTTGTTCAACTTGCTTTTCAGATTCTTGTTCTGGAGCTTGTTCTTGTGGTTCTTCAACCTCATTGTCAGCTTTTCTATCACGTAGAACCTCTAAGATAGTGAAGAGCATACTCTTCAATTCTTCAGAAGAGGAACCGGATAATTGTGATTGTTGTTTTTCAGTAGCGTTAGCCATTATAAATATAATTTGATGTTATAATATGATAATGAAAAGAGAAGAAGAATAATTGAAATAAAAAAAAACATCTTTAGAAGGGGGAATAGGGTGTCTTTTATAATGCAATTTGGAAACCCGGAAATCAGCTAAGCATCATGAAAGAAAAAACTTTTTTTAACAAGATTGGCTGCGGTTTTTCGGTTTTTGCTAGTTGTGTGACGTTCTTTGTTACATTCAGCCAATCACAGGTCATTTTGAAATCCCGCAGTGCTTAGCACAGAAAATTTTGAAAACCCGGTGCATGCACATTTTCGTGGCTTATACCTCATTTGGATCACCGAAACAATTATTTAACTGCGGATCGGCCGAAAGAGTATCCGTTTTCTATTACAAGTTGTTACATTAACTAGTTAAGTAGGGAGGCGATGCCCAAATATTGGAATGGTCTAGCCAAGTTATAGTTTCCAATTGAGTAATTTCATTTAACTTTATTGCGCCATTTTTTTTTGTTATGTAATATTTGCTCTATTTATAGCAATCCAAAAGAAAAGGTTATATCAGAGAGCCTTATAACAGAGGGGCAATCACAGATTTAAATTTCATTCCAGTTACATTTCTAATTGATTTAGAATGTTACCATTGTTGGGCTCGGGATTGATTATATTTTATCGGTGATTACTAGTTTCTGTCTCCCAACAAAAATAAATCATACTACTTTCTACTTGTGTAATTACTAATCGCCCTCCATACTTCCATGTGTTTATACTGTTTATCTACCCCCAAAAAGAAACGCAATCAACAATCCAAAAACTAAATTTCTAAAACACCGAGATCCATAATGGGGAATTACACCGGGATTCTAAATTGGTTTTTAGTAAGCGACTTGATGTACTCCATACTTACTTATCTATAAGATTCAATTTTCGAGTTGGAAGTTCTCGCACTACGTACTATCACCGGTGCCGAGGATGCTGCTTTTCATTGCACTATAAAATTTTATGGCTCATTAATTACCTGCTCAACTGAGGGATCTCACACGTTTTGGAAAATGGATCACAAAACCAGATTACCTAAACATTAAATATTATAGTATTAATTGATTTGGTAAGAAGAATATATGGTTCTAGGTAACAAAAATGATAAAACAAAAAGAGGTTCAGATTAAAAGAATTACAGTCATATATAATAAGGACTAAATCACAAGAATAAAGAGGAATTCTCTTGATAACTATTAGATGTGTTGCATTATGTCACACCATGTTAATGTTACTATCAAATTTACTCTCCAATCAATAATAAGTCATATGATACATATAATCTTATATCACATTCTCAGTTTAGTGTCCCACTTAGAGTACCAACATTAACATGTCAGATTCTCACACATGCTACTCTTATGAGTAGAGACAAATACTATATCAAAAGGCAGTTATGTCTAACGTATAGACATAAAGTCTCCCTGAAAAAGAGAAGCCACATTAAAGGTTGACCCCCATCAAATTTTCCTGTGCAGAGGTGTATTCAAAGGTAAGAAAAAGTGGTAAAAACTATTAATGGTTGTTAGAGTCTTGGGATTATCACCTTCTAAAGAGAAATTTCCTAGGTTACGACTAGCAAAAGATAGCAGTACAGCTAACTAACTGTTAAGACGTAAAAATGACAGTAAGATCAACTTCATAGTGCAGGTCAAAATGAAATGAACCAACTAAAGAGAAGATGGTAGCGAAGTCAATTAAACCAAGTACGTGCGTACATTGTACAGTGGATGTGATGACTATTATATTTCAGTATGTATCCCTAATATAGGGATATAAACAAATAAATTAAGAAAGGCAGTTGTATAACTTATATTAAGACTTGGGGTATACTTCAGATTACCTAGCAAATCATTAGAACTGTCTTAACAAAATTAAATATATTTCTACTTTTTTTCATTGTTCATATTAGAACTGTGGAACATTAAATTCTCCTCTAATTTAGGGCTCTATTGTGATGGTTGTAATTAATTAATTAATTAATTAATCAGTCATCTTATCTTGTCTTGTATTGTATTGTATTGTGTGAAAAAAAATTCCACCCGCTAGTGAGTTGTCAGTAAATGATATTTACATGAACACGGCTATAGCCTTTCTTATATATATTTACTAGTATATAGCCCATTAGATCTACAAAATGAAAAGATTTTCATAGGGTAGAAATGGAATTCCAATTTGCATTCAATATCAGTGAATGTGTATACACGGACCACGGAGTTGCGTTTTTCTTGACGGTTTTAAAGAAAAGAAATTAGAGAGGGAGGTACTTCAATGGGGCCCGTTGCTCCGTTTTTATTGCCTACAAACTTGCGCGCGCGAGTACCAGGGAGGTGTATGCAAAAAGAAAAGAAAAAGCACTGTCTAACACACGGTGCTAATACTGGACTATTAACACCCCTCAAGAGGGGGGGAGGGGGTGGTAAGTAGGGGTGGTAGCGGGACAACAAGTTAATCCACCAAATACAGGGTATAAAAGAGTTGGTGTAGTGTGTATATATATATATATATATATTAGATTTTAGATATTGGATCCACAACTAATCTAATAGAGATCAAATTAGATTTATACAATTATGCAAATTAGAATAAACTCAGAATAAACAAGATCTCTGTAACCGAAAAAATTAGGCAACAAGAAAACACTAACACGCCGCCAGGCAGCCTCTTTTCTTTTATTTTTACTGGTCCATTGAACAATTGAAAAAAAAATTAATTCGACACAAAAAAAATAGTCATCGATTTTTTTTTTCCAGGCTACTCCGAAGATTTAGAATCTTATTTAAATACAAGTAATTCCAGTTTTGCATATATCAATTACTTCTTCTTAGTCTTTTCTATTTCTGTAATATACTCATAACATATTCTTTTATAATAATATTTACATAAAATGTTCTCAAAGAAAGATCAACAAAGCACCGAATCTGAAGATCTTAAGGCCAAATTGAATTTTGGTACTGAAAAGGAAAAGCAAATTTTGAACGAAATTAGAAACTCCAAGACCCAACACAGTTCAGTTTTTGAATCTTCAGTTGGTGGTGGTTACTTCAACTTTGCTGTGAAGAAGAACTAAATATACTCCTCCCACAACATGTCGCATGTCGCTTCAATATGATGATCTATTCATCAAACGCATATAATTCACCATTCACTATTTTTCCTATATAATCTTATTCATATTTAATTTTTATCAAAAACTACTAAGTCTCTTAGTTGCTTTATTTCCTCTTGGACGAGGTTTCAAGTCCTTCCCCTATTTGCACCCACCAGTTTTCCCCTTGGTTTAGTAATAGTAAGAGTAGTCAGTGAAAAAAAAATTCTCATTAATGCTACCAATTCCCAGTCTTCGGTGTAACTGCTCCTTGCCCTTTGAATCACCTATTTTTTTCTAATGATTACATCAAGCATAATTATCATCCTACACTTCTCAGGCTTAGACTTGTGTGTAAACAAATATCCAGTCTAATATTTAATAACGCTTTCACCTAGGGGGTGTTCTTTTTTTAAAGTTTTTGTTTTTTTTTTTGCGCATGGAAAAAAAAACCTCAACATGCATAAAAGACACCTTGGTCGTTAGGCAGGCACCCTACAGAACACCGTTAATTTGAATATATTCTATTAAGATATAGATTATCCCTCTAATTAGAATACTTTGTAACTGAAGCATAAGCACCTGTATTAAAAAGAATGGTTATGGAAAGTAAATCATGTTACATCAAAAATGGTGGCAAGTTGTATAGTAACTTACTATAATTTCTGTTCCACTTTTAGAAGTAATCAAACTTGGCTGTTTATGTTAAAGCACATTGCTGAGTGTATTTTGGAGAATTATGCACTAAAGGTAGTAGGAACTTGAGATTTTCAGTTTTATTTTACAATGATTTGGCTATCCTTTTGGTTCTGCTATTTACAAGACCATGATTAGAAAATTGGTGACATATTCCTGTTTTCCATTCATTAACCTTTTATTCACAATGTAATTAAACGCTAATCTTAATCTTACGAGGTGAATGATTCAGTCAAAAAAATAAGAAATAGGTGGAAGCATCACTAAAAATTAAATAAATTTAATAGCAAGATATTTCAATTTTCTTTGACTTTCCAAAATTTACACAAATAAGTATTCACACGTTATTACACTTTAAAATCACAGACTTATACTCTGAAAACACTAATCATCAAACCCTTAAATTGCATTTTAATGAACTTAAGTAAACAACAAGTATAATGCTGACTTCACTATCATTTACGACAACTGTGTTATACAAGGTACATGGTAAATGGTATGGAATTGTAGATCTACTAATGTAGTATTATATTAAATGGATTTTGAAGAAATTTAGTGTACAAAAGGGACAAATAATTGGCCAAATAGCATACCTCTTTTTCACAACTGAAAAACAAAAAAACACTGATTTTCCTTAACTATGTAAAGTCTAACGAAAGTCTAACGAGAGTCTAGTTCAGCCTTATTGACCCGTGTCCCAGATGCAGGAAAAAAATAAAAAAATAAAATCCGACCTCGGTGAGGATTGAACTCACGATCTTGCGATTAACAGTCGCACGCCTTAACCAGCTTGGCCACGAAGTCTTGTATGCGCACAAAAAATTATTTATCTGGAACACCATCATGAAGCTTACGTCAGCAATTGATCATCAAAAATACATTTTTGTCTAATAAATAGAGATTTGGTTAAGCTACACTGAAGCTAAACCATGCATAATGTATTTGAATAGTATTATCCTAGTGCCAGTTATGATTTTAACCTTTTGTTTTAGCTTATTCCAATTTTTATCTTATTTTTTATCTCAGCCAATTTTATCTAATCCCTTTTAGACCACTAAATTCTCACTTCTACGGATGATATCGATTTATATGATGAACAAAAAAACCAATATAATGTTATTTCCTTTGACAGTCTTTAATTTCCTAGAAACCCCATTTTTATCACACTTTTCAATCTTTAAGAAAGATACTATACATTACCATGAATTAATCAACTACTAATAGATACATTTTATCACCAACAGGAAGTCTAAGTTTTGGCCATGGTATACTTCTTGAAATTCAATGTTGGTCCTTACACTCTTGTGACGGTGTCCCTCTATCAAGAACTGATCTTGTTGATGCCGAACTCATCTATGCCATTGACTCTAAACATAATGCTAGATATTTGAACATCGGTGATACCTGAATTGAGCTCCTTCGAAAGAACAACTTAAGTTATCTTTAAGTTAAATTTGTTACTTCACACCCCCATCAGATATCACAATCAACAATCTTCATGCTGAACACAGGGCGATCAATTATGCCAGAAAGAAAGCTACGTTTAATCCGTTTGATGATTTGTTTGTTTTACAAAACAAAAAAAAAAAATTCCAAAAAAACAAACCGAAATTTGGTTCAAGAATCTGTATATATACATCTTTTATTCAAACAACCACACTACAAACATGGCTGTGATATATTATAGATTCAAGTCACAGAGACCAGACAAGATGTCCACGATAAAGTTTGATGGAACAGGGTTAACGGTATTTGAATTGAAGAAGGAAATCATCTACGCCAATAAACTATTGAATTCTAACGATACCGATATTTTACTGTACCACTCAGAAGAACCAGATATTGAGTACCAAGATGATAATGAGGTTATTCCTAGATCTATAACGGTGACAGTGAGAAGAACGGCATCGGCAAAAAAGGGAAGAGGTAACATTGCAAGATACATTGCTGGTAAACCAAGATTAATGAAATCCAACAATTTGAATAATTTACATAGTATAGCCTCGATGAACAACAACAATACATCCACAACAACTATAACGAGCACATCTGTTGATCAATCTGAAGAGGATATGATCAAACAAATGTTCAATCAACAAGATGATCAATGGGTGCAACAACAAGCAGTGATGGCGACCGCTCAGAGGGTTGACCAGGGGAAATTCAATAAGGCAGACGAGAAGGTGCCCGACTATTACATCTGTTACAAGTGTGGTGAAAAGGGTGTGCATCATATTAGAAATTGTCCTAAGAATAATGATCCAAATTGGGATGGTATAAGAGTGAAGAAGACCACGGGTATTCCTAAATCCCAGTTAAAGGCTGTGGAGAACCCAGCAGATATGGATGATCCAAATATGAATTACATGGTTACTGATGAGGGTAAATTCGTGGTTGCCGTTGCTGATAAGAAGGCATGGGAGAATTATCAACAGATTCAACAGTCCAAGCAGGTCAAGGACGACGATATAGAAGTTGATGATCCAGCATTGAAAGATCCGGAAACGGGAAAACTATTTAAGAGTCCAGTGAGAACTAAATGTTGTAATAAACTTTACTCTAAGCATATTATCGAGGATAAATTACTTGAATCTGATTTTAAATGTCCTAATTGTGGAGAAGAAGACATTTTCTTAGATTCCTTAGAGGCTGATGCTGATATGCAGGCAAAAGTTGATGCATTCATACAGGAACGTAAAAGAAAACTTGAACAAGAATCAGAAGGCGGTGATATCAGTAAGAGAGCCAAATTGGCTTCTCCGATGCCTGCTCCAGCCAGCGGGCTACCACAGATTCCACAACACAATCCTACTAATAATATGATGAATATGCAAATGCCAGGAATGATGCCGTTCATGCCATTTGCTCCTGTAATGCCAATGAATATGCCTCCTAATCAACAACAACAACCTCCTAAATAAAAATGTCTATGTATATATAAATAGAAAATCTCTTTACTATGTAAAAAACAGAGAAAGCGCTGCGTTACTATTGCGCTACAGCTGACTCAATGAAATTGAACGGCCAAAAAAAAATTGGTCCTGTTTTATCAATGATGGATAACTTGGAAGGCAGCATTCTTTTGTTAAACACATTTAATACATTATTATATATTCTTGTATATCAAGTGATCACAGATATATCAATAATACCAATAGTACTATTATCAAATAACCCCAAAAAACAGAAAATAACAAGTTTATAATAACTTGTAACAATACACCGATCATCTCCACAATTACCCGAGTGCAAACAGATCTATTAATAAATATACACACAACACCAACAACAACAATATAATACACAATGTCAAATCATTTTGTCAACCAAAAGGTGGACCTGTTGTTTATAACGGGGGAAAGAATAACTTTAACATTGGATAGCAAGATCATTTCCGATTGCGGATTTGATCTATCAGAGCAAGAAAACCAAGATGAGTTGGAAAACAGTTTTAGAATAGGACACCTTAGGGATTACATCTACGATGAATGGGATACACTCTCTTCTAAAAAGCATATCCATGGTAAGGAGAGTACAATCGATATCAATGAGAAGCCCTCTGTGCCTGATCAAATTCAATTATTACATTTAGGTAATAGATTGAACCCAAATGACTTGTTATCTACTTTAAATTTAGAACTGTCTCCTATCATTCACATAATAATCAAACCAATAGATCAACTAACTTCCAATCCTGAGAAATGGAAGTTTACAGATTTCAAAATCACCAGTGGCAAGAAGAAAAACTCAAAGAGACGGGGTTCCACCTCTAACAACCCTGTGCCTTCATTTGCACCAAGTTTTAAATCGAGAGACAGAAAACATTCCGTGTCATCTTCAGTTCATAAGAGTAGTGTTAGTACCCCACAATTAGATAAAAAACAGGATTTTGAAGACAATGCAAGTCATGAGACTACTAATGGGGAGGACGAATTTGAAGATGCAGTCTCATCTCGTGGTATCGAAAACACTACACACAGTAACCAGGCTGTACCACCAACGAGAGATTCCGTTGATGACGATAAGGAAGCCATTGCCGCTAATAATGATATTGATATTGCAAACCCATCACAAGATGATGCCGATCTTCAAGTGAATGGTACTTCGACTAACAATCAACCATCTGCTTCTAGCCAGAATTCCAGTGGGACCGATGCCAGAAGAAGCACCACTAATGCTGTTACAGAGAAAAGTAAGAGTGGTTGTTGTATCATTATGTAAATGTTTTTGGGTTTTTGTTGTATTTTTTGTGTACTTTCCCTTTCGTTTGTTTCATTTTTTTTGTTTATCTCATATTTACATCCACCCTCATCCCATCCCATTCACTTAAGAGTAGTCTATATAATATATATACCAAATAAAAACACACGATCTTGCTATGAAATCTTCAATTGACGTTCGATGCATGTTGGCAGCGTCGTTAAATTTAATTTTTTTTCCATCAAACTGATAAGCATCTGATCCAGGTACACAATCTGGATAACAATTTTTATAGGACTTTAATGGATTCTCTCTATTCCCATGGATCAATTACAATATATATTCACTAATTCAGTGACCCATATAGTGTCGACTATCCCAAGACAGGATAACGGTTTATCTGTGGGAAATGGACCAATCGAATCTATAACACCGTTCAAAGTACGTGTCGTGTCGTGTCGTGTCATATCGTGTCATCAATCGATTATTTACAATATAATCCTAACACCATCACTACTAACATGATATTCCAAACAATCTCTAGCTTATAATGAATTATTATTTATCATCAATGATGCAACAGGATACCTTAGTTAAACATATAACAACCACATTCAATTATGATATGGAATCACTTCAAAATGCTATGTCGAAGCATACCAGTGATACAGAGGACTTTCAATTGAAGTTACAACGGGTCATGCATACTAGATGTTTCACTTTGACTGATGTGATCAAGGAGATTGAAGAGATCCATAAACTTTGTTTGAGTTATGATGTTACCGCAGATTCTTCAAAGAGATATCAAATGATAGTGATAGAAGATTTAAATGATTTATTTAATCTAGAATACTTCAAGTCACATAATTTAGGTACGTGTCACTCTTCCCTCCTTGTATTTAACCTATTTTCCTTTTACTAACCAACGTTTCTCTCTTATAAGCTAATTCGTTAATTGTGTCTCTATTCAGGAAACTCCGTAAGCTATCCCAGGTATTCAATTTATCCATAATAATAATAGAGAGAACTCAAAAGCCATTCAATTTCAATGCAACACAAATTCAAACAATTATACCCATGCTATTCGATTATGAATTAAAATTGGTAAGCGTTGATATCGATATAGATGATGTTTATTGTAAATTAAATTGTAATTTTAAAGATACTATTGAAGATGTACACCTGGGATTGAAAATATTCACTTAAATAACTATATATAATTTACCTTTGCTAATTAATACTATTATAAAGCTACCACATACTCAGCTACCAGTCTTACTTCCTCCTCCCCCCCCACAGTCTAAAAACATCTTTGCACACGATACCGTTTCTCGTTCTCTAAATTAGCAGTCACAAATATGGTGTGAGGTGTCTCTCATTAAATTTTTTTCTCTCTCTATGTACTACTATTTAATAGAGCGAGTGAATTTTCTTAATTAAGCCCCACGAACTGTTATAGTGTGTAGCGCGCGATTGTCACACTGTGTAGTCTCTCACTCTCACACTCTCTGGAAAATTTAATATTAGTGAAAGTTGTTTAAAATTTATCTTTCTTCAATATATTAGATATTCTTTACATACCATATAGAACTTCATCTTATAACAAATACATATAAAAATGAGCTCTTTTCAACCAGTTGTTGTCATTGACGGTATGTTTTTAAATCAAATATAAGAGCAAACAAAAATATTGGAAGACCAAATGATAGAAAGAAAGTGAAAGAAAAAAAATCTTTTTGATTATACATGGTACAACTTGGATTACAACATTAGATAGAAAAACAACTAAGAATATGATGTGATAGATTATCAACAACTTTTAACATCACCAACTCCACAAATTATCAGAAGAACTGTGATGGCGATGCATTTGAAGTCAAAAGGAAAGAAAACTTTTTTTTACAAGTGATGAAAAATTTATTCAATATTCAATGAAATGATACAGTAGCTGCTACTATAGTTGATACGATGTATTGAAATATTGAATAATACCAACGATAAAAAATTAACTGGATTCATCATCTTGTAACTGAATTTTTTTCTCTTTTCCAAAATGAACTTACAAATAAAATCACAAGAATATACAAAGTTGAAATAAAATCAATAGAGAATTATTCAATCATGTTTTCAAATGAATTCATCTATCAATAATCATGTATGGTCTTCCATCTTATTGCAAAACTCATATTAAAATAAAATCATAAAAAAAAAACAAAATACTAACTAAATCTATTCTTTTTTTTAATACAGGTAAGGGTCACTTATTAGGTAGATTAGCTTCTATCCTAGCCAAGGAATTATTAAACGGTCAAAAGATCGTTGTTGTTAGAGCTGAAGCTTTAAACATCTCTGGTGAATTCTTCAGAAACAAGTTGAAGTACCACGATTACTTAAGAAAGTCTACCAGATACAACACTAGAAGAGGTCCATTCCACTTCAGAGCTCCATCTAGAATCTTGTACAAGGCTGTTAGAGGTATGATTGACCACAAGTCTGCTAGAGGTAAGGCTGCCTTAGAAAGATTGAAGGTTTTCGAAGGTATTCCAGCTCCATACGACAAGAAGAAGAGAGTTGTTGTTCCACAAGCTTTAAGAGTTTTAAGATTAAAGCAAGGTAGAAAATACACCACTGTCGGTAAATTATCTTCCGCTGTTGGTTGGAAATACGAATCTGTCGTTGATACCTTAGAAGAAAAGAGAAAGGTTAAGTCTGCTGAATATTACGCTAAGAAGAGAGCCTTCGCTAAGAAGGTTGATGCTGCTAAGGCTTCAGTTGCTGAATCCAAGGCTTCCCAAGAATTAGCTGCTTTAGGTTACTAAGTGTATGGATCTTATGTAAAATGTCAAAAAACACCTAAACAACTAAACAAAAAAAAAACAACCTATTATCTTCTCTATGTACCTATCTATCTTCATCCCCCTCCCCCCTTCTTGCTGAAAAAATTTACTTTTTTCTCTAAATAAATATTATCTATAATACAATCTTAATATTTTCATTTTTAAATAATTATTACTAGTAAACTACTGTGGATCAACATGTACTTTGTAAAATAACTGAAAAATCGGGCCGTGCTCCCTTGCAGTTCTTTTTTTGGACACCTAAACACCATTTTTATTAAACATCCGGAATCTTTTCGTTCGTCGAATAGTTTGTTTCCGGTATGAGACGATATTTCTTTTTTTTTGGTAAAAATTTCTTCGGTGGATGGTGGCCGTAAAACGGAGTATAAGAGTGAAGTAAAGAGAGAGAGAGAGAGAGTATAATGGATTGGAAGTGGAGTACTGGTGATTGTATAGAAGTATTCACGTATTACAATGTATTATGTATAGTCATTATAAATCAAAAATTGGGTATTAATTGTAAGACGTTAAGTTAAATAGAGGCAGTTTTATATTTACGATTTGATCCTGTGCCGACGACCGATTGTACTTTATTAGTATTTTGAATTCCAGTTTAGAAGTATATTTCAGGGTATTTACATAGTTGACAAATACAAAACGTATTAGAAATAGGGAAGATCTCCGGGTTATATACACTATACATAGATAGATCAATGTGATTACAATAGTTTTAGGGTTGTCTTCATATATTATATTTTTTTTGGCTACCCCCTCATTTGATTTTTCAGTTGGTTTCAGACTCGTGTGAGAAAGACAGAGATAGAGATATAGTAAAGGAGGTAAATCAATTAATGGGTTAGAGTTTTTTCTTTTATTTCAATTGAGTAGAATCACTATTGTATTAGTTTTCCGTAGCCAATTGATTGTTACAGAAATGTAAAAAAAAGAGGTATATCTATATATATATAAATAAATTACCCTCTTAATTGGAGTACACAAAAAAAATTTAACTCCGAGATTCGGGAGACACCAATTGAGAAAAGTCAACGTTGATGTAGTAATATAGGTATATATTTTTTTTCTAATAATGTATATAGAGGTATAATCAATTTATAAATATATAGATTTGAAAACTATAACTAATTGATAGTATTTACTTTGTAGATCATTATAAATACAAGTTTCTGTTAATCCACGTCGTCCAGTTTTTATAATACACCCCCTGTTGTAGAAATAGTTTCCGGTTATTAAGCGAGATTTTTTTTTTCACGCGTAAGGGAAAAGTAATAGTAGAAGGAGGGGAAGGAAGATCAATAAAAATAAGGTGGAAGTAATTTAAAGATTAAAATATAGTGGTATAATGATATACATTAAGGTAGAATTCATATATATTATTAAAGATATATTAAAATAAGTTAATAGATATAATAAGCCTAATGTTAATTAAAAATAAAGCCTTCCCTACTTATCCCTATCCAACTTTCTTTCCGGTTACCGGTTACCGCGATATTTCAATTATAAATTAATTCAACAAGTCAATTGGCCAATCAAGTTAACTCATTGGAATTGCTCAATGTGAATGGACGACGAATTATTTAATTTCCACCTTTTATAAAGGTGTTGAATTCTCTCTTTTTTTTTTTAAACTAATTATACCCCCCTGACTTCTTTCCTTTTCTTCTTTTTCTTTCTTCTTTTCTCTTCTTTTCATAGATCTTCCTACGACTACATACATATCAACAATGTCTTCTGAAAAACCAGAAAAGTCTACTTTCTTAGTTGATTTCTTGATGGGTGGTGTTTCCGCCGCCGTCTCCAAGACCGCTGCTGCTCCAATTGAAAGAGTTAAGTTATTAATTCAAAACCAAGATGAGATGATCAAACAAGGTAGATTAGCCAAAAAGTATGATGGTATCGGTGAATGTTTCAAGAGAACCGCTGCTGAAGAAGGTATTGTCTCATTCTGGAGAGGTAACACTGCTAATGTTATCAGATACTTCCCAACTCAAGCTTTGAACTTTGCCTTCAAGGATAAGTTCAAGAAGATGTTCGGTTTCAAGAAGGAGGACTCTTACCTTAAGTGGTTCGCCGGTAACTTGGCTTCTGGTGGTTTGGCTGGTGCCACTTCCTTATTCTTTGTCTACTCTTTAGATTACGCCAGAACTAGATTAGCTAACGATGCTAAGGCTTCTAAGGGTTCCGGTGAAAGACAATTCAACGGTTTAATCGATGTTTACAGAAAGACTTTAGCTTCTGATGGTATTGCCGGTTTATACAGAGGTTTCTTACCATCTGTTGTTGGTATTGTTGTTTACAGAGGTTTATACTTCGGTTTATACGATTCCTTGAAGCCAGTTGTCTTAGTTGGTCCATTGGAAGGTTCTTTCTTAGCTGCTTTCTTATTAGGTTGGGTTGTTACCACTGGTGCTTCCACCGCTTCTTACCCATTAGATACCGTTAGAAGAAGAATGATGATGACCTCCGGTCAAGCTGTTAAGTACAAGGGTGCTTTCGATGCTTTCCAACAAATTGTTGCTGCCGAAGGTGTCAAGTCCTTGTTCAAGGGTTGTGGTGCTAACATCTTGAGAGGTGTTGCCGGTGCCGGTGTTATTTCCATGTACGATCAATTACAAATGATCTTATTCGGTAAGAAGTTCAAATAAGCAATTTAATTAAATCTTAATGAGTTGATTTGAGAAGTTTTTTTCTTTTAAAATTAATACTTTTGAATTAAAAAATGAAATGATAATACACTAGAAAAAAACACAACAGGATTTTCAATAATTTGAAATTTGAAACCTATTTTTAATTTTTCTGTTAATATTTTTTGGTTTATTCATTTTTTATGTTATTGGATATTTGTGTTCTTTTTTTTTTGTATTACCTTATTTCTAAATTCAAATTTTTTTTTTTTTTTAAAGAATTATGCTTTTCTTTTATCTTTTGATCTTATTATTATTCATTTACTTGTTTTATTGTTTTTTTTTGTAAATCTCTTACAACACTTACTATATTATTATTAGATTTTTTATCTTTTCATTGAATCCTTCCTTTTTTTTTGTGAAAGACAAATGACTCATGAGTATTATGACCATTTTGTAAATAGATTTATTATTGAAATTGTTATTAAAAAGAAAACCAAACTTATCTTGTAGTAAAATTATCAAAAGACAGTAAATTTTTATGGGCACTGTAAATTAATGAAGAATACATAAATCACATGCTACTTATATACGATTCAGGAACATTAAAATTTCAACCGGTTACACCGGTTTAAGTTAAATATTTGTTATATACTCTATTAATCTATATCTTTAATTAACAATAACCAATGGATAAGTAGAAGATCAAATCAACTCCATTTTACATTCGTAATGACCAGCCATCTAATGTGCGGCTCAATTTTATTTATTTATTTTTCGTTAAAAGAGATCAAGTCAACACAGACTGTTAATTTATGATCAACTATTACACTATATTCAATGATGATAATTAATCCAGCCATTAATGTCTCAATCTAATAAATACATATAAAGAATTAAAAATGGCAGTGTATTAATGTAGACAAATTGTAACTAAAAAAGAAAATCAGTTAATATTACCACCAAAACCCGCCCCTTAATTATATTTTTTGAAAACGGTTAGACTCAGTTTACAATAAACTCCTTGTAAATAGGTTCCATTCTCTCTTTATCTCTTTAATTAATAAGTTCTGCAGTTTTTCTTTAACTATTCTAATTTCTTTTCTTTCAAATATCTTTTTTAATATCATTATTTTTGTATACCAATATCTAATACAGTTAGCTAATATACGCTAATTCACACACATACATGCAACAATAATAACAAGAACAAGTTATGACTACAAAGAAAAAAGATAGTTTAATAAGAAAATTCACTGCATATGTTCATCCCCCCGTTACACGGTCGGAATCAAATAGTGGATTCATATTCGGTGAAAGTGGACAAGATGGTATCACATTGAGTCATGGGCATATTGAAAATAAAAATACATTCGAAGTTCCACTAGACAAAATTAACAAACAAATAATTCAACAAGAAGATATCATTAATAAAAGAAAACAAGCAGAAAAGGCAAAAAACAAGAAAGCTTCATCTAATAAATCAACTGAAAATTCAAGTGATTTTAAAGAATTAGTCACTTTATTTAAGGTCTTATTAAGATTGTGCTACTCATTCTGCATGTATATATATCACCTCGATTTATTTATCGATATTAAAAGAGCCGACACAAATGCCCCATTGAGACTACACATCCCCACATTGGTGACATTCTTAGGATTTTGTTACTTGCTGTCTTCTTCTATGTTTGGATCTAAACCTATAACAAATGTTCCAATGAATGCAACCCCTTACATAACTACTCCAAGTTCACCATTCCAGACTACAACTAAATCACCAAATGAGGGATTATTCCATTTCTTGTTGGTAACTGGTATTTGCTTGTTTCTATTTTTCTGCTTCTCAGAGGGAAACACAACCAAAAAAACTCCTTCAAATGCTCCACATGTTAATCTTAAAGCAGATTTGTTACCTAAACCAAGAAAAATTTACCCTAATGGTTCTCCATTTGAAGATGATGCTCAAATAATTGACCTAGATGGTCGTAAAGTTGTAGCTAAGATGCAACCAAATGACCCAATGCCACCAGTAAGATCACAATCATCACCTGGACCTCGTTCACAAATTTCTCGCCTAATGGACCCCAAAAGAGAAACACACCATTTCAAAATCAGAAATACACCAAGACGTACTAGTACAGAATATCCTAAACCAAGACTCGTTAATACTGCTCTCAATGGTTCATTCGAGAAACTTCCTGGTGATTCTCAAAAAGATGAAACCAAAAAAGAACAAGAACTCTATAACCTATTCAACAATACGCGTAGAGCAGAGATTTTAAACTCATTTGATTAAGCTAAATTTGTCTATCCTTTTTTATTATTATCACTTTTACTAAATATTTCACAACTCTTCATTTCTAAGAACATTTTAACCCTTTTTTATTTATTGCATTTGCTTTTTTACTGACCCCCTTTTTTTTATATCTAATCTAATGAGACAATTTTGTTTAATATTTACAAGTAAATTTATATAGTAGTTATACAAGTGTAAAATTTAGTCCAAATTATCATAATCGAATAACTTTATTTGAAATCTTCCCATTTCAGTCTTGAATGGTTCATTATTATCAATAACATCTTTCTCTTGACTACGAATATTCGGTTTAGCTCTATTCACTTTCCAACCTAATGACTTGGCCAATCCTAACAATCCATCTTGATCTGTTGAAGGAGTTAAATCAAAATATTCAGTCAATTTGTTAAACATTAAATTAGCCTCATAATCATTATTAGTAGATAACAACGATCTTATCAATGCAGCATAACCAAATGGTAATATATTGAACCCAGAATACTCTTTAAACTCTTCAGTGAATTCTTGGTACCCCTTCATTGGATTAAGCATAGACATCGCTAAGAAATGGTTAGATATCATGACCCCACGAATGTACTTACTATATAGTATTGGCTTACCAACTTCTGATTCAGCCTTCTTCAATGTAGGATATAAGAATCTCAACAATTCTGTATTATGATTTAAACCAACTCCACTGAATGCATAAATACATTCTAATTGTTCACCAGGATGAGTCTTCAAAAATGTTATATATTTCTCAAATAAATTCTTGTATTCATTGGTCTCAAGTTCATTCCCTTCAAACAAACGACTATAAAGTAATTTGACACCCAAATCTAAATCCTTATATGCATCCACATTAGCTGCCAATTGAGATTCCTTGACATTCACCAATTTCCGCCATTCTTCAGTACTAGCTGGAACATTATATTTTTGTGGGAGCCCCAAATCCACTAACACATTTTCTGCAAACTTAGGATAATACAAAAATAAATATCCAATGAAAGATTTTGGATTCACATCACGGGGAATCTCTGACTCCATAATATAATGTTGTAAAGCGTTAGAGTGTATATTTGAAAACCATTTTTGTCCTAGTATAGATCCATTAAAGTCAGCTTCAATTTCATCAACCATACTTTGCAAGAATTCCACATAATTCATTGATTTTTGGTCTTTCATAGAGATATACAAAAAGTCAGGAGAATAACCTTTGAATATTTCCTCCAGCTTATGCATAATCTGATACACACGAACAGTGTCACCCATGAAATAAGAATATGTGTTGTAAAGGAATTGAGTTTCAGATCGAAGATCCCATTTTAAACATCGTTCACATAATTTTGCAATTATGTTAATATGATAATTGTCTCTCAAATTGTTTATCTCTTCATATGTGAATGGTTCTTTGAAGGCAGAAAATAGATCTTTTCTTTCTTTTGTATTAGGTTCACGTCCTCTAAATAATGGGAAATAGATAGCCATGAAATGTCCAGAATTTTTATATTTACGGAAAGTGTCTCCAAAACAATTCACTGCAAGATGACTTGCAGGAAAATAGTATTGATATCTTACCAACATACTCAGTAGCCAAGTTTTATTTTGACTATCTTGAATCTTAGAGAACATGTCATCGAAGGCAGAACTGAATTTTGGAGACACCAGATTAAATCGTAAAAATTGATCTTCCTTTTTGTATTTCTTCAAGAGTTCTTGAATTTTCGTTTTATCATCATTTGTGATTTCTGCTTTATTGACCATTTCAGTTAACTCACTAAGAATCTCATAAGCCTTAATAGGAATATGTTCATAAAGGTCACCAACGGGTTTGATACTTTGAATGAATAAATCCAATTCATTATATTGCTCTGAGGATAATGTAGTAGACCCCTTCTCTCGCAAATATTTCAATATGTACCGGAAATAGACCAATTCAGCAAAATTTCTTGGTTTTCCATTGACTATGAACTTAAACAAGTCTATGAAAGTTTGTGCTTCCATATAACAGGTAACTGTGTCAGAGTCACTAGATGATACGGGACATGTTTTAGAATTCCTCAAGCGGAACCCAAATTGGTGCCAAACCCTAGGAAGGTAATCCTTCAAGTAAGATATAACGAGATCTAAATCTGGATTGTTTTCAAGTAATCTTGACAACACATAATTATGCCATATGTGGGAATATCCATGGGAAAACAAAGTCAAATCAGTTTGATCTAATGCATCGGCGAATACTTTACAAACACCAGCTATCGATGACACCTTATTGGTGTCATGAATCTTTCTAATTTCATCATGAGATATCGCATGGCTAGGGTCAGATAATTTGTTTAACATGATTTGAAAAGAAGGGAACCTACTGATAAATGCCCTATCAGAGACATTGAATAAGAAGGGACAAATCAAGCCAGCATCAGAGGGTCTCGATTTAATTTTACAATCTCTAACATTCATACGTAAAGCTTCAACATACTCCACAGGGAGCACTTGTCTCAACACTTCCATTTCAAATTTTTCCTTTTTCAATTCTGATGGGAAAGGTGTCTTGTTCTGTATATGTGTAAACTGAACCAATTCAGCCAACTTATGGACAAGTTTATGCTCTGTGAAAATAATTCCTGAACCCTTCAAATACTTAAATAATGTAGGCCATTTATCCATTGGGACTATCTTCAACATTTCAAGAAGCAGGCTATCACGTAAGATTGATTTATGGGTAATTTTATTTGTCTCTTGTTCAGTTTTCAAAAACTCTAACAACCGTTTATCATCACCAGATTCTATTACTTGATTAATGATAGCATCACCGGGTGATATAGACAACAATGAAACCATTTTTAAATCTGATATTGCTTTTTTAAACTTGTGATGCTTTAACATAAATTCCACCAAGGGACCAAGAAATGGTTCAAAGATAAAGTAATCAGTATAAAATTTATTCTTAAATGCTTCAAATTCTTTCAACTGACCCTCTTTATCAAGTGATTTCAATGGCAGGGATAACTCAAATAATCTAGTAGCAGATGAATTGTGAAGATACATGGTATCACATATCAAGTGATCAAATTTAGTTGGGAATGATTCCTCTTTTGGATATTTTGGGAAAAACATGTCCAAAACTGGTCTAGATCTAGGCAAGAAATGATAGACATACTCATAGAACAATTGTTCCTTATCCTTCTGTTTGAGTAGTGCATCTATGATGTAATTATGGAAATTATTAAGTAAGTAATATGATATCTCTGTGTGTGGTGTGGAATCTATAAATTTTGAAATATCATCTAATGATTGCAGATCAGTTAGCAATGATGTATCACCAAATTGATTAAAATGTAAATCTAATATAAGTTTAACCTCTTTATAATCTGATGATTGATTATCCATTTGGCTTTCCAGAATATCCAAACATTGATATGCTGCAGATTTGTTTTGGAATGGTATGAAGACATCTAATGCTATTGTCTTGACAATTTCAGGAGGGTAAAACTTTTTAATACTTTTGATCATTTTCTCAGTTAATGGATCCAGGATATTATAAGTTTTCCGTTGTGATCGAGCAATACACAGAGCCAATACAGTTTTTTCTTCGATTGTACCTAGCTTCAACACTTCTTTGAACTGACTTATGGATTTATCATTTAATATCTTCTTTCTTGCTTTATCCATTAGTAGAGTAAAAGTAACCCCAGGTGGCAGAATATGCCTTGGAGTATCTTCGGGTGGTTCCCTCTTGGCCACACGTTTAGTTTTCTTAGGTTCTTCAAACTTCTTTGGAAGCCCCTTATTAAAGCCTCCAACCTTCGTAGAACTTTTAGGTTTCTTTGCTTTCTTTTGTTTCTTGGAGACATAATAATTCCGTTGTTGAATATTGATTGTAGCTAACCGATGAGGAGAGAGTATACCCACAGAATTGATCCTCGTTATCGTTTGTGCTGTTCTGGGTAACACCAGAGGTGACCTTCTATATCGTATATGTGAAAGCATCGTAATCCAGCTTTATTACCGCTGAACTGTGGTTGCTCAAAGAGTAAATACATGAGAGAGTTCAAGTAACCTCAATTTATGAAGATGCATGGTACAAAAAATTATTTAAAAAAGATTTGCAGATTTCCAATACGAAGAGCAAAGGAGTTTTGTACAAATGAGCCTATTCCATGGTAATGGGAAGGAAGATGATTAATGTAAGGACAAGGACTACCATAGTAGCTCTATAGAGATCCATGTGAAAGGGAATAAAAAAGTCTAGAGATAAGATACTTTTAATGTTACATTATTTTATCAAGGTACAATTAAAAGAGCCGTATTTTTTATATTATAATATATAAGAAAAAAAGTAATGGGTGATAGGAGATGGTACTGAAATCAATGATGAATCTGAACCAATGACGAATAATGATTAAATGAAAAATATTGAAGTTTCATAAGGTGGGTAGGCGAAAACTTCAAATTTTCAAAGATTAAAATTAGATGGATGATGATGGATAATTCATAATACAAGATGTTGGATATAATGTTTTTTTTTATATTATTATTGACATTGGATGGATGAAGGGGATAGAGAGAATGGTTATTAGATTTATAAAGTTTCAGTTGGGATTTCGAAAACAACTTGCTTACCAGTCAACTTTTGGTAGACAGATTGGAAAGAGTCTAACTTGTAATCGATGTTGGAAGAATCCTTGGAGTCTAACAAGACCTTAGCGATCTTGTTACCACCAACCAAGTATCTAACTCTCTTACCGACAATTTCAGTTGGGAAGACTAAGTCTTCCAAGATCTTGTCGTGAACAGAAGTTAAAGTTCTAGATCTTGGTCTCTTTTGACCAACTCTAGAAGTTCTACCTGGCTTTGGTAAGATTCTTCTTTCAGCCAAGAAGACAACGTGTCTATCTGGGAACTTCTTTTCTAATTCTCTAGTTAATCTGGTTTGAACCTTGTGGAAACCAGCTAATAGTGGAACTGGGACAAAAACGGCAATAGCCTTTTTGTTACCCGAAACCTCAATCTCCTTGATTGACTTGAATTGTAATGGTCTCAAGTCAGACTTTAAGTCAGGAGAGTTGGCTTCTAAATCAACTAAAGCTTGAGCAACTTGTAATTCTAATTCGGTTGGTTCAGTGGATAAAACCTTGGATGCGGCAGACATTGTATATATGTTGTTATGTGTTAAGCAAGAACAAGTATGTTAGTTAAACAAGAATTATCAAGATAATACAAAGTTTTTTCAATGAAAATTAAGGTGAAAAAAAAAAGAGAACCAACCCAACCCAGAGTACCGTACCCACAATACCCACAGTAACTCTCTCGTCCATAGTTAACAAAAAATTTGAAAAAAATTTGTTGTTTTAACCGATAATGAAAAATGACAGAAAACAGAGAGGGAGAATATATGTAGCGCGAGTAAATCGAGAAGAAGGGTTAACATAACCCTATCATCAAAGCACGTGTTTATCATGTGACCATACTCACGTGCGAAATTCACACAATATTTTTTTTGGCCCCTCGGTTACCCCCCATTTAAATTATAGAGCCTCAGAGCCGCTAATATGCCGAATTCGGTATTCCTCTCTTTACAGCATTGTTGGAGAAAAGAGAGAAAAAAAATTATTACAACCAGTCATTCCCCAGAGATGGATATTACTCTTCTTTAAATGTTTAGTAATAATTGTATACGTTTATTTAAAACACGTTTATATTCAACAACAGTTACAATTAAAAAAATGGCAGATTTAGTTGAACAATCAAAAAAATTATCAGCTTATAAGGCAGTTGATGAAAATTTAAAACCAAACCATAAAATCTTAGGTATAGGATCTGGATCTACAGTGGTTTACGTCGCTGAACGTATTGGTCAATTATCAAATAAATCCCAATTTACTTGTATTCCAACTGGATTTCAATCAAAGCAATTGATCATTGATAATGGATTAAAATTAGGTTCATTAGAAGAATACCCAGAAATTGATATCGCATTTGATGGTGCCGATGAGATTGATTCTCAATTAAATTGTATTAAAGGTGGTGGTGCTTGTCTTTTACAAGAAAAACTTGTCGCCGATTCTGCTTCAAATTTTGTTATCGTCGCTGATTATAGAAAGAACACTGGTGTCTTAGGTAAATCATGGAAAAAGGGTGTCCCATTAGAAGTTGTCCCAGGTGCCTACACTAAAATTTTAAGAGAATTAAAAAAATTAGGTGGTAATCCAACTTTAAGATCTGGTTTACCATCAAAGGCCGGTCCATGTGTCACCGATAATGGTAATTTCATTATTGATTGTGATTTCGATGAAATTCCAGCTAATAAAGTTAAAGAATTAAATGATAAAATTACTGCCATGGTTGGTATTGTCGAAACTGGATTATTCGTTAACATGGCTAAAAAGGCTTACATCGGTAATGAAGATGGCTCTGTTGCCACTTTGACTGTTTAATAACTCTCTCTCTCTACCTTTAAAATATGAATGACTTTAATAGATTAAATATGATCACAATGTAAAATTATGAACACAAGAAGAAATTATAAAGAAGAGTAAACTACTTAAAAGAAAAAAAAGCATTAAAGCAAAGAAACGAGGAAAAAAACATAAGACAAAAAGAGATAAGAACAAAAAGGGAGTGTAAAACAGTGGGAATAAAGAGAGAACTAGAAATGTAGGTAGCTTGTATACCTGCTAAAGCTAATAAAAACACAATTAAAGAATGTAAACCAGTTTAATACAAATTGCTTTTTTTTTTTTTTAGATTTTTTGGATTTATTTTTATTTTGGTAAGGTTGAAGTAATCCAACTCAAGACTTCAGTTAATCCAGTACCATTGATAGCGATAGTTGGAATGACACACCATTTATGATCAGTAATATTTTCTAATTCCAATTTTTCAATGATTTCTTTAGCCTTCAATGAACCATCTAAATCTTGTTTATTAGCTAACACAGCTAATAAACAACCTTTCAATTCTTTATCATTGATAACTCTATACAATTCTTTCTTAGCACTTTCAATTCTATCTCTATCAGCAGAATCAATGACAAAGATAAGAGCATCAGTACCAGAGAAATAATGTCTCCAAAGAGCTCTAATTCTTTCTTGTCCACCGACATCCCAAGTATTCATTATTAAATTCTTATATCTAATAGTTTCAACATTGAAACCAACAGTAGGCACAGTTTGTTCAGTTTTACCTAATTTCAATTTGTATAAAATGGCTAAAATGGAAAATGAATTTATGTTAGTAACAAAAAAAATTAAGACAAATACATCATTTCAAGATTTAATACTTACTTGTTTTACCTGCATTATCTAATCCAAGCATGAGCATTCTCATTTCTCTATTCTTAGAGCCCTAATAAAATAATAATATAAATGTGATATGTTAGTATTTAAAGTCTTATGCATCTCGATGATAAAAATTCTAGGGTTCAACATGGACATACAAATAATTTTGAAATTGTTCCACCCATTATGTGTATTTATTTTAGTAATATGTGTATTTGAAAGGGAAGGGTATCTGATATGTGAATACGTAAGAAGAGTGTGTGTATTGGAAGGGAACCGGTAATTTTTCTATTTTCTGATAAAACAAAAACAACAACAGAGACAAAGGAATGAATGAATGAAAATGATGAAACTTTCAAAAAATTGTAACAGTAAACTTAATAGTTATTGAATGTATAATCAAAGACACGTAAAAAGAATATATATGTAAATTAAAATTAAGAGTTCGTTGAAAGAAAAGGAGGTAAAACTTCAATAAAACATATATATACACGCCATAACTAAAATTGTTCAATTTTTTTAAATTAATTTTTAAACTAAATCGCCCCGTATATTATATAATTTTGGTTTCTTTTTTTATTCTATTTATTTTACGATTTTGGGTTTTTGACCTCCCTATCTAATTGTCCATTTTAAGATTTGGTCTTATGTCTCTTAAATGGAACCCCAAGGTTGAATTCCAATGCGTATGCATATATAATATAAGCTGTATTAGACGTGTCTCTTATTAATTTTTTTTTCATTAAATGCCAGTGCTATTTGCTATATATACACTTTTGGTTTTAGTGCTAAATCTTGTCTTCAAAATGTTTCAGATTTTCTTTTTTTTGCTTTTCAAACCTAGTAAATATCTATCATTATATTTCATTGTATATATTACCTTCATCTTAATCCCTTTCATGTTGGTAGACAGATAACAGAACTACTCACTGTACAGTGCGATCATACTTAAGAACCGCCGCCTCATAAAAATGACAGTCGCGTCCATTGAGACGGTAAATTAGTTGAATCTGGCTATAGTCGCCGGACCGGCTAGAAAATAATAACTAGGGTATATATACGAAAAGTGACGTAAATTGGGATCTAGTCTAGTTGAGAATGGCATAAATAATAGTGATTAAGATAAATTGAATATATGGTGTGCTTTCGGAAATCGAATCTCGATGTTAGAACAGGCTGCAGGGTCAAACAAGACTACAGATCTCACTATTTGTGTTTATGTTTGTTTGCCATTGGCAGGGGTATACCAAGTGAAGATTAATAAACGGGATATTCCTCTGTATAACCTAGAATACATTTATAATTAACACAATATGGTTTAGTGGGTTAGCCATAGGATCTATAATATGTGATATATAACAGAGCATGTCACCGACTTACCCCATACGTCAATTGACACATACAGAGATCATGGCAGATTTCTTTTAATTAAATAGGTTTTAGTGGTTCCCACTTATACTTAAGATACTAATTAGGGTATCACACTCCTTTATATACCCACACCAATATTGACATAAACATTGCGCTGTATTTACAAAACAATATGGAAACAGTATATACAAAGCAAATAGAAAAACCCGAATAACTACTACACAGGTCAGAAATTCCCTTGTTATCGCTTGGAAAATATCACCTAATTAGGAAATTCTTTCGTTATCACACTTCAATGATTGAAAACTACTACCTTACTCCTTTGTCCTATCCGATGTGTGTGTATAATACACCCATAGTAAGCCGTCTGGAACTTGTGTCCTTGAACGGTTATTTATTTGATGGAAAGATGATGTGGAATTTAATTTTGAATCAGGAGGAGTTTAAATATACATCCAAAAGACTTTTGATCTTTTAATCTTACTGGCTACAATTAGTTTTCTTTTTATATCTCTTTCTTTTCATATATATTAAATCATACTACATACAATGGGTGTTATAGTTGAAGATCAATTATCCTCAACCTCTAAGGATACTACGGAATCCGGTGGGTTTGTCAAGACTTACAGTTTACCAATCTTGATATTAATCGTGTTAGCACTATTAGGTAACTACATCAGAACAACTTTACTTACTAAGAAACAAAATAAGGCTTATTTAAAGGACTACACTAAATTGGTCGCTCCAGCTAAGGCTAATAACAAGAACCGGAAATATGGTACTTGGACACCAGAAACTTTTACTTACCCACCTGTGGAAGAATATAAGGATTGGTCAATCGATACTTTTAGACCTATTCCATATAGAGCTTTTAAACATACATATTTTATCACTATGGGTATCAGATCTATGGATTTCAATAGTTGGATTGAACTAGATAATGAATGGCCAAAATACCATCAACGTAAGGTTGAACGGTTAGCAGAAAAGGGTACCGAATTATACGGAACATTACCTGAAGCTTGGGATGCTGCCATTGAAACTTTAATGGAATTTAGAGAATATTTACCAAAAAGATATCCAAGTTTATTCCAAAAAACTGATAAGGGGATTAACAATTTGTATACCGGTGAAGTTTTCGAATTTGTCGATATTCCAAAGAGTGAATTTAAACAAGATCCAATGTTAATGGCTTCCATGATGACTCAAGATGATTTGGCCATTATGGTGGAAAATGAAAAGGGTGAATATTGTTTAAAAGGTGGTTCAATCATGCTAGCTGGATTCTGGCGGTTAAGAGATAAATTGAACTTACCATTAGCTGAAATTCACACTCATGCTGATGTTCCTAAGTATAATGAAAAATTGAAGTCAGGAATGGAGAAATTTTTCATTCGTTTAGCTCCAGATAAACCAGTTGTGCGGAATAATTACTTCATTCAAACTGATGATGATATTGCTTGGTCTCATTCTATCGGTGATGAAGACAACGATGTTATTGGTTGGTATACAGCTGATGCAGCTACTGATATTAGAAAGATTTATTTTAGATCTGAAAGACAATCAGTGAGAAGATTACCAAAGACTGGTAATATAATATTCACAATTAGAACTTATTTCTTACCAGTTACTGAAATGTGTAAAGAACCATACGTGCCTAGACGGTTATTGAATGGTATTCTAAGTTGGGAACCATGTGTTCAAGATTACAGAGGTTACACTAAATTCAAGGATGTTTTATTACCATACTTAGAAGAAAAGGCTAAAGAACAAGAAGCAGCTGGATATACCATGGAATCAGAACCAAACAATTATCCAATGTAAAACTTTGTGTGCTACCAAATCCCTTTTTTTTTCTTTGCTTTTTTCACCTTGTTTTTAGTTTCGAATTTTCCCCATTTTTTCTTTATTTTATTCGTTGATATTTTCAATTCTATGGCTTTTGTTATTCTAACCCTTTCTTTTGTCTTTTGATATTTATTTGGATACTACGTTTTTATATTTATTTTTTTTCTTTTTTACAAAACAATACTAATTTTTACAATTTTTACAAAAACAATTTTTTCAAGAAAAGAAAAAAAAAAGTATATATATAAGATGTATTAAAAAAACCTCGAGCGGATGTATATAAGACTGTATCAACAAAGTAAAGAGAAAAGAAAGGAACAAAAATAGAAAAAATTAAACAAGCAAGATCAGGAATTTCTGTCTAGTTGTAGAAATAATGAAATAAGGTAATGAAAAAGAAAAGATTGAAGAAACTTGAAAACAAAATTCTTTTTTTTGCTTTTTTTAAGTGAATTTGACTTGTTTGATATATTTTTTTCTGTATCTTTTTTTTTTGTAATTGGATATCGATGATGTAAGAAAAAGGGTAAAAGGGGAACATTAAAAACTATATATAGGACATTAAAAATTGGGGGTAAAGTGGAAGAAAGGGGGGTCATTGTAAATTAAGGAAGCGATAGAAAGCGAGTTGGGAAAAGTTGTGATGATGATGATCTTCTAATTTTCATAATATTCAACATGCTTCTTAGCATAATCCATAGCATCATTAACTTGTTGATTATTTAAACCATGTCTAAATCTCAAGTGTCTAGTCAACGCATCACAACGAGAGAATGTCTTGTTACTCATGAATTGACCATCACCTGCAGCAGAAGATTTAGCCTTCTTAGTGTTATGAGAATTAGCCACGTTAGCATTAGAATTATCTAATGAGAAATTAGAAGATCTGTAATCTGTATTTAAGACGATTTCATTATTGGAATCCAAATTGTTACGTCTTCTCAAATCATCTTCACAGAACATACATCTATAATATGATCTCTTTGGAGCGTGGATTGTATTTTGATGTCTAATCAAATCGTATGGTCTAGAAAATTTCTTGTGACATGGTAAGCCAGTTTTTGGATTGTTAATTAAACAAATGTGTTCTTCGGTACCATCTTCATTCTTTGACACTCTTTGCAAGTGACCCATGTTGTCTTGATCCTGTTGGTGGTGTTGTTCCAATTTGGATTCCTTAGAAGGCACTGGTGAGACTCTCTTTGAAACTCTTGGTTTACGAAGAGTAGTCATAGATGGAATTTCAGGTTGAGGAGATCTCTTAGTGTTAACCAAGGTAGGCTTTTGACCAGAGAGAACACTTTCACGTCTTTGTTCAAATGCAGGAGTGTACAATTCATCAGATGCATCAGATAAATCATCATCATCATCTTCGTCTTCCTCAGCAAACACAGCATTATTATCTGGCATCCCCATGGAGATATCTGGTCTCTCTTCAAAATGAACTGGGAATAATCCATTTTGCACTAATCTTGGATTTATCGTAGTATTAGGCACCGTCAAAGAATAAATTGAATTTAAATCCTTTTCATTGGTATCCGGTGACATAAAATAATCCTCTTCAGCTTCTTCATTATCGGCAGCTCCAAAACTTGATTCACTACTCAAATCATCTAAATCCATTTCCATGTCATCTAATTTATTAGCGGTATCATCATCTTCTTCTTCATCATCAGTGAATTCATCATCATCGACATAAAAGTCATTTTTGAATATATTTAATTCATTTGATTGAGGTAAATTCTTAGCAGCAATTTCCCATTGAAGGATTTCTGGCAAGTATTGTTGTTGTTCTGAAGTTGGATCAAATATTATGTAATTGTCTTGAGGGACAACCATGACATCTGGTTCTCTTGTTTGATGATGTTGGTGTTGGTTATGCTGCGTTGGAGCAGTTATAGACTTTGGATTTATTTCGTTGGCAGTGTTATTGTTGTTGGTATCGTGATTTGCTCTAGTAAAACTATTTTGGGAATCACTTCTAGTGCCAGCACCATAGATATAATTATTAGCCTGTAAATCATCAGGGAACATGGAGTTAGAGTATAATGATGGATTAGCGTAAGAGTTATAGATGTTATCCATATTTTGAGAGGGCAAATCAGTGTCTTGAGTGAAATGATTAGAGTATTGTTGTTGTTGAGGAGGTTGTATTTGCACTGGAGAGCGCATCACTTCATCCAAATGAGGCACAGATTCTTGAGAACCATTCAAGTGAAGATATTGAGCTAAATCAATGTTACTCGAATTTGATCCTTGATCGGAATTAGTGTGACGATATGAATTGGAAGGATGAGGGTGAGAGTGACCGTGAGAGTTTGGTAAGCTATATAATTCGTCTTCCATGATGTCAGTTAGAGTACGTTTCAAAGTAGAGATCATTGGAGTATCAGATGAATCAGATATAGGATTGTTAAAAGTGTTGTATAAAGGTATGTTGTGAGTTGTTTTTGTTGGGTATTTGTGAAACGTAATTTGTGTATTTAGTTTCTTTTTTTTTTGTAGTTGGTATTCTGTTTTTTTTTTTTGTGTGTTTGTAGATTTTTTATTTATTTAATTAAATAAGAGTATTAATCTAAATAAGAGTAGTAAATTGATGTGTAGTAATATACCGAATCTAATTGAAACGATTTGTTAATAAATGTATAAAAGTATTAAATTATAATTACTAATAATAATAAAATAAGGAATCTTTGTTTGTTTTATACTCTTTTCCTTGTTTCGCATTTCGCGCGAAGCGATATCGGTGATACAGCTAGACTCATTCAAGTTTAACTGTGGATTTTATGGCTTGTTACAGCCGAAGTGTGATGAATATTTAATTCGCGGGCTGAGTTATCAATGGGTGGTGTAGCTGGTGATAGATTGGTGTACCATTTAATAAGTATACGGGGCTAAAAAGTCTATCCCCGGTATAAAAGTGGGGACCCTCGTATGACTAATACATATTACTTTTATAATATAGCATGTGTTGCAGAACACACGTATTAATTACTTACACTGTTACAATTATTAAAACCATTTATTATACTTCCACCTTGTCATATTTTAAATAGTTTAATAACTTAGTTTAAAGTATTTATAACGGAGCCAAATTAATTAAATATACTTGTCCTTAAGTCGGTATTCCTATAATCACAATAGACGTCATCATAATAGCTCTTCTAGAATGATCCACTCTTCGTCTAAGCCGCAATAATCTATAAATATCCGTAAGCGAAAGTTTGATTATGTAATTAAAACACCGGGATACCGATATAGATATATAGTCGCGTTGATAAAATATTTTGCGTCGATATGGTTACGGTGCACTGCTTCATTGGGTAAACACGAATTTAAAAATTCAGACACGGTATGTTTAGGGAGAAGGATCAACTATCTTTTCCTATTAATATAGCTCTATATATACCAATCATGCCAGCGTTAAAAGTACCAGTGACTCATGGGAACCATCCCGCTGATGCATTATCCAATTTAATAGATGAAGAATCTCGTATTCAATTATTGAGAACTCCGGCAATGCTGTTGATTGAACAACCAAGAAATTTAACTAAATTAAATGAATTCAGAGATAACCCTAAATATGCATTCATAGTGCAATGGTTATACTTATTGAAACATGTCATCAAATTTGCTGACGCATTTGATGTGGAAAACTTGGAAGAAGAATTAATCGGTGTGGCAACACCAGTTTTCTTGAATTCATTTAAAGTGAAATTGATCCAATATTTGACTAACCATAAAATGGAATTCATCGATGTAGAATTCACTGAACAAATTAATTTAATATTTGGTACTCAAGATGAAGATTACATCGAATTTAATAACCTAGACATCAATGAACAATTGAATATCCTATACGATTTAATTGAATTATCAGACTACAAATCACCAGATAATTTCCGCAAGAATGTCGATAAATTCGTGAAACCACAGGAAGACCTCCGTTTGGAACCATTATTTGTGGTGAACCATGGTAACACTAAAGAAGAATGGTTCATTCCAGAGGATGCTCGGTTATATTACCGTAAAACTACTTACCCAACTTTTAACATTCCAAAGACTAGAAAGGATTTCAATTCTAAAAATCAAGATCCATTACAGGTGATCCCACAGATAGAACCATCAAAATCAATTTGGCAATGTCTCACTGTGGGGATTTACAAATTTGATGAATTCTTGAAAGATTTGAAGAAAAAGGCTGGTAGCAAGAAAACTTCTAACGATTATAAACTTTACAATAAATTAGTGGAAGAATACGATAGAGTTCTACAACATGATATGAAGAAACGGAAGCAAGCACTTGCGAGAAAGAGAGAAATTCAAATGCAATCTCTGATGGCTAACAGAAAACGGTCTTCTAGAATTGAAGCTAAGGAAAGACAACGTCAAGAAGATGAAGAAAAACGTCAAGAAGAAATGGAACGGTTACGTGAACAAGCTGCTGAAATGAGAGCCATCAAGAGAATGAAACTTAAAGAACAAACATACAGAAATGCATCAAGTGCTTCAAGATCAGAATCACCTGCTGTAACGGAGACCCGTGAGGAAAGATTAAAGAATCGGTTACTGGGGACTAAACGGAAACCGGTTATTATAGATACTGAAGAACCAGATCATTGGAATTTTGATTGCCCTTGTGGAATTAAACAAAGGGATTACGATGATGGGACTAAATTAATTGAATGTGATGGATGTGATAGATGGCAACATTTTAATTGTCAACCACAATCAATTCAAGATAAAATTAATGCAGAAACTAGTGATTATAAATTTAATTGTTCTAATTGTGTGAAACTTGAACAAGAAAATGCCACTGCTGCTACTGCTGCTGCTGCCGCCGCTGTTGCTACTACTACTACTGTTATTCCTCCTTCTACTGCTCCCGTTGATTTAGTTGCCATCGCTGGTGCTGCCACAATCGTCTCCGAGACTGCTCCGGTGGAACCACCAAAAGTTGAAAGTGTGGAACCATCAGCGCCAGCTACCGTCCCAGAACTGGCCTCTGTCGCCCCTGTTGTTGCAACTCCAACACCGGTTGAAACTGTTGTTGCTCCTGCTCCAGTGGAATTTGCTCCACCTGCACCTTCTGCCCCACCTGCTCCATCTGCACCATCTGCTCCATTATAATCCTGTATTTCACCCTACCATTAGATTTGTATACTACATATTAAAAAAATATAAAATAGTCATTTTTTCATAAAAAAAGGAAGCTACAAAATATAATATTAAAAGAAAGAACTATAAAGGAGAAAGAGAGAGAGAGAGAGTATAAAAGGAAGTATCATAAAAGGTAAAAAAAAAGGGATACAACTAAAAGGAAAAACAGCGTGATTAACATTAAACGATGAGAAAAGAAGATAATCATAACAATGACTTTGGAGCACCAAAGAATCTAGTCTTCTTCTTCTTTCTGTCACCATAGGTGCTACCCTTGTATTCATCTGGAATAGTAGTCTCAAAAGCGATTGAACTCGTTGTAAAGTCAATCTTAACTTCTGGTTCATTAGTCATTTCATAATTAATAAAATTAAACCAATACTCTTCAAATTCGGCATCAGACATTCCTTGAGACTTAACGGCCTTCAAATAATCGTGTAATTCATTCAATGATAATTCACGACCACCACGTCTATGTAATAACGACAAAGTGTATTCAGCTAATAAGTTCATCTTCTGTGACACTAAATCATCATGCTCACAAGTTTCCTTATTCGGCACTAGACCAAATCCGGAATCCCAAGGTCTATGGATTAGATATCCAGAATCACATCTAACTTTCCCATCTGCATAACACGTGGAATGGTCAGGACATGGTTCACAAGAGAAATTAATATTTGAATCTAAAGTTTGTTCAAATTTATGGATATAAGGTTCCAACCCATTTAATGATTCTTGAAGATTAGTTGGTAATTTATTCCAGAGATCCAGTTTTTGATTAGCTGGAGTGATACCACAGTAACCAGCATTGTTTTTCAATTCTCTGAATGTTAAACCACCAGTCAATAAGGATGTAGCTAGAAATATTAATGAAGGATACTTGAGTAACCTCCATAGAGATGATTTTTCTTTACTAGTGGCACCAGAAGAAGATGCGATGGCATGCTTCGTCTTGGATGGAGAATTGGACTTGGTAGTTGCCTTCTTAGGAGTCTTGTTAGATGGAGTTTTCTTAGGGGTGGTAGAAACCTTTTTAGGGGTAGCAACCTTCTTAGGAGTCGTAGACTTTTTAGGAGTTTTGATCTTTGCTGGTGGAGCCTTGATAACGGTGATATCACCGTTTTCAAGATCATCAATCAATTCATCCAATGCATCAGGAGCACTATTATCTTCAACATCTGTATTATCATCACTACTACTGTTGATTTCAAAAGTGTTTTTCAACTTTGCATCTGGACTATTAGATATTGGGAAATGTTTAATAGTTTGTTCATCATCTCTGAAGCTATCTGCAGAGATCTTTCTAGTTGGACCCTTCAAATGAGGAGGCTCTGACTTAACCAGCTGGGCATAATCCACCTTTTTGTTAGAAAGAGGGGTCGTAGTAGTGCTCTTGATAATTTTAGGAGCCGGTTGCTTCGTACGGGGAGTACTCTTAGTTGATGGTGGCAGTTCTAGTTTGCCCTTTAGGGGACTCACCTTACGGGATTCCACCACTGGAGAGCTTCCCTCTTGTTGATGCTTCTTGATAACCTTTAATGGAGATGGTGAGTGGTCAGAATCGGAGATATTACCATTGGTGGCGTGCTTAGAACGTTTGAGGATTTTCTTTGTACTGCGTGGGGTTTCCTCGATGTCTACAGCAGTACGTTTAGATGGAAGAGCCGATTTAGGAGATGTGGTACTGTGGTCAGATTGAAAAACATTATTATTGGAGAAAGATCTATTGTTTGAAACACTATCGTTTGCCCCTGCATTGTCAGCGATGAGGTTGATGATATCGTTTTCGTCATTGCTGGTGGTCGTGGTTGTTGTCTTAAGAACTTGTAAGTTTTCGATACCCTCACTGCTAGCCACACTAGCTTCAATATACTGTTCCAGAAGTTGTGCCGATTTGGATCCAATGTGTTCTTCGAAGAGTGACACTAACTCCGATTTCTTAGAACTACTAACGTAGTACACGTTATAATCAGTTAGTGCCGATCTCAAGTTGGCCATCGTCAATTTGGTTGGGTCAAATCCCGGTTGTAAGTATTCCTCTTTTTCGACCATTTGTGATGTGAAGCGTATTATCTGATTAAATAGAAGATATTTAAGTGGATCTAAGGAGAGATAAAATATAGCTAAATCGTTTGTTTACCCCCATAATTGTTTCAAAAAAACACAACAAGAATAAGGAACACGGTATACAATAATGGCAGATTACCTGGTAGTCGTTCCTTAACCAATTTCTGAAAATTTTTTCTTTTTTGATCAACATGGAAAAGGACCTGATAGTTGGAATAATTATGGTTAGAGATGATCTATTCTGGTTAATTATAACAATAGATATTGATTAATAGATATAATAAGATGTCTGATCCTAATCCTAATGATATCACCAATGGCATGCAAAATGTTAACCTAGGTGGAGGTCAACCACAACAACAAAGATTCGATGCCAATGCATCCCAATTTGTGCCAAATTTCTCTACTCCAGCATTTGTTCCAGGCCAACAACAAAGTTACGGCCAATATGGTGGCCAACAGCAAAGTTATGGCCAGTATGGTGGCCAACAACAAGGTTACAACAATAACAGAGGTGGCTACAACAACAACAGAGGTAGAGGTGGTTATAACAACAACAATAACAGAAATAACTTTAACAACAACTACAACAACAACTACAACAACACCGGTTACAACGGTTACAACAATAACAATTACAACAACGGTGGGTACAACAACAGCTATAACAACAACAGCTATAATAATACCGGTTACAACGGGTACAACAACAACAATTACAATAACTCCGGTTATGACTCGCAACAAGCCTACTCTGCCCCAGAGGAACCTGCTGCTCCTCAACAATTGAGTTTGGAAGACTACCAAAAGCAACAACAAGAGAAGGCAGCAAGTCTTAACACAAAGCCAAAGAAGACCTTGAAGTTGAACTTAAAATCTTCCACCATCAAGTTGCCAACCAAGAAGGTCGCTGATGAGAAGAAGGAAGAAACCAAGGAAGCCACCCCAGTTGCTAAGGAGGCTTCTGCTCCGGCTGCTGCTCTAACTGCTGTTCCAGCTCCAGCTAAGAAGGAAACCACTCCAGCCCCAGCTGCAGTTAAGAAGGAAACCACTCCGGCACCAGCTAAGAAGGAATCCACCCCTGCCAAGAAGGAGTCCACCCCAGCTGCTGCTGCTGCTGTTGCCACCTCTAGTGTTAACGCTGACTTGGCTGCTAAGGAACAAGCTGATATTATCGACCCTGCCGTTGTCAGTGATATGTTTGGTGGTAAAGACCACTTGTCCATCATCTTTATGGGTCACGTTGATGCTGGTAAATCCACCATGGGTGGTAACATTCTTTTCTTGACTGGTGCTGTCGATAAACGTACCGTGGAGAAGTATGAAAGAGAAGCCAAGGATGCTGGTAGACAAGGTTGGTACTTATCTTGGATCATGGATACCAACAAGGAAGAAAGAAATGACGGTAAGACCATCGAAGTTGGTAAGTCTTACTTCGAGACTGACAAGAGACGTTACACAATCTTGGATGCTCCAGGTCATAAATTGTACATCTCCGAAATGATCGGTGGTGCTTCCCAGGCTGATGTTGGTGTCTTGGTCATCTCTGCTAGAAAGGGTGAATATGAAGCCGGTTTCGAAAGAGGTGGTCAATCCAGAGAACACGCTATGTTAGCAAAGACTCAAGGTGTCAACAAGCTTGTTGTGGTCATCAACAAGATGGATGATGCAACTGTGGCCTGGTCCAAGGAAAGATATGATGAATGTATTGGTAAGTTAACTCAATATTTGAAGGCTATTGGATTCCAAAAGGATGACTTTGTCTTCATGCCAGTCTCAGGTTACACTGGTGCCGGGTTGAAAGAACGTGTCAGCAGTACAGATTGCCCATGGTACACTGGTCCATCTCTTTTGGAGTATTTGGATAACATGCCATTGGCTGATAGAAAGATTAACGACCCATTCATGTTACCTATCTCTGGTAAGATGAAGGACTTGGGTACTGTTATCGAGGGTAAGATTGAATCTGGTCACGTTAAGAAGGGCCAACAATTGTTGATTATGCCAAACAAGGTGACTGTCGAAGTGTTAACCATTTATAATGAAACTGAAGCCGAAGCTGATACTGCTTTCTGTGGTGAACAAGTGAGATTGAAGATCAAGGGTATCGAAGAAGAAGATATCTCCCCAGGTTATGTGCTTTCCTCATTCACTCACCCTGTGAAGACCGTGACCAAATTTGAAGCTCAAATTGCCATTGTGGAATTGAAATCTATTTTGTCATCCGGGTTCTCCTGTGTCATGCACGTGCATACTGCCATCGAAGAGGTCACATTCACCGCTCTTCTACATACGCTCCAGAAGGGTACTAACAGAAGATCTAAGAAGGCTCCAGCATTTGCTAAGCAAGGTATGAAGATCATTGCTGTGTTGGAAACTCCTGAACCAGTGTGTATCGAAGCTTACGATGATTATCCTCAATTAGGTAGATTCACCTTGAGAGACCACGGTCAAACTATCGCCATCGGTAAGGTTACTAAGTTATTATAAATGACCTAATCGCCTCTCCCATCATCCCATTTAAACTGTTTTTTTATTTTGTTCATATAAGTTGTTTTTAGTGTTTTTTAAATCTAATTTTTAATTCGTTTACGATTTTACAGTTTAAAAAATGTAGTAATAAATAAATATGATTGTATGAGTAATAAATAGAACAAAAAAAACTGGTACTAGTAATAATAAAATGAAAGGAATGTGTTAAAAAAAGCTGTGATGAACAACTAACCCTTCAAATTCAATAAATCTAAGCTATCCTTTGGAGTGTTAACAAATTCTCTCAATTTTTCAACTTCCTCTCTGTCATACACAGTTCTGTTTTGAGCTTGAGAAGAGGCAACAATATGTGGTTTAGCGTACTTGTATAACCAATCAGCCAAGACATCAACTTCGATACCTAAATCCTTATAGGTCAATGCAGTTGGGTCAATCACTTGATCGATTTTACTTCTGGTGTATGAATCAGTAGTTAGGGCAACTTGAGAGGAGTTGAATTTTTCGTTTAACCAACACCATAATTGAGCAGCCTTGTCAGGAAGTGGGATATCGTAACCAACAGCAGCTGGGAAGTATCCAATCATCCCGATATGTGTCATATATTTCAACATCTCTCTTAATTCGGCCTTGTTGTATTTATCTGGTCCATACAATTCGTAGGTCTTGCCTGCGGTGGAATCGTCGTACCCGATTTTTTCAAGAGCTTCAGCAACTTGTATAGCATGTGTTGGGTAAACAGATTGTTTCAATAACACGTTACCACCTGGTTTGGTCAATGGGAAGAGTTCATTCAAGAAGGCAGAGTTACGGTAGTACATTGGGGATGGTCTGACAATGGTGGCATCTGGAATGGTTTCCTTCACGATGTTCTCGGCGATACCCTTGGTAGCAAAGAAAACAGACTTGGAGGTTGGATCAGCATTATAACTTGACACATGGATGAATCTAGAAACACCAAATTTCTTAGAAGCATCAACGATTCTTCTGGTGGCTTCAATGTTAGCATCAGCCATAGAAAATTGCTTAGTGTTTTGTTCGGACCCCACCAAGTTGAACACTATATCTGAGTGAGCAACTGAGTTTTCAATGGATTCTATGTTTCTGATATCCCATTCAACAACGTTGACGACTCCCAAGTCCCCATTACCTCTCAATTGTCTCATGGCATATTCATTTCTGTATGGAGCAACGGTGATGGTACCATGCTTTGCCAACTTGGCAGTCAACAGTTTCCCCAAGAACCCAGTGGCACCAAAAACAGTGGCAGTAAGCCCTGTTCTGGAGTGTCTACCACCAGACCCGATGGTGAGCTTGGTTTCACCAGCCTTGGTGATGGCTATGTCACTCTTCAATGGGAATCTGTATAGCGATCTCGTTTGAGGTAAACTTAAGAAACCATTAGTGCTGGACTTCAACAGTGGCTTAGATGTTCTCTTAGCAGCTGATAACATTGGCAAATGATTATTGTGTAGTTATTTTAACTGTATAATGGTATTTATCAACTATTATAAATCCATGTTACAGTCTTTTAAAAGAGGGGAAGAAACAACATTTTTAATTCGGCCACTCAGAAAAAACGAGGGGAAATTCTCAGGGCTGTGCACACTAAAAGACACATACTTCAAATATGACAGAATATAACATGAGTTTTTTATTTGTAGTAAGTAGAGATAGATATAGAGATAGGTAAAGAAAACATAATAAAAATGAAATATAGAACTAGATGAAGAAAACAAAAGGCAAGCAATAGTAAAAGAGAAAGAGAGAGAAAAAACGTGCAAACTAATCCTTTAGTAATTCATTCAAGGTGTCTAAACTCTGGCCAGCATAGAATCTCACATCGACATCCTCGTCATTCAAGAGTTTGTTAAGGATTGGCTTTATACCGGTAACCACCACTGACTTATCGCCACCTTGACCCAGCAATTTCTTTGAAACATTTAATAAAGACTTGGCAACATTAAATCTAATGTTAGGCACTTGATCATCTTGTAAAGAAGCCACAAATGGATAAACCTCGCTCGCCACTGCATTAGGTGAAAGCACAGAGATGAGCTTATCAAAGGCAAACAAACAAGTGATTCTACAGATAAAGTTATCAAATTCCTTCGTTTGCTTTTTGGACATCAATCTCTTAATCAATTCTTGTTTACACCAATCTTCACCGAAAAATTTGGTCAATTTTTGTAAGTTCAACACGGCAGCTTCTCTGATGGAGTACACTGGATCCCATAACCATTCCATGCATAAGTGACCCAAGGCCTCATCGAAGAAGGCCACACCTAATTGTTCAGCTAACAATGGGATTTGTTCAATGATAGCCAATCTGACTCTCCACAACTTATCGTTAGCCAATGCAGTGATAGCAGGTAGCAAAGATTCAGATAACAATTGGATACCAATAACCTCATTCACTTGTTGTAAATTGGAGATGATATTTAATCTAACTTCACTGAATTCATCTTTCAACATTTCGACAAACACTGGAGATAAATATTCAATGGTTGCCTCTTTACCCAATATTGGAGCCAAGCCGGTCACCTCGGAGGCTAGAGCAGATCTAACGGTTTCAGATTCATCCATGCTCAGTTGAGAAACCACTGGGATAATTTCATTCAAAATGATAGATGGATCGGCCTTGTTAACCAATTTACAGAATCCTGGCAATTGCTTAGAGATAGCCTTTCTGACTTCAGCTTCGTTATCCTTCATGAGAGCGATCAAGTTAGGCACCAGTTTCAAAGTATATTGATCGTCATTGAAATTTATAACCAACTTCTCAAATCTATCAGCAACCATGTATCTGACTCTCCAACTTGGATCATCAATCAAGTTAATCAAACTGGCAAATAATTCTTCCGTGTGAGTCTTTTGTTCATTTTTTTTCAAGAATTGTAAGATGGCGATTAACACATCAACACTGAGGAATTTCACAGAGTCTTGATTGTCCTTGACTAAGGAATTAAACATCAAAGTCACCAAATCCCAATGGAATTCATTAATAGTATCTGGAGTGTTGAAATTGTCAGCTAGAGAGTCCACCAATGTAGGTAAATGGCTGGCGGCAGCCTTTCTCACCATTGGTGAATCATCTTGAATCAATTCAGAATAAAGCTTGATTAAATCTAATCTCAATTCTGGTGACACTCTGATGATAACAGACTTGAAAAGTCCAGCTGCAGCAATATGAAGGGAGAACCATTTTTCCTTGGCTAATCTATGAATCAATGGGATGAAATCTTGCACGATTTGATCATCACCTAAGCTTTCACTGATCAAGTTTAATGAATCAACAGCTTTCTCTCTGACAATTGGTTCTTCACACGCAGTGATTTTTTCCAAGATTGGGATTAACAAGGTGGCATATTCAGAGCCACCGACGTATGGAACGAAATTACCCAATTCCTCGGCAGCGATCGCCACCACCTCATCTTCGTCGTCAGGAACAACGTTATCTAAGAATGGTAGCAATTCGTTTCTGGTTCTCTCTTGACCCAAGGCAATGGCAATTGTATCTAATCTCTTCATGGCCTGCACTCTAGAGGCCACGTCATCATGCCTGAGCTCATCCATTAACAAGGCAATGGGGTAAAGTTCTTCCACTGTGTTTGGCTGAGTTGCTGTTGTTGCCATGATTATAGGTGTAATGAAGTACTATTAGGGGGGAAGTAGTTTGTTGTTATGTATTGTATAAGTGTAATCGGTTCTTATTGTATGAGTTTAATAAGGAGTAACCAATTGTGTTATTGCTGTTGCTGTTTTGTCTGTTGTTGTATCGTGTTGTTTATTTGTTATTTTTTTTCTTTCAAAAAGGAAAACTTAAAAAATTAATGCAATAGAGAATTCCAATGAAGTTGCACGAAGAAGATAGTGTATCGTTGTATCTTAATAGATCTCTTATCAATGTTTCACAAAATTCTCTTAAATCAATTGTAGTAATATTAACAAACTCTCCCCTAGCAATGGAATTAAAGCCTTTATAACGTCCAATTTTTTTTTACAACAAGTTCCTCACAAGTGGAAACATCTCTACACTTGATTTAATTAGATAAATAGATATTAGGAAATAACAAATAAACTTAGTATGTGTATAATAAAGAATATAAAATAACAAAGATGATCAACTTGGTGTACCCTCTTCAGTAGTTGATCCATCTTGGTCAAATTTGAATTCAGATGAATACCCAGGGATATCCTCCCCTCTTAATCCAAGTTTCCGTTCGATATGCTCATCGACAAGACAATCTGCTAAGAAGGGATGTTTCGTCAAGGATCCTGCATCTACCCTCTTACGAGGTTCAAACTCTAACATGCAAAGTAAAAATTGTGAAATTGAATGAGCATCCGGTTCACTTAAATGATATTCATCGACTAAAACCTCATATAATGTCCAAATTTTTAATTTAGAAATATTCTTGAACGATTGTAATGTTTTATCAAAAAATTCTCTAGAATATTTACATTTCTTCAAGAATTCCTTATTAGGCCAAATCTGTAATAATTCAATGATCTGTGCAAGATGATCATCATTCTTATTATAAGTAGACCCAGTCTTAGGATCAAACAGGTAATCCCCCGTTATCAATTCAAACACTAAACAAGCACATGACCATAGATCCGTAGAACATCCCCATTTACCACCTAGGATGGTCTCAGGAGCACGATATTGTCTAGTCTGGATATCATTAGTGTAATGCAAATTAGTCCAACAAGCATTCCCCAAGTCGGCAATCTTAATAGAGATAATGGAATCAAAATCACCAAAAGTGGAATGGAATGATGAGTTGGACATAGCAGAACTCCGTCTCTGTGTGTACATCTTAGCTAGAGAACTAGAACTTGGAGATGCATGTGGAGGGGGGACAGTCTGTTGTTGTGGAGAAGTTGGTGATTGTTGTGCCAGTAAAGGTGGAGTCCGAAGTAGTTGTTGTTGAGCGGGTTGAGCACCCCCAGTTCTAGCGACATAAGAATTCATCATCACTTTTTGTTGTTGCAGGATACGTTGCTTTGATGGAGATAAAGGGCATTCAGGGATAGAACATGGGAATGGCACAGCCGTGGTAGCCATGGATGGCAATTCGGGTGCATCCACAAATATATCGGGTGATCCCATCTCACTTTCATTATCGTTATCATCATCCAATCTCAATTCATCATTCTTAGTGATGTCTTGGTCTTCCACTCCTTCTTCATCATCTTCTTCTTCACCTTCTGGGATTGGACCATTAGTGTTAATGCCCACTATTTTCTTCTTCTCGCTTGGACCATACTTCACAATAGGCTTAGTGAACGGTGAATGCATGGATGTCGATAGAACGGATCCATTATCAGTGGTGGTGTTACTGCTGGTAGTGGTCGCATTGCTACTTCCATTTTCTCCAATGTGTTCTCTTGAGCTCATGTTGTAATTGTTGGAAAAATTGTGAGGCATAGCAGAAGGTTCCAAGAGGACAGTATGTGTTGGTGTAGTACCAGTGGCACCACGGGCACCCAACACTGGGGTTGTTGCATTAGCGAATGACGATTGCGAGTTTGTTCTTTTTTGAGAGAATGAAAAAGATCTAAAGAAATCGTCAATAGAACCACACATCTCAACGGGGGACGTCAATGGTTTGGACCGTTTAATAGATATTGCCCGTTTACGGGATCTTGGTTCATTGGACATACCGCTACCAGCTATATTATTGACATGATGTCCACTGTCCTCCGACATGCGTCTAGTCACACTTGGTTCAAACCGGTTTTTATGCATCACATAACCATTGGTGACGGTACCTGTGTGAACATTGGATGATACAGATCTATTATTTAGCCCTCTCAAATGGAGAATTCTTTGAGTTTTCTGGTTCCGTCTCTCGGCTTCCAATATTTTAACTAATTTTTCAACATCCTTAATTTCCACTAAAACATTTTCTGGTTTTAAATCGGTGTGAATGATCCCACACTCTCTATGCAAGTAATCTAAAGCTAACAACAGTTGTTTCGTGATTTGCTTAACTAGAGTTAATGGCAATCCACCATAACTCTCCTTCAGAATAGTTAAATCATTCAATAAATGCATGTGGTTCTCCACAGAATCAGATGGATGCAATCCTGGTCCAGTTTTTTCCTTGTTACGCCGTTCAATGGCTTCCGTTTTTTCCTTTTGGAATTGCTTATAACGAATCAGTAAACTGAGTAAGTTTTCACCTAAAACTTCAAAGACCATACAAATATGATCCCCATTAGGACCCTTATGCACAAAATGGTCTAACAATTCCACGACATGTTTTTTACCAGGGTGATCCTCGGGACCATCATTGACCTTAGTTAAGATCTTAATCTCATCTAATGCGGCAGCCTTATAATTTTCAGAGGACCTCACAATCTTGATTGCCACATGTCGACTCTTCTTTGAATCGTAGGCTAGCCACACCGTGGAGAAATGACCCCATCCTAATTTTCTCACAATCAAATATTGATTTTCGGCACCGTACCTTTCACCTATGAAAGTCGGATGGTAGCCACCTGCCTTATAATCTTTCAAGTCTTCTTCCTTTCTGAGTTTTTCTTCTGTTTCTTCATCTTCGGAGTCTGTAGACATGATATCCTCTGGATCGTACTCATCAGTGGTAGCTGGGGTTACCACTCTAGGTATCTCCGGAGGCTCGGAAGAGGTGGCAGATGGTTTACTGCTTGGTTCAGGCACTGATTGGTCATCTGTCTTAATGTATAGAGCGGAAGATGCAGATTTTCCAGATGAACCTGAGGATGAAGATTGTCGCTGTTTTTGCGTTTGCGCTTGTGTTTGCTGTTGTGATTGCGATTGCGATTGCGATTGCGGTTGTTGCTTTTGCTGTTGTTGTTGTTGTGCCTGTTTACTTAATGATGCCGAAAGATTAGACTTATAGACTGGTCCTCCTATGTTATTGTTGCTTCTATTTGTAATTGTGTGCTTGGCGAAGGAAAATCTGTTGGAAAACAGTTTCCGAAGAGGTTTGTTGCTGTGGCTCGACGACGGAGAGCTTCCCCTTCTAACAGAGGATGTATTACCTGAAGATGTGCTCAAATCCATACCGGAGTTGGTTGATTTCCCTGAGGATTGATCAGGGAAGGGAAATTTGTTTTGAGCAGAGGTAGGAGTACTAAATTGCTCATTATGAGAGGTGGACAAAGTGGCCTTGTGGGTACTAGATGTCTTGCTATTATTGGTGGAACCAGATTCCTGTTTAGGAGTCAGATATGGAACACAATCTGGTGAAGCCATTCTCAGTTTATAAACTTTTAATATACTTTGGTGTAATGTATCAAGTCAAATGAATATATAAAAATATGATGGATCGGGGGTGTATATTATGTGGGAGGATGTTTTTTTTTCTGATTTCCAGTCAGGAGGAGTGGATGATTGCTGACCAAGGCAAACTCAGGGAGTCAATGGAACTCTTGATAAGTAGATATATTGTAGTGGTATCCAATAAATGAATCAAAAGAGGTGGATATATTGATGGAAGGGGAGAAATCACTTGTAATTGTAAAGTAATAGGACCCACTGAGATCGGAGATTATTTATTGAATTGGCTGTAAAAAAGTAAATTGACAGAGCAAAGCTAGAATGGATCTCTCAATAGATGATATGAAAACCTGAAGCGTGTATTGCAATGTCAATACTGTATTATTGAATATATATATTATAGGAAATCTTAATAAAAACTTAAATACGAAAAGAGTATTATTAATGTATAATATATTAAACTCAGGCTAACTCCCCCTGTTCCCGTTTCCATTTTTTTCTTTCATTTCAACGAAATTTTAATTTCTAAAGATACAAACAAAAAAACAGTGGTTACGTAAGCAGTATATAGCAGTTAACTATGTGATTACGTAAAATATAACAAATAATATATATTATTAAAATTAATTAAAAGAAGATTCTTAGTATTTCTAAGATACCACCACCCATCACTAAAAAGCATAAGACAACGATCCAGGTCTTGGAAATAGGGTATTCAGATTTAGCAACTGGCTTAGGTTTACCCATTTGCTTTTCCAACTTCTTAGCAAACTTGAGATTCCCCTTTCTTTGTGTTGGTGTTTGTAAAGCCTAGAAGAATAGTGAATGTTGGAAGACACCATGAGTAATGATGCGAGGAAGACAATAATTGGATCATAAAGTGTGTGCAATCTTAGGAGATACGGGCAACCTTTTCCCCGGTGGGTGTGAGTCCTGCTCCCCCAGACTTCCTCATCAATCTCATGGAACAGGCAACAACAAATCAATAAAACAATGTTAGTAATATGGTCTTGTCAAGTGAGCTTATGACAGTGTGCTGTTATGGTGAAGTGAAGCAATTGACAAAGTTCACCGATAAGTGATGGAGATCTGCCTCATCCCTCCCTAGTCAGTTCTCCTTCAATTGTTTTTTTTTGTTCTCTCTCCACAAGCACACAGACAACACAAATAATATACCCCCAATTTGGATCACATACCATGATGAAGATGATTAATGATGAATAATACAGATGATAGAAGATCTAATAAGAAGAGAAAGACATAGTCCATTTAAACACGTATTGTGATTTTTCAAAAATGCGACGACGAAAAACTTCAAAAATTAATCCGCCTGTAAAGTATGTTAGACCCATACATACATAAACAGGTCTAACTATTCATGAACAATGATGTATGCTAAATTCAACAATTCATTGAAGACATCGGATGCATATAATGTTCCCTCTTCTGCTGGAGCAGATTCAGGTCGGGTCATCACGTTTGATTGGAACAAGGACGGTACTAAGCTAGCCATAGCTAAGACAAACAATACTATAATAATCAAGAAGTTCTCCCTAACAAGGCAGGCCATGGAATCGACCGCTGGAACCACTATAACTATAGATTCCCCACATAAGAGACCCACAGGCTCGATATCTTGGGACCCCCGTAATGCCAATCGATTTGTCTCAGTGGGGAGATCTCACGATGTGAAATACTGGGAATTGAATACCAGCTACTCAGCCAAATCCAAATCTAGTTACTCAACTAAGTCAAGACCTAATAAGCATACCCTTGTGAAAACTTTCAGACTACCACATAAGGAAGAATCAAAGGATTACTTTACTCACGTGAAGTTCAATGCACAGGGTGACCGTTTGGCATTGTTGACTGACCTCAACAAGGTCATCATTTTGGATACCTTACATTTCAAACAACTCGTGTCATTTGATGTGAATATCAAAATATACGACTTTGACTGGAATGCTGATGGTAATTACATTGTCACAGCGTTAGATGTGGGACAATTGAGATTCTACAAATTGGACTTCTCTGCTGAGACGGCCTCTCTGCAACACACTTTAAAACTCTCAGTGTCAAGACTCACTAATGTAGTGTTCACCAAGGATAACAAATACATTATCACGGCCGCAGATGATTCCACTGTGCAAATCATCAACCCAGAATCTCTAATAGTGTCCAAAATCATTGATACCGGCATCAACGAACCCATCTCAACAGTGAATTACACTACGGACGCCGCCACGGGGACGACGTTCATTTCCATAGCATATATTTACCAATCAGGCTGCCGTATATACAACCTCACAGGACTCTGTAATACACCAAAACCATATTTGATGACTCCAGTGACCAAAGATGTTGGTATTGCCTCTCTATTGGGAACAAAGTTTGAGGAGAAAGAGTTAGAAAAATCTCGTACTTTCTTAAAAGAAAAGTTAATAGAACCAGAAAAGGCAAAGTACATGAAATATGTTGCCAACAATTCTGCTGACGGCACGGAACATATCATTGCAGAGTGTACCGGTGGGTCGTTCCTATCTAGTGCTAAGTTTAATCCAGGCAATTATAATGTGTTGGTTTACAATGATAAATTTGGTGCATGCAAATTGTTATCACCGACAGCCAGTCACAGCAGTCAATCTAGAGGTCCAAGTGCTGGTGGAAAATCTACTCAATCTGGAAAGAATACTAGTGCCCAATTAAGAAAGTCTGGTCTACTCAAACAGGATTCTAGAGATATTAGGGATTCTAGAGATTCCAGGGATTCCAGGGATTCCAGGGATTCTAGAGATTCTAGAGATACTAGGGATTCTAGAGATACCAGAGACACCAGAGATTCTAGAGATTCTAGGGACACTCGTAATACTGGTTCTAACATGCGGCAACAAATATCTGCCTCATCCTACCATGTCAATGAAAGATCTGAAAGAACCAGCAATTCTATGTATAGAGATACTAGAGAGCGTGATTTGCGTGATAGGGAGCGTAGAGATCGTCGTGATAGAGAAAATGTCAATCGTAGACGGGATGGATATAGCAGAAGAATACAATGAATTGGGATTGCTATTTGTGTTTTTATATTATTTTCTATAGATTAACTATTAATAAAGTCATGTAATTATTAATTGGCATGAGTCAACTGATATATTAGATAATAAAATACAAAAAAAAATAATAACTAAAAAATGGATAACCGGAAAGAAAAAGAAGAAAAAGAAAAAGAACACGGATATCCATAATTAGTAAGTTTCATAAAATTCAATAACATAAATGGAGGCAATAGAAAAGACAGAAATACAAAAATGAAAAAGACAACGGTATAACTCCAAAATTTCAAGTGATAGATAGTAAAAATAAATGAAAAAATAATAAGTAAAGGGAATGATCTAAGGAATTAAGGAGATGCAGTTCTAGTTAATGGACTATGAATTCTGGCAACAGGAGGCATAGTTGGTTCAGTTAACACAACTTGATTTAATTCGTTGCTTAACCCAGAAATGGTACCATCATCCTCTAATGGGATCACAGATGCCACGCCCGTTAATGTTGGTGTGTTCTGAGCACTAGTTGCAGCATCATAAGTAGGTGGAGAGAATTGCCCCACAGACGTATACGTAGGGGGCACTTCATCATCCCAGGCAACTCCCAATCCGGGACGTTCAGTGATGATCAACTTGAATTGCATTCTCAACACACGAGCAACACCCGTGGGGATCCCCATGGTCTTATTAATTGGGTCACTTCTATTGCCGTGAATGTAATCAGGACCGGTACCACCATCGGAGTAACCAGGTGGCACATGTGTGGATGATCCTGCTGGTTCTCTCTCTGTGTTGCTATTAGTTGAACTCACTGAACCTGATTGAGTAGTTGATGCGTTACGGTTCATTGATGAAGACACGTACGATGTGTTGGCGACTGCTGCAGATGCCAATGATGCTTTCTGTGAGAGTGGTGGTTTAGGGTTGGATGATGACTGCACTAGTTCTTCAGCGACAATCACCTCAACAATCAAGTTGTGGTACACATAGATTCCCAACTCGTTATCGGTGATATCACAGGCACAATTGGAATCTGATTGTAAATCATCAATGTTGAAGATTGGGGAATTACAATTCACAGAATTAATCAGAGTCAGATTATTCATGTTAGTACTCAACCCATCTGTGATCAGTTTCATGACAGAAATTTCTGCAACAGTTTCGATTCTCCCCTTATTGGAAAAATCAGATTTCCAACCAGATTTGAATTCACCAGCACAAAGAGTTCTGATCTCCTCGATGAAGAAATCACCAGGTGTGGGATCTTCACCTGGGAGCACAACTTCGTCAGCCGTGGAATTAGCTGTAGCAACAGACTGAGTAGATGCTTGTGGCACCAGTGAACCGGCTCTCGGGATAGACCGTTGTGAATTTCCCGGTTGTAGAGCTGGAGATTGTGGTTCCGCTGGTATAGACCAGTTACTGGCGAATGTAGTCAAATCTGGAGGAAATTGAGGTTCCCCCGTGAGTTCATCCCGTGGTACGTTCACGGTCTGGTGTTGAGGTTGTTGGTGTTGGTTTTCTGTTCTTAAATGTGAATTGAAAAAGTAATTTGTACTTGGGTTATTGAGACCACCAGAATTCTTTTGGATCTTACGACCCTTTTGAGATTTCTTAAGCACTGCCACCGTCTGATCGTATTTATCCTTGTGTTCCTCACAGTGGTGGATCATCACTTTAGCACTTTCCTCAATTCTCCAATTGAGTTTCCGTATTCTCCAACGTCTGTCTTTCAACGACACATTATCCATTCTGATCTCCACAGGGAATGTTGACTTTGGATAAGTCACATTGGGAACGACGGCAGTTGCTGTGACATTTGTAGGAGGGAACACTCTTAGGGAGTTTCTGTCCGGTCCTCTCAAAATGGATCTCCGCACCATGATTGGTAAGGCCAAATTGATCGTGTCAATGGTATGTTTAGGGGTGACATAGTCCACTATACAGATAAGTTCATATTTTATGGAAGTTCTCTGGTTGACTAGTATTGTTGTTGGAGGTAATGCGCCAGGAACTAGATGGGAGAATGGGTATCCATGAGTGGTACCCTTAGCGAATGCAGTAGGTTTAGCTAGTATATCCCAACGGGCCAGTTCAGTGACCTTTATACGGCATTTAGGGCAACTACAGAGACTTGTTGAAGTTGTTGAGAAGGGTTTCCCGTAATTGACGATTTGAACCAGAACCAGTTCCACTTTCTTGACGTGAATGTAATCTGTCGCAAGTTGTTGTGCAGTCAATGTTGATAAAGACATGGTTGATCTCAGAGCTTGTAGACTGTCATGAGGGGTCGAAGTTGAACTATTGCTACTGCTATTGTTAGTGCTGCTGCCATTGTTGTTATTTGTATCTTCATTGCCAGGAACAACTTCCATAACTAGGGCACCACTGAATAAAGCGCCAGAACTTTCATGGGGGGGTCCAAACAATGTCAATGGTGGTGATTCAATCTTTATGGACACTCTTATAGGTGCATCTGGTTTAGGCTTATTGCAATGAATGGTGTGATACTTGTCTAATTCGGAATGAGTTGGTCCACCTGGACCACCAGTACCGCCGCCTCTGTGATGCGATGAATTTGATTGAAGTGCAGTCAAATTGGGTGACGACGAGCTCGGTGTACCCGAATGAGACCCTCGTTTCCCCGAATGGGATGAGAGTCCCGATAGTAGTCTAGAGAATGGAGCCATTACTGCAATGGAGGGATGTGTAGTAATAATAACTTGATACAATTAAAAGAGGAAGGGTTCAAAATGTGTCAAACAAAAAAAATTTTACAGCCAAAAAAAAAGTCAAAATTTCAAAGAGCTCATTTGATAAGGTTAAATTTATACTAAAACTATTTAAAATCATTATCGTCAACGTATTCTGATGTTTCCACATCTTCCAGTATAACATTTTCGTGAGTCTTCTCTTGTTGTTGTTCTTCTTGTTCTTCTTTGTCTTCTTCATCTACACTATGTAGTTTAATGGTCTTCTCACTAAGTAAGGTGTATATCTTTTGTGCTCTTAAAGCGTAATCATAACTAGGTGGAGTCACCTTAGACTCTTCCTCTTTCTTTTTCTCCTTCTTGTCTTCTTTTCCTTTCTCTTCCGTTTCCTCTTCTTCCTTGTCTCCCTTCTCTAACGTTTCCTGGAGTTTCCGTTCAGCTTCAATAGCACATTCATTCCATAGATTAACCACAGCTTCCATGTCGGACACCAATCTATCTCTTGATCCACCTTTTAAATCAACTAAATACTTAAACAAGTACTCCTCATAATCACCAGCGATGTGTTCCACATTCTTCAATATCCAATTCTGTTTCTGTTTGGAGAATTTCCAATTATCTTTATCTTGAGAGAATTGCTTCAAGTAGGCTAATTGGTCTTTCTCAGGAGGTGGGGCTCTCTTATCCTTCGGCAGTTTCACTCTTTTTGGTGGCTTCTTTGTATCATTGGTAGTCTTATTAGTTGTCTGTTCATGTTGTCTCTTCTTAGCACGTTTCACTTGCTTGCTTGTCAATTTGTCCGACTCCAAATGGGTGATCCCATTGATTTGATTATCTTCATCATCTATAGTTTCTTTGACTTTCAATCCAAGTCTTTTCCATGCCGGAATGTGGTCTGCCATTATATATATTCTATTAATGTGATTTATTTATTAGTAAAGGTGATTCAAAGAGTTTATTTAAATATATTAAAGCATATTAAGATCTTTTAAGTACTTTTAGAAAATTTTCATTGTGCATCTCAGCTCAATTGAAAAATTTTCAACTTTATTAAAAACTACTTTCTTCTTCTTTTTCATTGTATTTCTTCTTTCTCTTGGGTATATGATATATCTTTGGATAATTGAGTGGTGTGTTGGTGGGGGTTATCACTTGGTGGTTGTATCTATTACGGTGTTTCGGTAAGGATTACTGGAATTTACTTGCTCACCAGCTTGAAACTGTAATAGAATCTTTCCATCTGCCTTTCCACACATCGTTTATCTCTCTTCATCCATTGAATAGATCTCTTATCAGATCTTATTATCTTATCACCTCTGCATGTAACGGGTGCCACGTCTAGACTCTTTCCGGGGTCTTGGATGTGTCATTCCGGTGATCATTCCTCTTCTCAATGGGGTCCTCATCAGACTCGTCGCTTACCAGCTTCGAGGTTCAGTTACTTTGCTAGATTATACCAGTTCCTAGTTTGAGTCCGATATGAATATACTTCTTCTACTTATATTGGATATAGAGATGGAACACATTTTTTTTTAATTTAATATAGTAATCCTGATTCGGTAGTTTGTTTACTGCAAAAAAAAAAATTTTTTTGGCCAAAGATAACAATTAAAATAACTAGTTATTGCTCTTACTTGTCTTTCTTTCTGCTGTAAATGCTATTACTCCGTCGTTTGTATAGAAGACCCCCTCAGCTAAACACACACATCGTATATCCACATTTCCGGTTCTCCACTATGACTACTACAAAGCAAGAATGGAACCCAAGAGACTACGTCCCCCTAGAGATCAAGCAATTACTTGCTCAACGGGATCCATCTAATCTTAACTACATCACTGCATTCTACCAAATCGTGACCCTATTGAAGGATCAAGAGAGAACCGGTTGGGTCGACTTCCATGTTCCACACCCGGAATCGATATCTGATCACATGTACAGAATGTCCATCATCGCCATGTCTCTCAATGAGGACCACTTTGGGGGAAAAACCCCAGATTTAACTAAATGTTGCAAGATCGCCCTAGTTCATGACATAGCAGAATCATTAGTTGGTGATATCACTCCACGTGATGCCAAGATTGACAAGAAAGAGAAAAATATGAGAGAATTAAAAACTATAAACTACTTAGCCGAAATCATTAAACCATACAACGAAAAATTCTCTAGAGAGATTGTCGAATTATGGTTAGATTATGAAGATCAAAGAAACTTTGAAGCCAACATAGTCAAAGATATAGATAAATATGAACTCATCATTCAAACCTTCGAATATGAACGCAAGACTGGATTAGACATCAGTGAATTCATCGAATCATCTATAAATCAAATCAAGACAACGGAGATTAAATCTTTAGCTAACAAGATCCTCAAGGAAAGAGAAGTGTTCTTCGCATCAAATCCAAGATCACATCATCCACCACAGATTCCAATATAATCGTTTCTACTTATTTATACCTAATTGTGTATCACTACTATTATTAATACATATATATATATACCATATTTTAGTAAAATCTATTTAACATACTCCAAGAATTGTCAAATCCGAAAATCATTGGAGCAAGGGAATGCCGTAACACGATCATTATTAACCCAACAGCGAATTGGATCTCCATGATTCTCAAACAAAGCTTGTCCTCTCTGATAGGACCAGTCCAGATGAGCACTAAATTGATAATAGTCAAATTAGAAGACTTTATAATCAAAGTTTTCCCATCGTGCTCTCTTTTGACTAATTTAATAAGCCAAAGTTTCTCCAATAGCAACATCACAGGATAAAACTTCAAATTCAATGGCTTATTCACGGCACCAGTGTGAGGATCCTTACCCTCATACTCCGTGAAAGAGTTGTATAATAACCCATCCTCTCTATTGAATTTCGGTAATCGATGTCTAGGGCACGGAATCAGGCCAAACAATTGTGGTATAGAGTAAATAAAATTCACGATTTGTGGGATGAAAAACAACATAAGAGTTTTAGCAAAGTGGCCAGATATCCCCACGACGGCAAACACCATCCCAGAGAAGTAACACCAGGTATCACCAACAAAAACCTTAGCTGGGTACCAATTATACTTCAACAACGCAGATGAGATCCCTAAGAATGGCACCAGGAAGCACACTGAGAATAAATGAATAGAGTATGCCTCTGCACCGGCAGCACCGATGAATAAATAATATGCATCATTTAATAATAATAACAGTGTGATCACAATAGTTTGTGCGACTTCCAACCCGTTGATTCCTGCAAGGATATTCACTGAATTAGGACAAAAAATTGATACACTGGCCATGTAGAAGTAGTACAATCCACCCAAGTCTATAGAATTTCCTCTGAGCCAATTTGATGGGACATAATTGGTTATGAATCTAGGAATCAAAATTGAAGTCTTGTTGAAATCGATGTAATACACAATCAACATGGGGATACTAGCAATAGCTGGAAGGAAAAATTTGTGTCTCCATCTGATATCAAACAAATCATCCAACAATCCTAATAATATCATTGACTCCAAACTCAATAGACAACTCAAGAAGGATGATAATTTGCTATTTGGGAAAAGTCCCGTAGTGGATTCCCCCTCTTGAGGATGATACTTGAAAAACATGAACGGAATAAACGAAAACATCACAAACAAGTAAGTTATGGCAGGTATAATCCCCATAGTTTCTGCTATGACGGGATTATCCATCTTAGACATATCTTTACCCTTGAGTCCCTTCGCTATGAACACGGGGGCCACTCTAGGGATGATCAAGTCCACTAACAGATAGCCAAGCACTGAGAAGCCGATGGCGGCCTGTATAGGCTGTAATTGGGAATCGTTCAAGATAAGACCAATGGATACCACTGATAATGATAAATTGAGTATAACAGCCATTGTTAGTGTGGTAAGATATTAACACTAGAACAACAACCTTATGGTGATGTTTATTCCAGGGTTAAAATAGCTTATTGTGTGTGTTTAAAACCACGTAGGTAGGTAATTTTTCAAAATACAACGTCTACAAATTACATGGCTGTGCTGCACAGCCGGGCTGTTTGTGCTCTCGAATTACTGGCTATGTTCTGTTCTCACATTACCACGAGTTTAATTAAACCTGTAATACAATGGAAGAGTTGTAAATAAATAAGTATTGTTTTAACATTGAGAAATTCAATGGAAATGAAAGGTAAATAGATAATATAAAGCATACATAATAGCTTGTCGAAAAATCTAAAAGGTCTAAAGTAAAAACAACGAACGGAGAAACTGAATAAAAAGTAATAATTTTAAACAACAATAAAAGAAAGGAGAAAGACTATAAGTTAGTAATGGGGGGGACCAAATTACAAGAAGACTAAGGCTAATAAACCTAAACCAACAGAGATAACGGTAGGCTTGTTCAACATAGCTTCACCGACATATGGTTCAATATCAGATGAAGCAGGGGAAGCTGATTCAGTAGTGGATGGAATAATACAGTTGTCATCAGTACACACAGTGGTAGTGGTTTCACCGGCAGCTGGGGTGGAAGTCTCGGCAGCAGCTGGAGTAGTGGTTTCACCGGCAGCTGGAGTAGTGGTTGTCTCAGCTGGGGCAGTGGTGGTAGTCTCGGCTGGAGCAGTAGTACATGGGATGATTTCGGTAGTAGTCACGGTTTCACCGTTGGTGTTGGTGTATGTAGATTCAGAAATCACACCAGAGGTAACAGTGGTGGAACAAGCATTGTCTGAACAAGAGGTTATGGTGAAAGTGGTCGTAGTAGCTTCGGTGGTGGTATTAGTGACAGTGGTAGAATCAGCAGCTGGTTCTGGGGTGGTGATAGCTTCTTCAGAAGAAGAAGCAGTCTCTGTGGTACATGGAACAGTTGTGGTTTCAGTGATGGTTTCACCCTTGGTGTTAGTATAAGTGGTTGTGGAGACAACACCGGTTTCAGTGGACTCGGAACACTTGTGATCGGAACAAGAGGTGATGGTATAAGTCACAGTGGAAGCATCAGTAATGGTTTCAATTGTAGAGGTAGCTTCGGGGACAGACCCAGAGGAGGAGACTGAGGTGATTTCGGCCAATGAAGAGCCATCAGTAGACGTAGCAGCAGATGAGGAGGTGGTGATAGCAGAGGAATAGTCAGACACAGTGACTGTGGCAACCAATGTTTGGGTGTTGTCTTCTCTTTTCTTGTTACCAACTAAGTCCAACAAGAAAGTAGCAAGGACAACATTTTCGGTGGCTTGAATGGAAGCACCGAAACCGAATTCAACATCTTGGTATTGCTTGGCTGGGGTATACTCCAAAGAGAATGAGTCACCAAAGACAGCAGAATACACACTTGATGTAGCTTCTTCACCGTTAACCTTGAAGTAGAAACCAGATTCAATGACTTCCAAGGCCTTGTCGAATGGGTTCAAGATGAAGGATTCATAAGCACCGTACAAGGCTGGGATGATGAATTCAAAGAATATTTCACCTGGATTGGAAGAGTGACCAGAAATACTTGGAACAGAGGCACTTGAGGCGATGGTTGAAGAAGTTGAAACAGATGATTCAGATGAAACAATAGACGAAGCATATGATTCAGATGAAGCAGAAGATGATTCCAATGATGCAGCAGATGAAACGGTAGAAGAGGAGACTGGGACAGAAGAAGGAGAAGAGAAAGATGATGATGATGGAGCAGAAGATATTGGAGCAGAAGATATTGGAGAAGAAGATGCTGAAACTGAGAGTGATGAGATTGGAGAACTTGAGGAGGAAGTACCAGAGGAAGAGGAGAAAATAACAGTGGTAGAAGAAGCAGATTCACTTGAAGAAGATGAACTGGAAGCAGAAGAGGAAGAAGACACATCCGGAGCAGTAACTGTAGTCTTGTAACCAGGTAAGGCGGTGGTGGTCAAGGTGTTAGCATTAGTCAAATCTGTAGCACTAACAGTAGTTGTAGTTGCGGTGAAGTAACCCTCAGATGATTGTCTAGAGTATTCGGAAGCCCACAATGAAGAGATAGCTGGTAAGACACCCTTACCGTTTCTGTTGATGGCATTAACTTGTGGAGCTGGCAAGTCCAAGGTATCATCGAGTAAATAACCGTGGTAAGTCTCGTTATTCATCAAGTAGGTGGTATCAACTTCCTTATTTGTGATACCACAAGCATCAGCAACAAGAGAGAACACATTAGCATCGACATCGTTTCTACCTAAGGAGTACAAGTCCCAGTTAGCTTCAACAGTGGCCAATTGAGTATAATGGTTGTAGAAGGTGTCATCGTAGGTACCCTTCAAGTCATCTGGGATAACACCACCTAAAAGGATTGAGTAGACATTGTTCTTGATACCGTAACTGTGGTTTTCGTCAAAGGTTAATAAGATCAAGGTGTCCTTCATGAAGTAATCATCTTCTAATAATGGGGTCAAGAATTCCTTAGCCCAGTTACCGGCATACTTGATGGTAGTATCATGACCATCGTTGGTCATGTTTGGAGTAATGAAGGCCCATTGTGGCAAGGTTTGGTTATCTAAATCATTGTAGAAGTCAATATAACTCTTGATCAAGGCAGTTCTCTGTGGATCATTAGTGTAGGAGGAGAATTGAGCAAAAGGATTGTGCTTTCTGACATAATCATTAGCACCTGATTCTTGATTGACGTAATCGTAACCTAAGTAACCAGGGTATGGGATGTGTTCTTGGTATTCAGCATAGGAGATATCCTTATCATCAAGCAAATCGGCAAGACAGGACACATTCGATGGCAGTGAGATGAATCTGTCATCATTTAAAGCAAAGTAGTCACCACCGACCGAAGCCAAATAATTTGGTTCAGAAGGGTGAGTCAAGGCCCAGTAGTTAGTCAAGGAGATACCATGTTCAGCGATCCACATCATAGAATCATCTTCGGCAGCCTTGTCGTAATCGATATTTTCAAGCCAGATGGTGAAAAATCTTTGGAAGAACTTACCTTCAACGTTAGAGGTATAAGTTCTGGCGGTAGCATTTTGAGCTGCAAGAGCGATTTCGGTAGCAGATGGTTCAATAGTGCTGTAAGTTCTGGTATTGTAAGCAGACACAGAACCAATGGAGGCTAGCAAAACTGTAGAGCTTAATAGGTTGAACTTCATGGTTTAGGATATCAAGGAAAGTAGATAGTCTGGGGAAGCAAGAGGAAGAAAAAGAAAAAAAAGGATCAACACAATTATGTTAAAAAGAAAAATCGGCACTTTTACAAGGGTTTATATAAATAAATAGCCAATAATTGAATAGTGTTTTGGCATTACTAACTCATTACATATGAATATTCTATCAACCATAGCACGTTATACGAAAAATACAATTTTCTAACGATTTGCATGGTTATTTGTTTGTTTGTTATTGTGGGGCAGTACAGAAAAAAACTGGGCTAATTTACATAAAGTACATTGAAAGTTTAATATCGACTTTTCCATGGATACGGTTCACAGTCGCCCTTGGTTCTGAGACGTGTTGACCAATAGGAGGCTATAGAAAGGTAAAAACAAACGATTTACAGGGTTTGCAGGGTAGAATTCTCGGAGGAAAAAGTACTAACTCGGATGAGCCATGTGGTTGAACAGGGAGGGATAAATAAAATCTTTATTGTCTTTATGTTACAGGGTTTCAATGTTAAACATGCCCACATGTTGTAACAGGAAAGTTAAAAGATCAAATCTGGACTGAGCCATTGTTTCAGTTTCTTCGGAATTACTTTAATTACTTTATTTGAGTAAAGTAGTCAAGCCCGTGGGCCAAGCGCTTGTCTCTCCATCAATGACTATCCTTACAATCGGAACAATTTGATATATATGCTGGGTATAGGGTACAATATCCAAGAAAAGGTACTGAGTTTTCCAGGTGCCCAGATCTGTAGGCCACAGTAGATCCAATGTTCTTCTTCTTGCTTTTAACTTCAAATGGATAAACACGTAAACATAGGGAGACACGAAGGACATGCAGATCCACACTATTCCCCATTTCCATCCCCTCTAGCGCTGTCCCATCATTGTGGATGACACTAAGACAGCTCCTAATTGGGTAATCAACGTGTGGTAGGAACCCCTTATCTGGGTAGGTGCAACGAAAAAAAAAGCCGTCCCACGTTTCCGAGTGTTACTTTTATATGCATCTCTAGATCTGTGTGTACCTAGATTTGATAACCGAATTCTAGCTACTTCCTAAAACACGGTTTACGGCTATATATATATATATACTTTACCACGTTTATACTACATTTCATTATTCATGTACATCGTAGACCCCTTCAGTACTCTAAAAGACCCTAACCGCGTAGTAGCTTAGAACTGCTCATCTCCGACAAGCCACTTTCACTTTTTTTTAATCTTTCCATAAAGCTGTTTACATTTTTTTCAAATATCTGCAACTTATTTCCCTTTCTTCCTTTCTTTCTTTCTCTTCCTTTGCTCTTTTCCTTTATATAATACAGTTACATATTACAAGCATGGGTAATGCAGATATAGAATTAAATCTTATAGAAAAGCCGGAGTCTGAACCATTCATTCTCGAGGAAGGTGATTCCTCATTCGAAAATAGCTCTATTGTGGATGATGATGATGATAACGTTAAAGATGAAGACAACGAAGATGACTCTGACGATAACACACTACTAGGTGGGTTCAAGAAAGTCTCAAAGTCAAAGAAATGTCGTACAAGACCTATTCTGCTCATCACTGGAGTCGCATCGTTGCTGACTTTGATATCAATTATAATCGGAGTGGTGCTGCTTCACAAGAAAAAGTCCGTCTTGACGTCAACAACTGCGGCCAACCCCAAATTTGCCCCATACAACTCTGATGATGTTATTAAATCAAATGAATGGAGACTTGATACCACAAGCAACTATACCATGGATTTACCATACTGGAGATCGCAATATGGTATTCCACAAGAGAGGCACTACTATTTCACCGTCAGTAAGGTGTACGAAGTCAACGTGGATGGTGTTGTCAGAAATCTCACATTGATCAATAATCAATATCCGGCACCTCTAATTGAGGCCAACTCCGGTGACACCATCTATATCCACGTGAAAAATGCCATCCCTGATGACAAAACTTCGATCCACTGTCACGGATTGTTCTTTGATGATAACCCATTCGATGACGGTGCAGTTGGAATTAACTCCTGTGCTATTCCATCAGGAGGTGAATACACCTATAAAGTGCCTACAGTGGGCCAATACGGGACTTATTGGTACCACTCCCACTGGGCCACACAGTACGCTGATGGACTTTTTGGTCCTCTCGTGATCCACTCCCAGGAGGAGGACGATCTCATCGATCAGGAATACGATTCCGATATCATCATCATAGGTAATGATTACTACCATAATGAGTCTGCTAGTTACATTGCAGACTATCTTGCTGAGGATAATGAAAACACTGAACCAAGTCCAGAGGGTGGCCAAGTCAATGGTGTTTATTCTCAATCTGCTAACTTCCATGTGCCTTCTAATGCTCACTTCAATGACATGATCAACTTGGACCCATCAAAGAATTACAGAGTCAGACTCATCAATGCTGGGTTCTTCGGTGCATACATGTTCTCCATCGATGCCCACACTATGACGATAGTGGAGGCCGATGGTACCATTGTGGAACCCCTAGATACCGATAAATTGTCAGTTTCAGTGTCTCAGCGTTATTCAGTGTTCCTCAACTGTCAGGACACTAAGGATAAAAACTACTGGGCTCACTCTCGGTTTAACAAATGGTGTTTCACTGATCCTCCTCTCTTCAACACAGATGTCAGATCAATTGTTTCCTACACTGGAAAGTACAAGATTCCGGATGATGCACAAACCTGGGTGTTTGAGGGTGATGAACCTCGGTGTAATGACTTTGACCAAAATCTATTGAAAACAAAAAATGGTAAAGTTCCAGTCACAGCTGAGGGATCCAATAAGCCAGACTTGTTGATAGACCTGGATGTGGCATTCCAGATTGGAGCTCACAGATTGTCGCGTGGGTACTTCAACCAATACACATATAAGGCACAAACTAACGCTTCACTTATGTACGACCTAATGGACTCCAGATCTGAAATTACCACACACGATGCACAAACTACAGTGAACGGAAACTACGTTATTAACCTTGAGAAGAGAGGACAAATAGTTGACTTACTCATCAACAACTACGATGATGGTGCCCATCCTTTCCACATGCATGGTCATAAGTTCTGGGTGATAGCATTCGGGAAGCGGGGTACGATGAAGGACAGATTCTATGAACAACAACCAGAAATGTTCAACTTGGAGAACCCTGTGTATAGAGATGTTATCAATGTGGGTCAATACGGATACACTGTGATTCGTTTTGTCGTGGATACCCCTGGTGTCTGGCCATTCCATTGTCACATTGGATGGCACTTGGAAGCCGGTCTCATCTTGCAAATCAATGAGTTACAATCTGAGTACTCTGCTTTAAAGAGACCTGATCACTGGGATGAAATTTGTCAAGCAAATTTATAAGTAACGATTTTGTATTTAATGTATAATTTTAATATGTATATTGGTTTAGGTTCAAATACGCTTCCCTTGCTACTGGCACTGTTCCCCTAAATGTCAGTAATAGTATATCCTTTGCACTGCCTTAGAAAAAATTTCAAAAGTTTTTTTTTCAGATCCTAATTAAAGAGAAGACCTTATTGACCTTCCTTATTTCTGTAAAAATTAACTAGCTAAACCGCATAATGAAGATTCTAGCTACCGCTGAAGATATAGGTTCATTGAAACTACTAGACTGTCCTCGTGGGACGGACACATCAAAACAAACTGCTGTGCAACCTACTTCTATTACAACATATTGTCAAGAATCAAGAGCTACAAAGATCTTACAATTTATAGTGTACAATCATCTCATAGTATCCACTCGTCAGGGTGGCTCCATCAGTATCTACGATATGGACAAGGAATACGAATTGGTGAACCGGTTCGGTGCCTTGTTAGGCTCTCCTAAGGAGGAATTCATTTCTTTATTCCAACTCGGTGATGATGTCTTTGCATGTTCCACTCATGGACAAGTTATCATACTCAATTTGGGTGGCTCAGAAGAGAATACTTCTGTGGAACCAGTGAAATTACAATTACCTGGTTGTAAGGATGATGTGACATGTTTTGTCGCTGATCCATTCCATGAGAATGTGTTTGGATATGGTGGTAAGGAGAATGACTTAAAATTGGTGTCACTTTCCGCCGAACAAGACAAGTTTGAAATTGTTTTCAGAGCTAAAAATGTTAGTAATAATAAGTTAGATCTCAGAGAACCAATTCACATTAAAAAATTGGCATTCTTAGAACCATCTTCTCCAGAATTCTACAACATTTTGACTGTAACAAGATATGGGCAATTGAGATTGTATGACTCTTCTAAATCCAGAAAGCCAGTGTTCTCTCATAAGATTTCTTCTCATCCATTAGTGTCCTTACAATTGGTGTCCAAGGATAAGGAATTTGTGTGCTCAGATGATCACTCCACGCTGGCTAAATTCTCTCTTGATGATGGTAGACTCCTGGGTAAATTCAAGGGCTCCGCAGGGTCTACCCAAGCCTTATTCAAGTTTGGTAATACTCTTGTGACAGGTGGGTTGGACCGTTACGTGAGAGCCTTCGACTTGTCTTCCAGAGAACAGGTTGTGAAATGCTACATGAACACTCAAATCAATGCATTGTGGGTGTTAGAAGATGATGAACAGACTCAAGAGGAGCCTGCTGTCGAACAGGAACAACCGGATAATGATGAGGAAGCTGATGAAGAATCTAAACCAATCGCTGACGATGAAAGTAGTGATGAAGAAGAAATGTGGGCTAAAATAGAAGAAACTCCTGTGCAAAAGAGAAAGAGAAGAAAGTTGGAATTGAAAAAGGATTACAAGAAATAGAACTCTGTATAGAATGTATATTAAAAAGACAAAAATCTATTAATTATAAAAAATCGTTTAGTAAAGTTATAGAGGTTGCATACGGGTCATCTTCTTATCGAATCCGGCCTTTCTATTATGGTTAGCTCTGGATGCCTTATTTTTACTCTTATTAGCCATTTGCTTCTTTTTATCCATGTAGTTATTGAAATTCTTGTGGCTCTTCATTTGTATTTCCTGCTCGCTGTCATCACTATCGTCACCTTCCGGCTTAGGCTTCGTGTACCGAGTCTTCTGCTTGGTACCCTTACCGGCATTCAAAGGATAATCAATATTGATCATCTGTTCTTCGAGCATTTTCAATCTACGAGGAGATTTCTGTAACATTCTGAACCACCCTTCAATTTGTTCGTCCGACCATTTAATTTCATTCTTCAATTGAGTTCTATCTTGGGTCTTTCTGGCATCACGGGTTAGGAGATCCGGAGTAGTCTTATAAATATGGAATAAACGCTTCTCTATCTTGGTGGTAGCATCATCTAACTGTTTGTTTAATTTCTTGGTTTCCTCATATTCGTCATCTACATCATTTTCACCCGAGATAGCGAGCTTCCCGGTAGCTGTTGTCAATTCTTGTTCAGCATAAGTGTCATCCGGCTCATCCTCGTCAGCTTCATAAAGCATTTGAAGTGCACTGTTCAATATTGATTGCTTTAGGTCAGCCTGATCCTCACCGAGACTCATATCCTTGGATCTTTGCTTTTTACCAAATTGAACATTGAATTTCTTGTCTTGATGTTCATACACCTGTGTTGGTGCCGCCTTCTTCTTTGGTTGATGTTCTTTGTATTCTTTAACTGAATTCAATTCTTCAGGTGATTCTAAGAGTTTCCCCACCAATTGATCAACCTCGTGATTATTTTGGAGTAATAATGTTTTCACTTGGGCCTCGTTCAATTGTGGGAACATCTCTCTGACGCTTTTAATTTTCATTGGATCAAATTTCACGCCACTTCCATTGGAGGCCGATGAGGTTGCCTTATTCAAAAACTTGGCCTTCTCTTTGAAATCGGGGTTCAAATCATTGAATTTCTTAGAATACACAATCTTCGCAATCAATGGGTATAACTTTGCCAATTGAACTTTATTATTCAAATTTAATTCCTTATTTAACAAGTTGATTATTTTACCTGTTGGTAGACTGATTATGGACACCACCATCACTTCAAAGATGGTTTTAGAATGAATCGATTCACCACCGTTGTAAAGGTTTTCTAATAATTGTATCCAGTGTGAGTTCACAAACTGTTCACTGAATTCAGAACCTCCACCGTTATTACCTCTATTAAATTTCTTCTTAATCATCACTTGTTTACGAGAGGCATCATTGTTGTTACCCTTCAGGGATTTCTTGAATCGTTGACCCAAGAGCATGGAAAGTGTCTCCAAATCAGATCTATCAAATTTCGCCTCAGAAATGGACAATTTTAGGTATTCCTGTAGAATCTTTATTAGGGAGACATCATCAGATTTGCAATTCAATTTAGACTTTATAGTACCGACGATGAGGTTTCTCACTATGGACACATTGATCAGTGATTGGTTTGAGCTTTCATTTTCGATGGCCAACCTTAAGTAAACCTTAGCAAAATCCCAAATGGAATCTCCACCTATCTTTAAGTTAACCAAGTTATTAAATTTGATAAATTTGAATACTATAAGTTTCAATAATTTCTGATTTTTGATAATTTCAGGGTTAATAGCACCAAGAGAGAAAATCCGAGTGGTTTCCTGAGCCACTTCATTGAGGTACACCTTCATAAATAACGATAATTGTTGACTAGTCTTCACTGATAGTTTATAATGTTTCGACTGGGTTATCATAATGAGATCTTTGAAAAGAGTTATGTAATCTTCTATAAGGAATTGCCAAATCACTGGATCTTTATCTATCAAACTTGACCGGAGTTTAAACGGTGGGAAGGAGACTATGGGGATAGTGATCTCCTTCACTAAATCCTGACCATCATCTGCTGCCGCATTGGCTGTGAACATCTTTTATTCTGTGATTATTAATGTGGTCTTCTGGAAAGATGGATTTATTAACAAAAATCGGTCTTTTTCCAGTATATCTGAACCCAATTTTTCTTTACTAAGAACTATTTTAGTCATATTATAGTGGCAGTGCTATACTCAATATATGTTGGCGTCGATCTACGCGTCGATAAAGTTGTTTTTTTTGAGATCATCATGTTTTTCGTGTTTTTACTGATCGGAGTTGTTTATATCTACTGTTGTTCTATTAAAGCTAATAAACATACACACCATAAATGTCAGGAACAGAAGAGGTCAAATATATACGATTCAATGCACTTCAGAAGGCTGCAGAATATTCACTAGATGAAACTTTAAAGAAACTCACATTGGACAAGCTAACGGAACTTTATCAGGGAATTGATACCGATGCTCTAGAATTTATTCGTCAACAAATAGTGACCCAATTTCGTGATAAATCACTGTCAGAGTTTACCCACATATATGAAGATAGAGAGTTGAAGTTGAAATTAAATGAATTAGATGAAATAATTAATGATTCTCAACAACGAGATCCTACCAAAGATGCTCTTTTCATTCACGATTTGAAACCAACGGATTTAATATCTAACAAACTAATATTACTTCAAACTGAATCCACTAATTCACTTCGATCTAAATTGACTCATTTAAAACGGGAAAATAATAAATTAATTAAAGAATTGAATTCTAATTATAATGAAACACTCCATACTTTTAAATTTATTGATTCCACTTTCAAATCATTAGATGATTTAACTACAGATGATATTGAACAAGATGATTTTGATAATTTAATTAACTATATTACAAATGAGTGTTTAACTGAAAAATAAAAAAAAAATAAAAAAAAACTGTGTATCATAATAATAATAATATTTTGTATAATTCTTTTTCTCTTACTAATTCTTATTAGCTTCAGCACTGATAACACTCATACATTGGAAATTATTAACGTAATTAGCCTTGTACAATCTGACCAATCCATCATCACCACAACTTGACAATATCGTTCCAGTCAAGTTCCAACTGACTCTCCACACTTCACCTTTATGATCATTAAATGAACTTAATAATTCAATATCAAATGTTATATCATCCCCATTTTCTGTAGTAATTGTTGTCCCCGATGTGACACCAGCTTTAGAATTGAAATATTCACTCAATTTGAACACTCTGACGTAACCGTCCTTACACGCCGTCGCTATTAAATGATATGATCTACCCATTGATGGAGCCCAACTGACTGACCGAATTAATCCCTTATGTTCAGGTAATAAACATCCCATTTTAAATTTATTCACATTATCATCTTTAAAATAGATATATGCTTGATCTAATGCAGATATCACAAATTTTTCAGTAGAAAATCTTGATGGACACCAAGAAACATTAAAATCAGATTGTAAATGATTAGCCATAACTGGTGATCCTAATATACTAATTTCATCAATTAATGACCAATTTTTCAAATTTGATGGATCCATTGCATCATAAATTCTTAATTTACCATCTAATCCAATTGTACAACATTTTAACCCCATAAATGAAGGTAAAAAACATGCATCATATAAAGGACCATGAGCATCTGCCAGGGTAATCAATTTTAACCATCTATGACCTGATCCAACAACTTCATCAAATTGTTCTTGCCAAATTTTTAATGTTCTATCATAAGAAATTGATAATAATAAATGACCAAATTCAGGATTAGCGAAATCTAATCTAATGATAGTGGAATCATGAGCTTTAAATGAATCATTTAATATCCAAGTTCCATTAGCATATTCTTCATCAACAATTGGTGGTATTATCACTCCATTACCATTGACACCGGGAACTATTTGTGTTGGTGTTGGAGTTTGTGTTTGTGTTGCCATTAAATCAAATATTTTAATGTGTTGGTCTGCTGAACAAGTTGCTAATTGTCTACCATAGAAATCATATTTCACATCAAGCACTAAATCTTCATGATGTGTAAGGAATGGTGCTATACTGTCTTTCATTCTGTGCGTGTGTGTACATATAACTGTAATTATCAAGAATTGGTTACCGTATAAACTTGTGTTTTGAACATTTTTTTATATTTCTTCTTCGGGAAAACGATTATTTCCAAAAAAACGCAAAAAAAAAGTTCGCTGTTTATATATAATGGGAGCATAATTCAAAAAGTAGTTTATCTATTCGTGTGATCGTAGAGGTACATATTCGGAGAGAGGGAGGGGTAAGAGGAGAGAATAAACAGTAAATATATATATAAGAATAAAGAATTGAAAAATGGAATAAAATAGGGAATGGGAAGAGTAAACAGAGAGAATAACGATAATAAAAAAAAAAAATAATAAAGGAGTAAAGTAAAGGGTAAAATTAATGAGACGGTAAAGAAAGAAAGAGTAATAAAATAAGAGCATCGGAGAGTGAACGTGAATCGGAGGAGGAAAAATGGGAAATAAAATAATATGCGGAGGGGGGGGGAGGGAAAGATGGTGTTTGATTTAATCAGACAATTCAATATCGGTTTTATCATCATCATCATCATCATCATTGACAACTTGAGTAATCGTAGATTGCTTGAGTCCTAGTCCTTGTAATTTCTGTGCCGCTTGTGAATGTGCTTGTTGTTGAGCGAGAGAAGTATTAGGCGTGTCGTCATCCAATTCTATATCTGTTTCTTCATCGGTGGAGTCACCATGTTGCGTAGTGGCACCTGGCACAGCAGGGGGTGGAAGATGAGGCGGTTGTGATAGAGTGTACCTAGATGATGATCTACTATGTGTAGCAGATGGGGTACCGCTACCGTTAGCCAACATAGGATTGGTTCCTGGGAGAGGTAGTTGCTTAGAGAAGCTTCCTGAGTGTGATGGAGGAGATGGTGATCCAGAAGCGGAGCCAGGATACTTCACTGGAGATGATAGTGACATCAATGACATCACTGCTTCGTGTTCCAACTTGGCATCATCCGATGAATTAGAAGCTGCAACGGTGGCAGAATTCAAATTGAGTTTAGGTCTCTGTGGTGATAATGCCTTGAAAATGGCATCCTCTGCAGATCCGTGCTTACCTGATGCTATGGAATCTAAATTAATATTCTTAGAGGGGGATGAATTATTATGAAATCTTTGAGGTGACGTTGGTGGTCCTGGTTGTGCCTCTGGGGTAGGTAATTTATCACTTTTCAAAGACCAAAATTCATTTAATTTTGTATTAGAACTTTCTTGAGGCCTCACAGGAATTTTAGTGTCATCCTGTAATTTGCGTTCAAGTTCTGTTATAGTAGAATTAGACCAACCATGTTGAATTTTCAGATTAGCATAATTTAATCTAGTTTTCAAATTATCTGATATCTCCTTAATTTCGGTATCATTTTTCTTTGATATACGAAATGGTGACAATTTCTTTGGAGATCTTAATAGGGCAGCTGAATCATGGAAAATGTAATTATTTAACTTATCTGGTGATTTATTGACGATTTTATTTAATTCTATGGAACGTCTTTTAACAACTTCGGGGGATTCCCCCTGTGTGTATCGGCTAGCCTCTGGAGATTTCAATAGAGAGTAGAAGTCTGTACTACGTCTCTTATTAGAGTTGCCATGACCTCCAGTAGTGTGAGCGTGAGAGTGTACAGATGAAGTTGGAGAGAGTAAGGGGGTCCCCTCCGGGAGGAGTTGTTGGGGGGTTCTCTCTGGAGTCTTGAGAACTATTTGAGGGTCGAACCCACCAGAGTGACGTTTCATTGATGGAGTAGATGGTATCTGAAGAGCAGATGATGATGATCCCTGTTGTTGTTGTTGTTTCTTAGTTGGCGATTCAAAGGAGAACTTATTGGTGGGAGGAGTCGAGGGGTTGCCAGAGGATCCTCCCTGAGAAGGGGGATGTTTCACTGGAGAACCATCTCTAGAAGCGGTCACCGTGGAAGGTATCACCTTAGTTGAATCATGATTATTGGATTGACCGGTATTCATGTGGGTGTATGTATGTATGCTTTGTATGCTTTGGAATGAAAGGGCAGTTAAAAAAAAAAGAATATGGAGGAGATGAAATGTAAATATTAGAGAAGCGGTTAGAGTGATAAGTATTGAGTGTGAATGGAGCGAAATTCAAGTGAAAGATAAGAGTACACACAATGACTCTAAATTGATGGTAATTAGAGATTGCAATATATAAATTTATAGATAGATAAAGGTTACCATTCTTAAAACTTAGGTGTTTACCAATAAACGCTTTTTTTTTTATTTACACAACATACGTATTAACGTTAGTTGCAAATTATATTAAAGGTCGATTGGTCTATTAGTCGATTATGTAATAATTTATATATATATTATACTAGCTAGCTAGCTTTGTTTATTAATATTAGTGTACAAGTAATGAAGTAAAAGTATAGTAGTATACAATAGGATATGATCATTATCATTAATTAGCAATACAGGGGGGGTGGAGGGAGAAGGATTGTGGAGGCAGTGAAAGGAGAGATGAATTATATTCATTCATCTTTAACATTTTGTTGTTGAAGTTTATTTCTACTCATTCTAAAGAGTTCTTCTTGTTGTCTTAATAATTCTTCTTCACTTAAACCAGAATTTTGAAATTTATTATTCTTGCGTTCTTTGATTCGACTATTTTCTTTAAATTCAGACAGACATTTCTCTAATAATGGTAAATAATCCATGAAACCTAAATTTTCGACAGCTTTTAAAACGTGATCAGTTGATATCGTTTTCTTTAATTCTTTATCTGCTATATCATTAGATTCTGTTGAGACAATCATTAAAAATTCTATACAACAATCTATTAAGGCTTCACGAGCTTCTTTAGTGAATGTATAATCGGAAGGTAATATTTCACTAATTATTTTTTGAACGGTTGCCTTAGGTAATGATAATTCATCTTGATTATTCAACTCTGACATCATGAAAATTTAGAGGAATTATAATGGTAAATTATAAAAATAAAAATAAATAAACTACTATTACTTCTCCGCCATTTTCCTTATTTGAATGGATATTTGATTCTTTTTAAATAGTTTTTTTTTTCGGGGGGACGTGAGTGGACGTTAATGGAATTTTTAGTTATTGTCAGCGATTAATTGTGGTTTTAGTTGATTAATAGATGGAATGGCATGGTTGACTTAAGTTATACACTACTGATAATGAAAGAAAATTAATCATATTACAAAGAGTAATAATGTATAGTAGATTAATAAGAAGTAATAAATAAAGAAAGCCTTGTAGGTTGGTGTACAAGTGAAGTAGCAATTTTGGTTTCATTATGGGCCCGTCCGGGAAGCAAAATAAAAAAACAAAAAAAAACAAAAAAACAAACAATAAAAATAAAACTTGCCGTTCCCGGGAATCGAACCTGGGTTGCATCTGCCACAAAGATGAGTACTAACCACTATACTAGAACGGCTTGTTATTGAATTAATATTAGAGGATTTGAGTGGTATCGGATAAACATCGCATTGCTTACGTCAGAGATTATGAATTAATTTAAATTAATTTATTTTGCATATTAGGATATGAAACTGAGTCACTAGTTATATCATATGATTATTATAATATTTCTCTTTATTTTTGTAGTACCAAAGTTTCTATATTTTTTCTCTTTCCCAAATTATTTAATTTTTCGGCAAATTTTATAATCTTTTTTCGGAACTTGGGAAGTTAAATGATCTCATTTATGATAGTCACACTTAGAGGTAGCTTGGTTGTACGGAGTTACCCTATTTACTTGCCTTGTTTGGCAGCACCGCACAACCGCAATAATGAAAGTAGTTTCGTGGTGGAAGTAGTATCATTGGGGCGTGTCGGTAGCGGTAGCATTGTTTACGTTCACTACCCAACACCTAGGTTGTTGAGTGAAACACGAATGAAACCACGTCGAGAATCGTACAATTGCGTGATTACTTTAGCATTCGTACTGGGGTATTTCCACTTGAATTGATTATTCTTGTGTTGAGAAATAACTTAGTTCAGATTTTTTTCTTTTCTATATCGAGTTTTTTCATAGATTTTTTTAATATATAAAACTTATACCACATAAACATCTCCCGTTAGAATACGTCTGACTATCTGCCATAGCTAGCATCCTTCAATTCAATAGTCAACAGTGAGTATAATTATTCTGGCTAGACCATCTGTGCTACCGAGAGATTAGCTTCTCAAGGTAGATACATCACAAGGGTGACGTTGTTGACAGACCTTTTAAAGTCTAATCCCGATTGTAAAAACAAAACACAAGAATAATCAATTCAGGTGGGAATCAAGAATCAAAATTCCTAAATACTCCTGTACGAACACTAAACTAATTACGTGTTCAATTGATCTCACTTGTGTTTCACTCAACTTCCTAAATAGGTTATCAGTGCGTTGCTTCCAAACATGGAAAGAATATAGGGTAACTAGATACAACCAAGCTACCTCAAAGTGAGCCTATAATTAATGAGATCATTTAACTGACATCTCATTAATGATAGGCTCACTAATTGGTAGCTTTATTTATTGAGTTATTGTATATACTTTCCAGGGGTGACATTGTTGACAGACCTTTCCAAGTCTAATCCCAATTAATTGCTCGGATCATTCTCAATCACACTGTCCACCGTCGTTGGTATTTTTGTCAGTTGGATATTACAGCTGCATATCTCAACTCTAAGCTCAATACCTCTTTATACATCCATCCACCTGAGGGTTATCCCCTTCCTGAGGGTGTTATTTAGGTTGAACAAGGCTTTGTATGGTTTGAAACAATCTGATCGCCTATGGCATGAAACTATCTCTGGTTTTCTGGCTAATATTGGTTTTGTCAAAGACATATCATTTCCATCTACTTTTGTTAAGAAAGTCAAAAATCAAGTTGTTTGCATCGTTGGTATATTTGTTGATGACTTCATTATTTCGGCTAAGTCTAAATTAATTCTTGACAGATTTCTCTAAGAAAATAGTATAAACTGAATGTCATTCAACCTAATGAAAATGGCCAACTCCGAACACTCTCAACCTTCTTACAATGCCCCGGTCTTGTCTGTTTAGAAAAAGGACAACAAGATGCGGATGTGCGTGGACTATAGAGCTCTTAACAATATAACCATCAAGGACAAGTTCCCAATACCTAGAATTGAAGCTGTGCTAGATCAGATTGAATCAGCCAGTTATTTTTCCAAGTTAGATTTGATGTCGGGGTACTATCAAGTACAGGTCGCTGACGAAGATTTATCTTCTACACCAATGGTCCTATTTTCTGGAAATCACTTAAGCTGACCATCACTGCCGAGAGAAATCATTATGAGTTTGTGGTAATGCCATTTGGGTTGACCAATGCATCAATTGCTCAACCTGTGTGGCCATTTCTTTCTTCTCAGTAACACTCAGCCGGTACTGGGAGCGGTATGCTGGTAAAGCACCAGGGCAGATTCTGATCTTATGCGCTAAACCACGGGATGGGGGCAGGTTAACCGGTGTGCAACCTGTCACCACATCCTTAAACTCCTTTAATAACTTCAAACGTGTCACTTGTGACGAATCCCACAATTTTTCGAGAAATCCTGAATTTTAATAATTACACTACGATTCAATTAAACGAAGCAAAAAAAATCTATATTACAGTAGTATAAAAAGGGATTAATCAAGATTCACTCTTAAGTTCTGCCCTCCAATCCTTAAATTGTTTAGGTATCATGCCTGAATCATCATTTAATAGACCTTGAGACACTTCACTTGTATTCTCAGTGAGGTTCAAGTATAGTTGATTAACTTTAGGATCAAATACAAGTCTATAAGTCTTATTTTCATCATCTTTAGGCACCGATTCATTTAACCAATCAATGACACCGATGAAAAACTTCAAACATTGCATACATTTATTTTTAGTTTTAGTTTCTGGTCCCTGTTGTGCCTTATGGAATGCATTATTTTTCATTAATAATGGCACTTCATCTGTTTTAAATTGTTCTATAGATCTTAGTAATAAATTATCATCTCTGAATCCATATATTATCTTAGTGATCCCCACAAGGAAACATTGAGCCCAAGTTTTAAGTAATTTCCGTTCAAATGTATGAAATTTCTTTGGTTCATCAACTAATCCAGTGGTTTTCAATTCAACATAATGATTAAGCACATCTGAAGAGTCCTCTGGTTTATAATCCCACACACAATCAATTTCTGCACCTAGAGTCAATGCAGTTGATCCAAATTTCACATTCACCACGGTAGCATATTGTTCAATATTATTAACTTTCAATTTATTACGTGATTCAATTTGCTTTCTAGATGATGGAGCCCATGGTTTAGGTAATGTAGCTAAAGTTTCAAATTTATAACCAGTGTATTGCAATCTACGAGAATAATCAGTTTCATTAGCTTGTTGTTGTTGCCGTTGTTCTCTAGCATTGATAAAATCTTGTTGAATGAATAATTGCCCATCGTAAATCACAATATTGTATACAAGTGGATCTCTATTATCAAAGGGTAACGTCATCAATGACCGCATCAAACCTCTCCAAGTGATGATATCGGATTCCACTTTCTTTTGAGTGGACCGTTCATAGGATTCAATGGCAGCCAATAACCCAGAGAATTCACCCAAATCTTCCTGTGGATTTCTTTCAAAATCGGCAAACCCAGCCTGCAAATCTATTCCACCAGGGGTTTCCAAATCATTATCAGGTAAGAAGTAATATTTCAATTGAGTATCATCTAAAGTGTGCACACCTTTGATATCTCTAGAATACGAGATTATCTCCTTTGGTTGTTTCACTGTCGTATCCTTAGATAGAGAGTTTAAGCTGTAGGCCTTATTGAATGCATCTAAAACAGACATGTTTTCGTTATCTATTGTGAAATCAATATAAATAACAATTATGTGTATAACCCATGAAGAAGAAAAAGAATTTTCATCTTGGTTCTCTCTTCACCAGCCACACTACCCGCTACCCGCTAACCGTGCCACGCCACTCCCGCTGGAAAAAAATTTTTTTTTTGATGAACCCAATTTCCAAAAGAAAAAGAAAAAAAGATGAACGATCTATCTTGCTTTCCCTCTTCTTCCTCTTACCCTTTAAACAATTATATAGATTATTATAACACCAATGTCTTACACTTTGCAAATTGCAGGTAAAGCACCATTTGTTGATTATGCATCTTTGATTGCTGCAGCCTTTGTTAACAAGGCAGAGGATGCTCCAATCAAGATTGATTTCTTGGATGACAAAGTTGTCTCCAAGGAATCCGCCGTGGCATCTCAATTATTATCTGGAGAAACCGTGGCTGCTTCAACCACCAAGGATATCTTGAACACTCTGGCTAAGGCATACCCACAAGTTCTTCTGAGTGCTGAAGAATCTCAAACTTGGATTTCATTCACTGAGAAGTTACTCATCAGAGATTTCAAGAAGTTGTCCGAAGATTTAGAGGAATTAGAACAATATCTCAACTTCAGATCATTTCTCTTGGGTCACAAGATCACTGTCGCTGATATCGCCGTTTGGGGTGCTCTCAGAGCTAACCCAGTTATGGGGTCCACCATCAAGAATGAACTATTCATTAACATCACTAGATGGTACACCTTCTTAGAATCTGATAAGAGATTCGGTGGTATCGCCGAATTGTTATCTCAATCTTTAGCTGAATTGAAAAAGATCGCCAAGCAAACTAAGACTGCCTCTGCTGGTGGTAAAAAGGAGATTCACAAGGCTAACTTTGAGATTGATCTCCCAGATGCCAAGGATGGTGAAGTGGTTACTAGATTCCCACCAGAACCTTCTGGATACTTGCACATTGGTCACGCTAAGGCTGCTATCTTAAACAAGTACTTCGCCGATGCTTACCACGGGAAACTCATCATCAGATTTGATGATACTAACCCATCTAAGGAAAAAATGGAGTTCCAAGACTCCATCATTGAAGATTTACGGATGTTAGGCATCAAGGGTGACAGAATCACTTACTCCTCTGATTACTTTGATCAAATGTATGACCTCTGTGTGCAAATGATCAAGGAAGGTAAGGCCTACTGTGATGACACTCCATTAGAACAAATGAGAGCTGAAAGAATGGACGGTATTAAGTCTTCTAGAAGAGATAGAACCGTCGAAGAAAACTTAAAGATCTTTGAAGAAGAAATGAAGAACGGTACTGAAGAAGGTTTGAAGAACTGTGTCAGAGCCAAGATTGATTACGAGGCCTTGAACAAGACTTTGAGAGACCCTGTCATTTACAGATGTAACTTGACTCCACACCATAGAACTGGTACCCAATGGAAGATGTACCCAACTTATGACTTCTGTGTGCCTATTGTGGATGCCTTAGAAGGTGTCACTCATGCCTTGAGAACCATCGAGTACAGAGACAGAAATGTTCAATACGAATGGATGTTGAATGCCCTTCACTTAAGAAAGGTTCACGTTTGGGATTTCGCCAGAGTCAACTTTGTTAGAACTTTACTTTCCAAGAGAAAGTTGCAATGGTTTGTTGACAAGAACTACGTCTCTAACTGGGATGATCCAAGATTCCCAACTGTGAGAGGTATCAAGAGAAGAGGTATGACCGTTGAAGGTTTGAAGAACTTTGTTATCTCCCAGGGTCCATCTAAGAACATCATTAACTTGGATTGGAACATCATTTGGTCTGGTAATAAGAAGATTATTGATCCAGTTGCTCCAAGACACACTGCCTTAGAGAACAAGAACTTGGTTCCATTGACTTTGAGTAACGGTCCAGAAAAGGAATACGTCGAGGACAAACCAAAGCACAAGAAGAACCCAGACATTGGATTGAAGAAGGTGTACTACTCTTCTAAGGTGTACTTAGAACAAGTTGACGCTGCTGCCATTGCCGACAACGAGGAAGTGACTTTGATGGATTGGGGTAACGCTATCATCACCAAAATCAACAAGGACGCCGACGGCGTTGTTACCTCCTTGGAGGGTAAACTCCACTTAGAAGGTGATTTCAGAAAGACTTCAAAGAAGTTGACCTGGTTGGCTGCTGACAAGAACGTTAAGGTTACCTTGAAGGACTTTGACCACTTGATCACCAAGGATAAGTTAGATGAAGGTGATAACTTTGAAGACTTCTTGACCCCAGAGACTGAATTCGTCACTGAAGCCATTGCTGATGTGAACGTTAAGGACTTGAAGGTTGGTGACATCATCCAATTCGAAAGAAAGGGTTACTACATTTTGGACTCCAATAAAGATGGCGAATTAATGTTCTTTACTGTTCCTGATGGTAAGTCCGTGAACAAGTATGGTTCTAAGAAATAAAATTCCCACAGATAAGCTACTAAATTTTCCATTTTTTTCATTTCATTCGTCCCTTTCAACGATTTCATACCACATATAACTTTTAAACTACTATGCATGACACTCAATTATAGTCATTCGTTTTCAATTTTTTGTGTTTCCTGTTAAATAAGGATTTTATTGCTTTTCTTCTGACAAACTCTACTATTCCTTTATCCATTGCTTGTGATTAATTTTTTGATTAACACCCTCTTTTTTTTAGCCCATCTTATTTACTTTGTTGTTTCATCTCTGACTTTTTTTCATATTTTTAAATGTAAATAGAAAATATAGATAATATATTAATTTTACCTAAACACATATAAATAAAAAACTGAATTTCAAATCACTGTAGCAGAAGATGAAGACCGAATCAAGAAATACCGAATGAAAATCTCTAACACAGAGACAATCACGCTGACAAAAATGGCAATAATTAAGATCAATGTAATCTTAGTCATGGCCCGTTCAGCCAATGAATCTGCCACTATATCAAAGAAGTCCAAGAAAACCTTACAACGATCATTCAAAACTTCAACTCTTTGATCAATCTCTAAATAATCTCTAATGGCAACATATAATGGATCCAATCCAACTTCAAAGGTCCAAAAGATTTCAGGGGTATCCAAAATGTTAGATGATAAATTAACTTCATTCCGTAATTGAAACAATTTACCAGTTTTAATCAATAATTTTTGTCTAGTGTAATTAGCTAATCTCCCCGTCAATGCTAACGCCTTTGGTAATCTAGAAATTGAATTCAAGATGTCAGACATCTTAGATTCAAATAAGGAAAGCTTAGTAGATTGAGCAATGGCATGAGATATCGTGAGTTTAATCATATGGTCACCCGATTTCAAAGTGATCATATCATTATAGATTCTCGGAGTAGTAATATCTTTAGTGTATTCAAAATGAAACTCCTCCGTTTCAATGTCATGTTCAGGGACAGGCTTAATTATAAAGAACTGAGGTTCTTCGTCATCGTCGTCCTCTGATTCAGACGCTTCACCACCATCATCCTCTGAACTTCTAAATGGCCAAAGCGAACCAGAAGGTTCGTCATCATCATTCTCATCATCATCATCGTCGTCATCATCATCGTCAATTTTAAATTCACCAGGTTGTAGCTTAGCAAACACCAAATCTGCCAATATATTCTTTTCATGAATTTCAGTGAAATTCCAAAACACAACAACACCGTAATCCAAAATGAACATTTCAGCATGTTTAGAGTAATCCACTTGGGAAGAACGTCTTTTGCCGCCTGAAGTTTTAGTCAATCTCCGTAGCCTTTCCTTTTTAATATGTCCATGCTCGGCATCTGTATCACATTCATCAGACTCGTGTTCATCACTGTCATGATCACTCATTATAGCATGATCATTGCTGTTGCTATTAACACTACTATGCAGTTCATTGATATTAATCTTTGATGCAGGTGGTTTTGGCTCATCAGGTTTCTTCTCTGTAGGTGTGGAAGATTCTTGTTTTGCTATTATTGAGCTACCTTCTCCTGCTTTGGCTTCTTCTTCTTCAGCCTTTCTTTCATCCTTTTCAACAATAGCCTCCAGCTCAAGAATAGTCTCAGTAGGGCTCGAACTGACAAAATATTGTGGTTCAGATGGGTCAAAATCGGAACTATGACTTTGAGACACAGGGAATTCTGGTTGCATATTACCAGGTCTTGACATTTGAATAGGAGAAGATGAATGGTTCTGAATCTCATTAGCTTCACTTTCTGCAGCTGAGAAAAATTCAAAATGATGGTCTCTCTGTTCAATTTTATCCAAGAGAGATTCCATTAGTTTATTATTGTCCTGCATTTTTTCTGAATTATTAGATTGCACCCTATACCCATTTTCACCAGGAAGTAAAGGTAATGCATACGGCACATATAAAGCCTCATCGTAGAGTCTAGGAAGCACCATGTGGTACTTAGCTAGAAATTGCGAAGTCAAATTCAAATTGAAACCTTCAGCGATTAAATATGCTGTCACTCTTGGATAATCAAATTCTCTTTGTTCTTTCGTCATCTGTTCAGCTCGTGTTCTGGAGTAGTTATTTCCCTCAAAGATGTTCTCCGTAGTGGTCTCCTCACGTTGCTCCTCCTCTAATTGTTTCTGTAAATGTTGATATTGCGGTTGCTGTAATTGGTCACTCTCAGGAATTAACACCAACTTCTGGGTCAATTTAGAAGTTCTACTCGGGAGTGCCTTGTAATATTGCGGGATATATCTTTGTCCATTAACATTGGAGGTCATGTACCGTGGTGCTTCTCTCTGTCTTGACGATGGAATTTCACTGATCCCTGAGATGATGTTAGAGACTGAAATCTCGGAGTACTTTGTAGTCGATGGCCGTTTCATCTTGGGCCCATTTCTATTCCCACCTTGAGCTAAATGCCTGGATGGTGCAGCATGTCTATCATTGTGTACGCTTCTATGTATACTTTCCAGCTTATGACCTGCAAAGGGGGCCTTTATTTGATTCTTTCTAACATCTGTAACTAAGATAGATGGTGATCTCTTTGCTGTCGCAGAGACAGACCTAGACAGGGATGGTCTATTAGGAGGTGAGTTAGGGGACCTATTTCCCGTGTTATTTATTGACATATCTATATAATTGTGTGTAATATATAATTGTTCCAGAAGGTCATCTCTTTGTATAATCTCTTTTATCTCTCCTAAAGTACACTTGCACATGTATATATCTAATAATTTTGATAATTATACAATATTGCACAGCCTTGAAGCCGGGTAAAAGACGACGCGTCGATTGTTGGTAAAATCGACGCATTACAATTTTTTTTCAAATCGGACGGCCATTTAATGACAATTAGTTTACGAAGATAAACTGGAAAGGACTTGTTATTAATAAATTATAGATAGCACATCAAATAGGAACGAATACAAAAAATGAGTGACAGTGATGATGATTTATTAGCCTTAGCTGGAATGGGCTCTGATGAGGAAGTGCAGGATGAAGAAGAAGAAAGTGATTACGAACCACAAGTTACAAGTTCAAGAAGAGGCACAAAAAGAAAGATTGAAATGTCTGAAGATGAAGATGAAGATGATGACCATGAACAGGACCCATATCCATTAGAGGGAAAGTTCAAGGATGAAGCTGATAGAGCTGAATTAATGGCTATGGATGAAGTGTCAAGAGAAGAAATTTTGTATGAACGTTTACAAGAGAAGGAAAAATTCACAGAAAGAAGATTCTTAGCATTGAGAGCTAGACAAAGTAGAGCAGAGACATCAGCATTGAAGGACAGCACAGGATCATCTACCAAGAAATTGAGAACCAGTAAGTTATCTGAATTGAAGAAACAAAGGGAAAGAAAGAACAAGAAAGAAAACAGAAAGAGATACGAAGATGATGACGATTTGGATGACTTGATTGACGATGAGGATAATGATGATGATCTTGAAGCCCTAGCAGGTGGATATGATCAAGATGATGATGATGATGCTTACTACTCTGATTATGAATCCTCTTCCAGAAGATCTAAAAAGACTTCCCATGAAGACGAATACGACGATAAATATTACAGAGACGCCAACCTTAATGATATCAATGACAAGGCAAGATCAAGTAGATCTGCATTAGCTAGATTCATATACCGTGATGAATTTGATTCCGTTATTCCAGGTACCTACATAAGAGTCAATGTTGGTGTTTCAAGAGAATCAGGAAGACCTATGTACAGAATGGCTAAGATTGAAGAAATCAAGAGAGGTGGTAAACCATATAACCTATTAGGTAAACCATGTGATACCTACTTACTGGCATCTCAGGCTGGCTCAAAGAAGATCCTTGAAATTTCATGTATATCAGATTCCAAGTTCCTACCGGAAGAATTCATAACTTATAAAAAGGGCCTAGAAGATGCTGACCTCACTTTACCTTCAGTGGGTGAAGTGGAAGCCAAACTTGTGGAATTGAAGGCCATGTCACAAAAGAAATTAACAAATGAGGATATCAATAAAATGATCGCTAGAAAGGAGGGAATATCGATCAATGCCATGGATGCCGGTACTAGAGTGAGAAGATTAGCTAGACTAAGAGAAGAATTACAGGTTGCCATCGAAAGGGCAGAGATCGACAAGATTAACACATTAAACCACCAAATTTCGGATCTAGCTAAGACAGTCAATATTCACGTTAAGTCCATGTCTAAGATGGATCAAATCAATGAGAGAAATAAGAAGACCGACGAACAATTGATCAGAAAGGCCGAAAAATTGAATGTTGAAAACAGACAGAAACAACTAATGAACAAATCTTTCAACGATCCTTTCAGTAGATTGAGAACAAATCCAAAGATGTTTTACTCTTCTGGAGCTGCCTCCTCTGGTAATCAAAAGACCAACGACGATGAATCTAAAACTGATGAACAGAAGACAGACGAAAAGATAGAATTGGCTAATTGTGTCTACAGAAGAGAGGGTATTGATGCTATCATTAAGGATATCCCATTTGAGATTGAGATTTAAAGTGTATTTGTTACTTGTTTTTTTTTTCATTTGTTACATTGTAAATTAATATAAACTCTAAAAAGTCAATTATTCTAATGTATTTATGTAAACACCACGTACTCCGTCAAGAACTTCTTATCAGCATCACTTAAAACTCCATATATATCTCTGAAATCGCTGATATTTCTAGAAGTACATTCCTTAAAGAAACTAATCAAGATATCCTTAATCTCATCGTTGGAACGACCACCCCCAGGTAACACTTCATCATCATCATCAGCATCCTCATCGACGTACCCTTGTAATTGATCAAAGGAGGGAACACCAACGTCGTCAACGTCTTCCCAACCCTCATCATCAGCATCACCTTCTTCATCATGATCGTGATGTTCATGGCTTGCATGATTATGCAACTCTGATGTCAGATTCTCGTCACGCTTTTGTGATGATGCAACTTGGAACTTCAATTCATTAATTAACAACTTGATGATTTTCATATTTGCAGGAATTTGTTCATATTGAATTGGCATACTCTTAGCCATACTTCTAGTCACAATGACACCAGGAGGCACCTGACTAGGTAGTTGATCACCATTGACATTGATTTGTTTCATGATGGAAGAGTCCAATTTGAAAATTTCCATGAATGCTAGGATATTAGATTTGATTTTTTCATAACCTCTCATCACTTCGAATGATTGGAACCACACAGGTAAGACCTTCACAAGGGAAGATTGCCCATCAATATCAAAATGAGCTAAGAAGTCAATAGTAGCCTGCGGTTGCACAAGAGTTAATTGATTGAAAATCAAAATTAAATTCTCAATAGTGACCATTTCTTTCGTAACAATTAAACGATGAGTAACCGCCTTCAAGATGTCTTCAAAGTGTTGACTCACAATTTGTGAGTCTTGGAACTTTTCTAATAGTAACACAATCAAATCACCCAACTTAGCAATAGCTTGATCCGACAAACTTGGTGATAAAAACTTAGAAACAACCTTTAACAAAATTTCATTACCTTCCAATCCATTTTCTGGGTCTTTGAAAGTTTGAATGAACTCATGAGCATGCTTTAAGAATTCGTCAAACAATTCAGAGGCCGATTGAAGTAATTGATCATCATCACAACTAAGAATGAACTTATAAATCTTTGGGAACACAAATTGGAAGACCTCAGCTGGTAGTTGGAAATCATCAATTGGACCTTTAACGAACAAAGTTAACACTTGTAATGTTAAGTCCACTTCCGCAGAGTATTCATTAGAAGAACCATCCAACACAGTGATTAAATGAGGAAGCCCCTTAGAAGACAAGTTCATATAATTCTCCAAAGGAAGATCAGTTAACAAATCCTGGATACACTCTATCGTTGATGTGTTCAGAGAAAAATTAGAACAATCCTTGAATCCAATATTTAAAGTCAACAATAATGTTCTTTCATCTTGGGACAATGCCTTATTATCAATACAAATCAATATACTTAGAGCTTCAAGCATCATTATATTAGAATCCTCATCGGCTTCATCCTTCAATTGGTCTATTAATTGTATTAACTGAAGTTGAATTTCACTGTCAAACTCACTAGATTTAATGAAATGATTAAAGTATTGGAATGCAATTAAAATACTAGCCTTCAACACTTGATAATCATCCACAGGGATATTTTGGAAATGAGAGAGAACTTTTTTCAAAGATGGGACTCCAAATGATTTCATATGATCCTCATATTTCAGCAAGAAATTAGGGATAATTATGATGAGTTCCGCTAGTAACAAGACATTGGATTCATTTAGATTATTGAAAATTTGATCCAAATAATCAATGATAAAATTTAAGAAATCCACAAGTGAGAAAGATGGTCTACTGACTACCTCCTCATTGGTGAAACTGCAACTAAGCATAAATGCGGTAGCTTCAATTTCTGTCCACTTAGGGTTGGATCCAGACCCAGAGATCACTTCATTTAATTTTTTTGCAAGAATTTCAATGGTCTTCTCATTGTCCTTTCCATTGAGATCTCTGAGGAACCCATTGATTGATTCTCTAACGGTGATATCAATGGAGAGTCCAGTTTCATCAGTGACAAAACTATTAAAGTCCGCCTGGTAATCCTCTTGTTTTTCCAAGGGAGTACATGCAAGTTGCACTAATATAGTAATGAGTTCATTCCAAGTGGCATCCGTATCCAAGCTAAGTAATTCTATGAGGGATTGGAGGAACCCCAATTCAGTTGAAGCTAATCTATTAACGACATCGATTGGGTCCTTTCTTTCTATTTGGAATTTCTGAAATTGCACCAGATCACCAAAAGTGCTGTCGACAGTGGTAACAGTTGATATTAAAGGGGTATAAATAAGGGACACATTTTTCAAATCGTTCAACACAACTTCAGATAGTTCTGGGTGTGTCTTGAAATGCTTAGCGAACGAATTTGATAGGGTATTCAGGCAATCATAGATTTCACATTTTAAACTTAAAATCAAGATGGATCTACTGTGAGAGGCATCAGTCAATGAGGTTAAAATCTGTGATAATAAACCGATTATTTGTGGGACAACGACATTGACAAATTCCTTTCTCTCTGGATTTTCATAAAAATCAATGTTTTCCAACATGGATCCCACTATTTTCAATAAGACAAGGGTTTGGATCTTGACCTCCAAGGAGTAATATTCATTCCCCAACATCAATGCACATGCTTGCATAACCTTAACGGCGATTCCACCTTCAAAGAATTGTTCATCCGTGACTAAGTCATCGAACAAATCACCCAACACAGATAGAGCCCCCAAGATTTGATTTTCATTAGCATTAGAGGAGGTAGCATCTTGATATAGATCATTCAACAAGTTAGGCCATTCATCAGGGTAATCTACGGCAGCAATCTGGACGATTGCATAACTTGCACCGTTTCTGATCTTGGAATCTTGGTCCCCAACCAAGTTGTGCAATAACGAATCTCTGATCAATTTTTTCACATCTTGGTTAATTGGAGTGGGGCCCACGTAGGAATCAAATGCTGGTGACCAGAATTTCGGCACCAGTCTTTTCAAGTGTAATAATGCAGCCTGTCTAATTGATAATTCCACACTCTCTTTATGTAATGGGATTTGTAGAAGAGCGTACATGAATTCATCTGGATTGGAGGTAGCTAAACGATTGAAATCCAATTCAGATTGCACTCTGATGTTGTTATCAGACAGTGTCTGCTTAACAATCAAATCCAATATCTGATTCTCCATTGATTATAGTAGGTATTTGACTATTTTAAGAACACAAAACAACACTTTCTTGTTAACTGTGTCAAATTTCCAAAATTTTAATTTTTTCTTTGATTCAGGTTACGAAACGCGTTACTAGAATTTTTCAATATTAAATATGTAAGTAAGTATAAATAAAAGAAGAGTGAGTCTACTACCAACCGAATGTTTCGGTATGCAAGTAAATCTCATCAATACCGTTGTCACCGGAGAGTACACGAGATTGTAGAGCAGCTACAGAGTTACCAATGGTTTCCTTTAAGCTCTCTGAACCGGAAACGATGAAGACGTTCCTGGCAGTGAGTTGATCTCTGATCGTGGCCATAAATTCTTGGGAACGGGGTTTCCCGTTGTACACCTCTATGATGGATTGTTGCTGGGTTGTAATGGAAATTTTATCTTCCAACGAACTTCCTGAAGAGGTATCCTTTTCGGAGAACTCATTTTTCCCACCGAGTTGCTTGGTCAACACTTTAATCTTGTCATCTGCTGTAGAGGAACGAACATCGATACTGGAATAAATATTAATCTTGATTGAACCATCTTGGAACAGTTTAGCTGGAGTAGATGTGAATAATTTCACAAACTCAGGGTAAATCCATTCAATACTTTCATCATTTCTGATAATCCAATCTAATCTGATTTTTCTCAATTTAGTCTTTCCGGATGTCATATCCTTAGCTGCCTGCAAAAGGAATGGCACAATAGCTGTAACACCTGTTCCAGAACACACCAAGAACATCGAATCAAAAGAATTCATATCTCTTTTGCTACCACCATATGGACCATCCAAATACACAGAACTCTCTATGCCGGAACCACCATCCTCTGGGATCTTATCGTATATGGTCTTAGTTAACCCCGCCATAGGCTTGATTAATAGCTTGAGTTTACCCTCATATTCAACGTCATCTAAAGACACAATTGAAAAAGGATGATTTTCTAAAATTCGTAACCCAGGGAATCTGATGAACACATGTTGACCAGGACTCCAATGAAATTTATAATTATTCTCAATGAGAATCTGAAAGCATTCATTTCCAGGGGTACTTTCAAACCGAGAGATCTTACAAGGGTTAGCCTTGAAAAATCCACTATTCGGCTTCACGAATGATTTCACCACTGCTCTGTAGATTAATTGGGTTACCCAGAACACTGCAGCAGCATACATATATCTTTCACTATTCATTGATTGGTAACAATGGTAACATAATCCAATGAGGAATCCGATACCACTAATCCAATGTAATTGAATGAATAATTCATACCAAGCACGTCTGAAATAGGAATGAGACAACAAACATAGAATAGTCATAAACACCAATGGTGGTATCCCTGTTCTAAATAATGAATCATTAGCTTGCTTATATGCCAAACGACCTTCTTTAGAAGCTTGAAAGTAAAAGGGGAAAATGTGGATCCAAGCAGCGATGTAAGAAATAATTGAGAGCCAACGATGGAACACATTGATTTTCTCGTAACTGATCCCAGTGAATCCACTAACTAGATTACATTTCCCAGAAAGAATGTAGATCAATGGAGACAATGAAGTGGCTTCAATACCTGCTCTCACTGCCAATGGGGGGCTACCAAATCCACCACAAGCTCTATACCAGGAATGGGGGATTAAAGTGTAGCACAATAAATATAGTAATCCAGCACAGATGATTAATAAGTTCCCCAATGAAGAAGGAACCCCAAATATTTGACATAACACAATTGGCAATCTTCTATAACTGAAGTATCTATTGAATGCTGTCACTTTATATGAAAATCTCACAAATGGTTTCATGAAGCCTTGATCATTATAAGCGAGTGAGTCCAACTTCATGAATAACAATCTTTTCAAGATGAATAAGAAAATGATAACGACAGGTAAGTATATCATGTAATGACCATAAACTTCTTGGTCTGACCATGCGACAGTTGCCTGAGATTCTGTTTGTAACGCTAGATATGTATCGGTGGTCATATCTTTGACACACCAGACACCATCACGGAAGATATCTCTTTTCCAAAAGCTCATTGTTTGATTATTAATTTAAATGATGATAGGAAACTAAAAGCTTACCAATGAGAGGTTACATTTCTGAATTACAAAGAGGATCATACCCTATTTATATGCTTCATTTATGAAGGCAGCCAAAATAAGCAAAGACAAAACCGAAATTATAATGAGTTAATTAGAGCAAAAAATACGGAAACAAGGCTAAGGGTCTTCCTTTGTTTTAAAAAAACTCTTGGAAAGACTATCAATCCAATTTAAACGATCTTTAACACCCAAATATAGTGTAATTCCCGAGTATTTCTTTGTTTAATGACGGTTAAAAAGTCTTGGAAATTTTGCGAAAAAAAACCAATCAAAACGATCAACAACGTTAATCACCGAGTTTAATTACAATTGAAAAAAAAAAGTCTTGGAATTTAATAAATCCAATTAAAATGAGTATAATTGCAAATTCCAATGAAACATAGAGCAAATAAGAAGGTTGATAATAATAAAAAAGAACAAAAATAAGATCGAATAAGCTAAAAAAAATATAAAAATTGCTCATAAAATAATAATATGAGCAGATAATTTTAGACGTACGTATAAACTGCCAAAATCTGGTAAAACAAAGCCTAAAAAAGTAATTCTTGGCAACGGGAGTCAGATCTGATATATACATACTTATTGGAATACAAAAAAGTGGGCAGTTAACTTCCTCGAAGTAAGTATACAGAAGTTAGACTGCATTTATGTATCCTCAAATGTGGTTTAAAATAGGGGTAATTTAATATATTTATTGCACTCTCACAAAAAAAAATTTTTTTTTCAGACATAAAGAGTAAATTAAAAAATTTCATTAAACTATAATGAGGGGAAATAAATGTAAAAACAACGATACATAATATCTAGTATGTATTCGTTAGATATACAAATGTACTGGTAGAAAAAGACAAAATAAACAAGAAGAAAAATAAAATAAAGAGAGTGAGAGAGATATATATATATTAATTCATAAAAAGAGAAAGCAATTACACTAATGAGCGGTGGTAGCGACACCTTCAGATGATAAGTTTTCTAATTCGGTAGCAGTAGCATTAACATCAGTGGCAGCAGTGGTAGTAACATTTTCAGCTTCTGCAGCTTCAGCTTCTTGAGCTCTTTGATTAATTTGAGACTTAGCCTTTTCGAAAAGAGCAGCTTGTTCAGCTTCAGTTAATTCATCCTTCTTCTTATTCTTGAGGTAATACATTGGGTTCAAATGTCTCATCTTCAAGTTCTTCATGAATGGTAAGTGACCAGTCTTTTCTTCGTAAAGCATAACCAATAACACAATGATCAACACTAACCAGTAAATATCGTAAGACAAGACAGACCCGTAGGTAGCAGAATTTTGCCATCCTAATAAGGCATTGAACACATCCCAACCGTTATCGGTTTCAGGGTTACAACAGTTAACGTGCCAGACTGACTTAGAAATGTCGTAAGTACCTGGACCAGAACCATTTTCGGAGGAATCACCACCGGTCTTATTAGAGTAAGCATGATTTTCGAAATACCAAACACCTCTAGAGAATAAACCAGCAGAAATTAAGTAAAGAATAGCAGTGGATATACATAAGAAAATTTGCAATGACACAGTGGAACCACCAACGTACATGAAATAACCAACAGCGATACCAGCGATTAAACCACAAACGACTGGTAATGGGAAACCTCTAGCGGATTCACCGATACCGACACCACCGACGAACACAACGGCTTCCAAACCTTCTCTAAGAGTAGTGATGAAAGGTAAAATGAACATAGCATATTTTTTAACTAAATAAGAAAATTGCAATCTTTCCTTTCTGGTTGCAGGTGGATCAATCAATGATCTAGCAATTTTAATTCTCCATTTTTGTTGCATCTTATTAATTCTCAACATGGCAACACCCATAAGAGAAATTAAAACAGTTGCAATGATACAGAAAATACCTTCCCAAAGATCTTCAGATTTAGACCAAACATCATTATTCAAAGAATAGAAAGCACCAATGAAAGCACAACCAATAATTAAACATAGAACAACACCAGCTATCGCACCAAACCAAATCTGTTTCATTAACGATTTATAAATTCTGGGATTTTTATCTTTACCGATAGATTGCTTGACGAATGCCAATAACACTGACACCACAATCACAGCTTCTAAACATTCTCTAAAGACAATGAAGAAAATTTGAACGATGAAAACTTCAGCCATGATTAATTTATTTCAAAGTTATATTAAAAGAGAGTTAAATAAACTAATTGAATATATCTTTAAACTAAATAAAAATTATTTAAAGAGAAAAAAAAAAAGACACAAGTTAACAGAATAGATTTAAAAGAAGAGCAATTTAAATGGATTATGCGCTTATTTTATAAAAAAACAGTTAACTAAAAAATTAATTTAAAATAGTTCATCCAATTAATTAACAATATTAAATTTAAATTTATTAACATTAAAGCGGCGCTAAAGTATCCCTTCTACGGGGCAGTCTTCACAGTGTAGCCTTGGCTATCCCCCCCTAACTGCCCCCTATTATCTTTTTAATCTTAAATTTGAAAATTTTATTATTTTTCGCTCATTGATGAAATTGATAATTCATTCACTCATTCAAATTTATATCTTGGTTACTTGGCAAATAAATAAATATATAATTATATGAAAATAATCAAATTTGTTTATATACATCTACACTTCAATGTAATCTCATATATATCATATAAGTATCAAAATATTTAGTAAAGAAATGGTGAATTTTCTATTTCGGACATTTCGCTGAGCTAGTTTAAAAAATAATTAAATTATATAAAGCAATATTAAGCTTTTTTAGACTTGTATTCACCGGGAGGGCTACCAGGTAAATTCACGGGGGGGGGGGGGACGTGGTGAGTGAGCGCTTGTGTCTAACTATTTCTCTCTCTCTCTCTCCCTCTCCCCCCTCCACTCTACCGACATCAGAATGATCTGATCAATTCGATAATTTTAAAAATGCCAATCTTTCACTTACATATATATACAACCAATGAGATTCCAGTATTCTAATGCTGTGTGTATAACCCTTTAATTATAACAATTTTGTTGTCAATTTGTTACGCATTAATGATTTTCACAATATTTTGTTATTTCATCAAGTGACTAAAATACGTATAAATAAATTGAATATATATATATATTAGATATATATATATCTAATAATTTAGTAATACTTGGCAGATAGCTAATCTATAATTACTTGTCAAAAAAAATATAAAACTCAATTAACCTACACTGGGGCCCTCCCATTGACCGATTCATTCCCGAAATTGGAAAAAAAATATTTTTTTTTTTTTGGCTTCCAAAAAATTTTTTTGTTTCATTGTTTTTGGACAAAAAGTTATTGCAATTGGTTGGGGCAATTACTCGCATATAATGTCACATTCTCGACTTTTAGAGTATTTTAGTAATGGTTGAAAGAATAAACAGTTTATAAACAGATCTGATGATCAACGGTGTCTTCATTTACTTGTCTTTGAAAGAACTGAACAAGGTCTTCCCACTTGACTTCTTCATATATATATTATTAGTAAAGAAAAAAAAAAGCAGCAACAACAGCAAACTTTATATTAAGTGCACTGAAGCTATTTTTACAAAATTGTAAACTCATAAAAGACATACCCAATCACAATGACATAAAAATTATATGTATATAGTATTTAGAACCGAATTGAAAACTATATCTAATCCATCAAAAATATATATTTTTTTTTTAACCCCAGTTTTTCTTTAAAATACCCATTTGTTATTGCTTGGCCTTGGATACATCAATTGATCCCCCCGGCAATAGTACATCGAGAACTGAATTAGATTTACTAATTGACATTTACATTCTTCCGTTAGATATAACACGATTTCACCGCATTTACACATTGCATATCCGATGCAAACCTGGGAATTAATAATACTCTAATTAATTCATATATAAAAACGAAAATTGTATAGCAAAACAAACTAATAAAATTCAAAAAATTAAACAACTTTTGAGAAACTAAAACTTTTAACCAATTGACATTTAATGATATTTAAGACCCCCTTTTTATACCTTCTGGTTGGTTACCTTCAGTTAGTACAAGATCGTCTGTCACGATATACATTTAATCTGTACAGGGGGGGCTTATTTAATCTGATTATATTCACTAAGAAGATTATCCGATGAGCTAAAAACAATAGTGGTTCTAAATTCTGCATTATTCAGTCTCTTCAGATGACCTTTAAGTGAACAGGACTTGGTGAAATTGACACTCATCCAATGAAAAATTAAATAATAAATATATGGTCTTAATTTGGTAATTTACAAATCTAATACCGGATATCTAGAGGTAATATTAACTTGTAAAGACTGCTCCCTCACTCAAATTACAGTCTATAAGACTACCAAAATTAATGAGAACACACATCAAGAGGTGCACGGATGTGTTAATACACTTCAACCTTACACCACTTGTCCAATGAGATTTGAAAAGTGAGGTTACTGCGTTAGTGTGTAAGTTACATATAATATGCTATTTGCACATGTTAAATACTTTAAACTAGATAGATATCCAGTGAATTACATCCCGTTGTTAAATAAAGCATAATCCATTGAAATTTTAACCAAAGCAAAAAATAAAAAAATAAAAATAAATCTGATATTAAATAGTATAACCATTTTTTCACTCTTGCTATAATTTCTTGAAAGAGAGAAAGAGAAAGAGAAAGAGAGATCTACTTATTATATTGCTACTGTTTCTTTCATATAATGAATACACAAACTTAAATAACAGATAAACTTAACTAACCGAACTACAATGTATTATGATTCATGTTAATCGATGAATCATAAAAAGAAAAACATACCTAAGAGGTGGTTTACACCCCCAAAGAAACCCCCTTATTGATCTCGGAATCGGACTGTAAATTGAAATTGTTATGGGGTGCTAACAACCTTGATTTTTTTTTTTTCTTTATCATGTTTTTTTGATATTCTTCTTTCTTTCACAATTTCTATATCTTATATCATTTATATTGCTATTGTTATACATTCTCCTTCGTAAGTAATCGGAATCATAGCAAAAGAGCAATTTTAAAAATTATTTACACGTACAAAAAAGAAATAAAGCCGACTTTTTTTTCTCTCTTTAATCTCGCTCAAATTTTCAGATTGCTACTCTGCAGCCATTGATGCAACCTGTCAATTTTCTCCACACATTCATTGTATGGTTTTTCTTATATACAATAGAAATCAATTACACATTTTACTAATTCAATGGAGACAAGTATATACATAAGCATATAAATTCTTTCATCCCGTAAAAATATATACGTAAAAAAAAAGTAAAAGTCCAAAGAAAGGACCCAAACGGAAAACTAGTTTCTATAAAGACCTTTAAAGGAACTTTAAAACACAAGTAAAACAAGATAACAAAAAAAAAATTGGATTTAATTATTTAAAAAGAGCTAGTAAATTTAAATTTAAGCGGAGACAGCAGCAACGTGTAACAACAAGTCAACAACTCTGGCAGAGTAACCGTATTCGTTATCGTACCAAGAGATCAACTTGACGAAAGTTGGAGTCAATAAGATACCAGCCTTAGCATCAAAGATGGAAGATCTAATATCAGATAAGAAATCAGAGGAGACAACAGCATCTTCAGTGTAACCTAAGACACCCTTTAATTCACCTTCAGAGGCCTTCTTGACGGCGGCACAAATTTCTTCGTAAGAAGTTGGGGTCTTCAAGTTAACGGTTAAATCAACAACAGAGACATCAACAGTTGGAACTCTCAAAGACATACCAGTCAACTTACCGTTTAAGGCTGGGATAACCTTACCGACGGCCTTAGCGGCACCAGTAGAGGATGGGATGATGTTACCAGAAGCAGTTCTACCACCTCTCCAGTCCTTGTGGGATGGACCATCAACAGTCTTTTGGGTAGCAGTGATGGAGTGGACGGTGGTCATTAAACCAGCTTCAATACCAAAGGTATCGTTAATAACCTTGGCTAATGGAGCCAAACAGTTAGTGGTACAAGAAGCGTTAGAGACAATGTTCAAGTCCTTAGTGTATTCCTTGTGGTTAACACCGACAACAAACATTGGAGCATCCTTAGATGGAGCAGTGATGATAACCTTCTTGGCACCAGCTTCAATGTGCTTGGAGGCTGGGCCCAAGTCCTTGAAGACACCAGTGGAGTCAATAACGTAATCGACACCATCCTTACCCCAGGTAATGTTTGATGGGTCCTTTTCTTGGTAAACCTTAATGGCGTGACCGTCAATGACGATTTCAGTGTCAGTAGAGGTAACAGTACCCTTGTATTTTCTGTGGGTGGAATCGTATTGGAACATGTAAGCAGCATATTCAGCACCGATGAAAGGATCGTTGATGGCAACGATGTTAATTTCTGGCTTAGATAAAGCAATTCTTAAAACTAATCTACCGATTCTACCGAACCCGTTAATACCAACGTTGATAGCCATTTTGTATGAATATAATATATATAAGTGAAGAAAAAATAAAAGTTAATTGAAGTTTAAAATCAATTGAGCTTATGGGGAAAGAAAGAGGAAAAGAGAAAAGAAGAGAAGGAAATAGAAAGGGGGGACTCAATTAAAACAGGTTGCCAAAAAAACAGGAAATAACTTGTCCTTTTATATTAGAAAAAAAAAGAAAGTGCAAAAAAATTATGGGGGGGCAGCTTATATACTAAAGTTACCCAACCCACATGGTGGTAAAGAGTGGTGATATCTAGAAATTTATGAGTGTTTATTTGATTTAATTAGCTTGGCTATACTGAAGTATTAATGGTATCCACTCAATGGTTTAATATAATAAACTTCTATTATTCAAGTTAATGTATATCCAATTTTCTATTGAATTATCATTAATTTGAAGTGATCAATGGAAGATCAATGTCCGTCTTTCTCGTTACTTTACTGACGGTATTTTCAGATTTTTCTTTTCTCACCCCCCCCCTGGAGCTCCATCCTATTATTGCCGGAATTAATTATATAACTAGCAGTAGTGTACACATACACAATTTCTAAATATTTTTAAATTTATTTTGCAATAGAAACTGTAAAACACAGTAGTACCATTTAGGCTGTATTTGCTATAACATATATATTTTGTATATTGCTATAATTGGCGTTGAGGCAAACTAAAAGCATATACGTAATCATCTACTGATTTCTTTTATTTACAGGACTTATCTGGACCGAGAATGTATCAACCATATCAAACAACACAATTAACTTAGATTACAATAAATCATGTTCTCTTAATGTGCAGTACATATATCCTCAGCTGATAAAGGTGCATCAATTGCTTTATAATCAAACAACCACACCATTATAAATAGGGGGTGTATAAATTTATTTGTATTATATTTACACCGCCCTGGATTAATTTATATAAGAAACATCACGTGAAATTTATTATTATTATCTTGAATCTGTCATTTTACGGACAAGGGTAATGCGATTAATGATTGCTTGAGTCGATAAGTCGATAGACTAATAGACTCAAATCGACGTAAATTTAATTTTTTTTTTTTGTCGTCGTCGATTTTTAAATTTTTGGAAACCTATCTTGTCTCAAGGCTCGCCATTCAATGATCAAAAGTTTACATACATTATTAAAGGAATTAAAAGCCATTTTAAAAGGAAACAAATTATATATATATATACACACACACCAATACACGATGCCTGATTCAGCTTATAATAGTGATTCATTTATCTCTGATGATGAAGAGGATTACTGTCCTCTTTGTGTCGAAGAGATGGATATCACCGATAAAAATTTTAAACCTTGTCCTTGTGGATACCAAATTTGTCAATTTTGTTATAACAATATTAGAACAAATCCAGAACTGAATGGGAGATGTCCAGCATGTCGTAGAATTTATGATGATGAATCTATAGAATATAAAACTATGTCTCCTGATGAATTAAGAGCTCAACAATTAAAAATGGAGAGAAGAAAGAAAGAAAAATTGAAACAAGAAAAGGAAAAGAAAGATGCAGAACAAGCTAAGAGACATCATTTAGCTGGTATGAGAGTTATCCAGAAAAATTTGGTTTACGTTGTTGGATTGAATCCAAATTGTTCTCCAGAGGAATTGCCTACTCTTTTAAGATCAGATAAATATTTTGGTCAATATGGGAAAATCTTGAAAATAGTGATAAATAGAAAGAATCCACCTATCACTACAGCTTCATCTTCTTCACAATCTCCATATGGTGTCTATGTGACATTTGCAAGAAAGGAAGACGCATCTAGATGTATCGCTGCAGTGGATGGATCAATCAGTGATGGTAGAGTCCTCAAGGCTGCCCACGGGACAACCAAATATTGTTCATCTTACCTTCGTGGTCAACCATGCCAAAATCCAAACTGTATGTTCCTTCATGAACCAGGTGAAGAAGCAGATTCATACACTAGACAAGATTTATCTACTAGATCAATCAATAATAAATTATTAGAGAGATCCGCTACAAATGGGTTGATTCCACCACCTCAAGGTTACACCTCTCATAGTGGTGACGAAGATTCTGCTCCACCATCATTGCCTCCTGCTACTGTGGCTACTTCTTCTTCCACCATGCTTAACACTAGTCCTATTCAGCACAAATCTGAATCTAGTTCTCCTCACACCGTTTCATCTAGTCTACATCATGAAGTTTCATTACCTGTGACAGCTGCCTGGGCCAAATCTTCTTCATCTCAACATAATTCTCATACCGTTGATGCATCTGCTTCATTTCCTAGTTTGGGTGACGCTCTTTCATCTCAGAAGCCGGTGAAACCACAACAAGCTAAAAAGAAGGATAAAAAGGATTCCAATAGTGGTAAGGATGTCACGGTGCCAGTTGATGATACTTTATTAGTTTTCAAGAATATAAATGAAGCTATAAAGAATCTCAACAATATGGATGAATTCTCATATTCTATTAAACCTCAATTTAAGACTACAATTAAGAAGGACACTCAACAAGTCCATTTATTCCATCCTTGTAAATTAGAAGAATTTGCTAATAAGACTATCACTCCGGCTAACTCTGAAGAATCTAGACAACATATGCTGAAATTGATTGATAATTTGTTATTCACTCCATTCACTAAGAATTATAATGTTCCCAAAGTTGTCGATCAAAGACAATTAGCACAACAACAACAACAACAACAACAACAGCAATTACAACAACAACAACAACAGCAACAGCAACAACAACAGCAACAATCAGATCAATTCACTCAAAAGCAACAACAATTCTATCAACAACAATTAGCACAACAACAACAGCAACAATTGCAACAACAACAGCACCAACAACAACAACAACAACAACCAAATAATGATTCTCAATCTACACAACAATTCTTACAACAACAATTTTTACAACAACAACAACTGAAGTTACAACAACAGTTACAGGGTGGTTCCACTCCAGTTACAGGTACCCCTCCACCAGGTTTATTCAATGCTACCATTGCTAATAATAATGGTGGTGCCACCACTGCTGCTGGTAAATCTAACAATAGTGCTGAATTATTGAATCAATTAATGGGGAAGAAGATTCCTGCTTAATGTATGATTGTTTTAATTTATTTTAGTTTTTTGTTTTTGTTTTTGTTTTGTTTTTACTGTTTTAACTTATTTTCTTTATCTTTATGGTTTTCCTTTTCATAATGTAATTTTACGTCAATAAATTATTAAATATTTTTTTGTAAAATCATTAATAATATATTTCATTATATAAATTCAATATTTATCTTTATTTCTTATAGATTTCTTAATTAATGGACTCCCCTGATCAATATTACCTAATGAATTCCAATCAACTATACTATTATCTTGTTCATCTGTGTCATCATTCTTTCGATCTATATCGTAAAAGCTATAACTAACATTAGGATTAAATCTCACAGATGATTCCAATTTCTTATTATTATTGCGTTGTTGAGTGGATGGAGTAAAATAAATACTTTGATTAGCGGTATTATCATTAGTGTTAGTTATCATTAATGGATTATTATTTTTTATTGGACTTTGTTCAATGAAATTTGCATCGGGATCATTAGGTAAATGGTAATAATTATTAGTTGTATTGGTTGTAGTTGTATTTCTAATTTTATTGAACAATATATTGGGCACCACAAGAACACAAATTAATATAGCCACTAGACTTATTAAACTTTTAATTGATAATTGATGAAAGAATGAATTAATGCAATCAGCTAAAATTTCAAAATAAACAGTTGAAGTAGCTCCTGCGGCGTCTAATTCATTAGCATTAGAGTACATACAATTTTCCCATTCTATACATTTAGATTCCAAAGCGGGGACTCTAAATGATGGATCACATTTATTACGAATGTATTCTCTTTTGCAATTTTGGATTTTCAAATTTGATTCATTTAGATATTTTTGAACTTTCAAATCGGCATCTAATTTAATAGATCGAAGTGCCATTATCACTATACTGAGGAATATTGTGATTAATATTGTATTTAGTAAAATTTGGAGAACATTTGTGATATTTTTAGTACATTGTGGATCTTTAAGAATTTCTCGTATTATTTTAATAGTTGGAGTTGAAGCAGCTGCAGTGGCAGGGGTAACGGTATTGATGGTACCAGTAATTCGACTAGGTGATTTAGGAGTCATAGAATGTAATTTTTTTCTTAATTTTTTATTATTATTATTGCGTTTCTTTGCACTAATTGGGGATCTAACATTAAATGATTTAATAGATGAAGTCAATTTTTTATCAAATAAATCGTAAGCCGATTTAACTGGATTTCTATTAGGAGTAGATTGTTGAGTTTCCTTAGTGGAAGACTTAAAGGGGAAAGGTAATGAATTCAAATAATCATAATTATCATTGATTAATCCTGGTGAAAGAGTTATCCCAGTGTGAGCCTTCTGTAATGTCATTTGAATTTTATTTAATTTATCGGTTTGACCATCTGGTAAATTATGGAAATCCTTTATTGGAGTCAATTTTGAATCTTCACCGACTCCGGTGGATACATTAAAGTCAGTAGTTGTCATGTATTTTTTCAGTGGGTGGTTAACAGTATTCTAGTATAAGTATTCTTAGCTAATACATATCAAAATCTTTTTTCTTCCATAATAAGAGTTGTGTAAACAAAACTACATCGACTCGATTTTCTCGGAGTAAAAATTTCAAATCGACGCGTCGATATCGGAGTTTGAGATGATTAACATCATCAAACATCCGTGCACCACTCCAAAATTGAATCAGTTGATTAACAAGAGTACGTGTATTAATTAAATAAAAGGCGGTCTTTCTTATCAATAGTACAATGGGTGAATACAAAGAGGGGGAACCAGTTAAAATGGGGAGGGAGAGAATTCAGTTACGTGACTCAATAAATACAGTAATGGATTGATTCATTTATTAACAAATGACATATAATACAAGTAATAAATACTCTAACCATTACGATATATCATACAAATTTGTATAGCGGATTTATTAAAAATTTAATTTTTTTTTTAATTCTCTCTTTTCCTACACTTACTCCTTTAAAAGCAATACAAGTTTTGTATTTATTTTTAATATATATATATTTATATTAAAACTTCCTTTTCTTTTAAATCTTTTTAACTTATTCCAAATACTCTATTTAAATTTACATATAATTTGATTTTTAAATAATGGACTTCAAATTTGCGGATCCTTCTCATAGCCACAGCAAGGTTTCAATAGCAGGCACTTTTAATTCTTGGTCCGCAGATAGTGACCCACTAACTTTCAATGATTCATCTGAATCATGGGAAGTCACATTAAATACATTACCAATTAATGAAAAAATACATTTTAAATTTATAGTGGATGGTGATTGGACTTGCTCTGATGATTATGAATCAGAATTAGATTCAAGTGGGATCCCTAATAATGTGGCAATTTTAAAATCAATTAAAACAACTACAACTCCTTCAACTTCAGATTCTTCGGTTGACATCTCAAAAGTTGATGAACCAACTAATACAACCCCAATTACTACTACTAAAACTGAACAAAAGCAATTAACTAAGGTTACCCCATTGGATCAAGCACCCGACGTGTCTGCATTACAAAATTTTTTAAAATCATTCACTTATTTCTTCCAATATTATTTAGTTTCATTCTTCACTGGTATCTTTCAAGCTAGTCATGAAAAGAAAACTACTCCTTAGATAAAACTAATTGAAATAACCAAAATGACCATTACCCATATCTTCAATTTTTTTTCTTCAATCTCCCACTCTATTTACTACTTCTGTAACAATCTCTTAATTAATATTCAATATGCTATATGATCTCTTTTATTATTATTATTATTATTATTACTCATTTTGTCTTCCCCATTTCAATTAATATCACATTTCTTTTCTGGAATCTTTGAAGTTTATTGCAGGTTTTATGGTTTCATGGTTCACTCTTCTTGTCTTTAGGTCATTGTGTTTTCAATTTGGTATTTCTCTATTTGGTTTTTTTCTTTATCTAATAAATTCAGGATATTCCTGTTATACTTTCACTATCCCCCCCCTTCCACCTCCTTTTTTTTTTGTTTTGTTTCATATATCCATTTTTCAAATCAGTTTTTTTTTTTGTTTTTGTTCTAATTGGCTTTTTTTCCCCCATTTAAAGCTTTTTTTTTTATTCTACTTGATCTCTAATTTATACTCTAATATTTTTTGAGAGTAAATTTACTATTTAAAATGTATTCAAATTACATAAAAGGTTATCTTAAAATGATATCTTAAAATGATCTTTAGATACCCGCGGGTTTGTGTGATTGCGGTTTACATAAACTTGCTTCCTTCAATCAACATGTTATAATAACACTGGTTAATGAACTTTTTACTTTAAAGAAAACTAGTCAGTGTATACAATGATATTATTATCTGATATGAATTCCGGTATCAATCACTGGAAACACCACAGTAAATCTCCATTTATGACTCTCCTATCACCAACACTCCATTCAATCTTCTCACTCATACTACACACCAACCAACGATACCCCGACACACCAGTCATACACCACCATCCACTACCCACCACCTCATATCTACCCCCTTCCTCCCTGCTACCACTTTATTACACCCACATCCGCTCTCATTGGCCAACCCGCTAAGCGAAAAAAAATTTTTTTTTTTTTGAACATCGAAATTTTGAAAAATTTTGAAAATGGAAATACAACTGTTAGTCACAAATAGATCTAATTTTGTTATTACCCCACAAAAAAATTGGATCACAAACCATATAAACTAGTGTATCATAATGCTTAGTGTATACAAACTCCAATTACAACAACATCAAAGAAGAGCATTCTCTACTTCTTTATCTCTTTTGAGAGGCCAAAATTTGACTGAAAAGATTGCCCAAAAATATGCTGTGGGTTTACCTGAGGGGAAATTCGTTCACAGTGGTGATTACGTTTCTATTAAACCAGCTCATGTGATGTCCCATGATAACACTTGGCCTGTTGCATTAAAATTTAAAGGTTTGGGTGCTAAAAAAGTTAGAGATAATAGACAAATCGTGAATACCTTAGATCACGATGTGCAAAATAAAACTGAGAAAAACTTGACTAAATATGCCAATATTGAAAACTTTGCTAGAGAACAAGGAATCGATTTCTACCCTGCAGGAAGAGGTATTGGTCACCAAATTATGATTGAAGAAGGTTACGCCTTCCCATCTTCATTGACTGTGGCATCTGATTCTCACTCTAATACATATGGTGGTATTGGATGTCTTGGTACCCCCATTGTGAGAACCGATGCTGCCTCAATTTGGGCTACAGGTCAAACGTGGTGGCAAATTCCACCTGTCGCTAAGGTGGAATTAAAAGGTGAATTACCAAAGGGTGTGTCGGGGAAAGATGTGATTGTCGCTCTTTGTGGGTTATTCAATAACGATGAAGTGTTAAATCATGCTATCGAATTCGTCGGTGACGAAATCTCTAAATTATCCATTGATTACAGATTGACTATCGCTAATATGACTACTGAATGGGGGGCTCTATCAGGTTTATTCCCTATCGATGATACTTTAATCAATTTCTACACTAATAGATTATTAAAACTTGGTCCAAATCATCCAAGAATTAACCATGACAGAATTGAACAATTAAGACAAAACAAATTACAAGCTGACCCTGATGCATTCTATGATAAAACTTTGACAATTGATTTATCAACTTTGTCTCCATACATCTCTGGTCCAAACTCTGTCAAGATCAGTAACTCATTGACCGATTTATCTGCTAAGGATATGAAAGTTAACAAGGCTTACTTAGTGTCCTGTACTAACTCCAGATTAAGTGATATCAAGGCTGCTGCCGAAATCGTTAAGGGCCACAAAGTTGCTGAAGGTGTGGAATTCTATATCGCCGCTGCTTCATCTGAAGTTCAAGCTGACGCTGAAGCCGCTGGTGCTTGGCAAATCTTAGTGGATGCCGGTTGTATTGTGTTACCAGCTGGTTGTGGTCCATGTATCGGGTTAGGTACCGGTCTTTTAGAACCTGGTGAAATTGGTATCTCTGCTACTAACAGAAATTTCAAGGGTAGAATGGGGTCTAGAGATGCATTGGCATTCCTTGCCTCTCCTGAAGTTGTTGCCGCCTCTGCTGTTGTGGGGAAAATCGCATCCCCAGAGGAAGCTAAAGGGTTACCATGTCCACCTACTCCTCCTATCTCTAAGAGTGTCACTGTGCATGAGAAGCCAGTTGAGACCGACGGTGCTGCTTCATCCGGTGGTGTGCTTCCTGGGTTCCCAGAGAAGATCGAGGGTGAATTGGTGCTCTGTGATGCTGATAACATTAATACAGATGGTATCTATCCAGGTAAGTACACTTATCAAGATGATGTTCCAAGAGAAAAGATGGCTGAAGTGTGTATGGAAAATTATGACCCAGAATTTGGTCAAAAGACACACGCTGGTGATATTATAATAAGTGGGTTCAATTTCGGTACTGGTTCTTCCAGAGAACAAGCTGCTACATGTATCTTAGCTAGAGATATTAAATTGGTGGTGTCTGGTTCTTTCGGTAATATTTTCTCCAGAAATGCTATTAACAATGCCTTATTGACGTTGGAAATTCCAAAGTTAATTAATATGTTAAGAGAGAAGTACAAAGATGCTGAACCAGAATTGACTAGAAGAACTGGTTGGTTCTTGAACTGGGACGTTCCAAAATCGTTTGTGTCTGTCACTGATAAGGATGGTAATGTCATTCTTGAAACCAAGGTTGGTGAATTAGGTACCAACTTACAAGAAATCATCATCCAAGGTGGTTTGGAAGGATGGGTCAGATCCGAGTTGAAGAAGGAGAACTAATGATCATAATAGACGATTCATATATAACTTATTTATTCATTTTTTTTGTGTAATCAAAAGAACACTACTTAATATACTATTCTACAATAATGCATGTTTCGTAAATAAAAACCAAAGTAACTATAATTACAATTAAACAGAGATAAAGAAAAATGAGAGGGGGGGGGGGAATAAAAAAGAAGTGTAGAGAGGAAAGTGAACAGGTAGAAATATGCGGATCTATATGAAGGACCATTTGTATGATATATAATGTTCATACATCATTTTTTTGTATATATATGTGTGTTTTTTTCATCAATGATGGGTAGAAGGGAAGGAATATTGGGTAAATTTATAAAGCTGGGATTTCCTTGACAATTTCATCGAAACCTTCCTTGTAATCACCATCCTTCTTTGGAACGATCATCACACATGAAGTTGGTCTCTTAGTGGCACCGGCAGATCCAAGATCCTCCTTTGATGGGATGAACAAGTATGGAACAGTGTTATCTTCACATAAAACTGGAATATGAGAAATGACATCTTGTGGGGAAATATCACCGGCAATGACAACTAAACCCTTATCACCCTTTCTCAAGGCTTTGACGACTTCCTTGACACCTCTCTTGACGTTCTTAGACTTGGATGCCTTTTTAACAGTCTTGAGCACCTTCTTATTTAGCTTCTTGGTAGCCAATGGTTTAGCAAATGGGAGAAGAGCTGACATTCTCTTTTCGTAGTTATCTATTTCAGATGATTCCTTTTTAGCCATTATGAATATATATATTTAGGATATTTGATATATGATTAAATGATTAAAAGTATCAGTTTCTTTAAAAAGCCCATCCTGAAAAAAAAAATATAAAAAAAAAAAATTTTTTGAAAACAAAAGGTCGTGTGAGAGACAAATCGAATTTTAGACTTAAAACTTCTTTACACCATTATTTGAAAAGTATAAGACTAGAGAAATACAAATAAACTGTTGTGTTTGTTCCCTTTTAACTAAAAGAGTACTTTACACTTGACAAGGATATGTCTGAATATTTGGATGCCCTAGAGATACCAAAGCAATGGATCTCGCTGTCCAATAGAGTTGCAAGTGGTCCAACGAATTTCAAAACTTGGCAAGACTTAGTTGAACTTGCAGAGACGGACCCATTGAAAAGTCAACGACAACCTAAGAAACTCACAAAGGGAAGCAATAAAATATACAGAGAATTACTTTACCTCACTTATGAAAACTTACTTATTCAGTTCCCATATTTGGAACAATTTTGGATTAACTTTGCTAATTGGAAATTTAAATTAGATGACGATTTATTATCAGTGGACACCATCTATAAGAAGGCATTACAGGTGTGTCCCTGTTCAATTTTGATATGGGAGGCCTATCTAGATTACGTCGTGTTAGTGAAGAGTAATCCACCAGAAATGTATGAAGTGTTTAATGACGCCATACAGAAAGTAGGGTTCCATTTTTATGCTCATGTGATATACGATAAATTTTTGAGCTTCTTACAAACTCAAGAAATGCATAAAGAATATCACTTGTTGATCCGCAGAATAATAGAGATCCCATTGTTCCATTATAGCAAATACTTTAAACTTTGGTTTCAATTGCTGGAGAATGCCGATTTGGGTACCATCAAATATTTCATTAATAAATCAGATCTCGAAAAGCATTACAAATTTGAATATAGAGATTTAATCAATGAAGAAACATTTAAAGGATTCAAAATTAAACTTAGAAAGACATATCTAGATGTCTACATTACTACACAATTCAACGTGTTCCAATTATATACTCATGAGAAGAAATTACAAGTGCCATACTTTGAACCCAATAAAGAACTCAGTCGAAATGAGTTGAATAATTGGAACTTGTATTTGCAATACGTGGAAACTCTGAATCTCAGAAAGGATAAAGACGCAAGTGCTAATAATAACACACGGAAATTGATAGACACCGTTTACGAAAGATGTTTCATAAGAACCAATCAGTACCCTAATTTCTGGTTGAAATATTCTAACTTCAAATTGAACCTGGGTGCCACCAAAGACGCCAAAGAATTACTCATCAGAGGCTGCTATTTCAATTCAGTGGGTAACACTAGGCTCAAGTTGAGATTGATTGACTTGGAATTACTCGAGGGAAATTTAAATGTTGCTGGGAATCTCATATTAGAACTTTCAGAGTCTCTACCGTTTAATCTTGAAGTGTTCTTGAAACTCATTCAAGTGGAAAAGCTTATAGGAAACTTATCCAATGGTGCTAATTTACTCAAATTGATCACTTGGAAATTGTCGGATGTCAAGGACACCAGATATGAAACTCAATTTGATTACCTGTTCTTGGAAGTTCTCAACTATGGAAATTTGAATGTAGATCAAATAGAGAAATTATTTAATTCACATAAGAAGGACAAATATAATTCACTGTATTATAATAAGGCATTGTTACAATTTTATACATATTATAAACAAGATGACAAAAAACTACAAAAGGCTAAAGATTCTATCACTGATGATAGCATTCGTTCCGAATTAGGGATTCCAGCCATAAATAATGCCGATTTTTATCCATGTACATTCACTAAATAATAGAATTAATTTTTAATAGATTAAAGAAACACCTGTATAAAAAACGCAAAAGATAAGCCACCGTAAATCATAAAAAATAAGAAAAAAGTAATAGAAAAGAGAAATGTAAAAAGAATTATTATAGTACATAAATTTGGACAACCATAGAAATAATCCAAAAAGCAACAACGAAAATACCAAATTTTTTGCCAACATACCAATTATTCAATGGAACCACAATCAAGTAAATAACAAGAATGATTATCACATTGTATGCAGCCCATCTTAAATTATCATCAACTTCAAACTCAACACTGTCATTCCAAGAAGCACGTCCATCTTTCAAACAAAAGATTAACCCATTTAGCCCCATCCCAAATACGACATAAAGTAACGGGGACCCAAAGCAAGCATGTAATCCAGTTAAACCGAGACCTAATCTGGATAATGTCACATTGGTTATTAAATCACCAATGGAATTACCCATTGATAGAATAGTCATACCTAAAACGGATTCTTGAATGTGATAAATGATACCAACATTTTTCAAAATCAAGATGATCTCGGAAGCAGATAATGTAATCAAATTCAATGTAGTGATAAAACCTAAGAGACATGACAGGAACCCAAAATTAGTTTCAAAAAAATTAGAAGCTATTATAGATGTTAAAAAACTCAAAAATGACAAGCATAATGCAGTTAATGTAACTTTTAGGGACAATGAAGAGAACATCAATATACATCCAATGAATAATTGGATATGGAATAATTTTATACAATTTTGTAATTCAGCATCGACCCACTCTTGAGGTGTGTCACATCCCTCATTCTCATCTTCAACATGCCCACTGTATTCATCATTGATACCAATTGGGATCATGATATTGAAAAGGACGTTCATTGGGATGATGATTATACCGAAAATAGTTTCGACTGGTTTAGACCAACTGAAATTATAATGAGGGATGATCTTTTCAAACAATGTTGGTTCGTGAAGAGAATGATGAGCAGTGAGAGAAGATCCGATGATTGATAAAAGTTGGGATCCAGAGGATGCACCTGATCTCATGGAACTATCATCCCTAGATGATCCCACATATAGAAGATCAGATGATCCATTAGATAACAGTAATGGGCGGGTATCTATATCAAAATGAGATGGATTTGTATGATCATGTTCAATTATTATATTCGGAATATTGAGATTCCCTGGTTCGATAGGAGAAGGAGATGGACTATATCCATTATTGGGACCATTTAAAATTGTTGAAATATGTGGTAATCGGTCATGCAGATCCTCTGATTTATTGTTGTCATTATTATTATTGTTGTAACTGAGAATGCTGTGATTGTTATCATCAGTAGTATGTGGCTTTCTCACATCCCAAGATCTGAATGCCAATTTTAAGGAGTCAATTAAGGACAATCTATAACTTCTCCCGTGTTCCAAGGATTCCACATTTCTTTCAAAGTTGGAATCCCAGTCGCCACTGTTACTAGATTGCATACTTACTATCGTCTCACTGTCATCTTGAGTGTTCTCATCTGGTTCATCATTGCCACCGTATTTCCGGTCTGGAGTGACGAAACTTAACACTATGTAAAAAATGTACATCAAGCACATAACTATGGATTCCAATAAGGTAATCTTACCATCAGATAGGAATACCAGACTTATAACGATCAATAATGTGAACAAGGAAACATCCTTTATGAAATTTGTGTAGTCTACTTTGAAAGGTCGCACGATCATCATGGAACCGAACACCACAGTTAATGCAAAGTTTGCTGAACCTAATAACTCACCTATGGCTAGTGATGTCGAACCGGAACTCATAGCTATATAAGTAGAGAACATGTCTGGAGCACCATTGGCTAATGCCAGTAGAGTTAATCCCGCCAATTTCTCACTTAAATGGAGAGCCTTAGAAAGACTAGTCAAGTTAGGAGTTAAATAATTTGATGCTAGAGTACCCATAACAATGAACAGCACAGTAAGGATGAGAATTAGTAACGCAAATGAGAGTACCACTATGATATCTGAGCTTTTTGGGATACTGCAATAGTAGTATTTGACATACCTGAAATCTTGGGTATTGCAATGATGTCGGATAAACTTGCACATTTCAGAAGTTGTTATATTTGTAGGAAGAGACTGACACATGGTGTCTGTCTCTGAAAATGCATGGAAGCGCATTGAAATGGAAATCTATATGATTATCTATGTTTGATTCTTGAAAGAATTTATGTAGTGCCACTAAGTAGCCATGACGGAGCTTTTATTATCAGCTTATATCAAATAACTGAAATTCGATTTTTACCAAAAAAATAAGTTGAGTGAGGCGCACGCAAGTTATGACAGGTAGATGACCTACGTGCGTAGTAGTTATTGAATGATCTCAGAGAGCAAAGAGCAGTGAGGAGGGAGTTAATCAATATGGTGTCATCAGTACAGGTTGGTATAGAGTAGTGGACTATGTGCCATTGATGACTATGTGTTTTATGTGATGCAGATGGGTAGAACCCCTGATGGGAATGATCTACATATAGAGCAAAGAAAAAATCGATTGTATGTAAGGCGGAATGTAAAGTATTGAAGATTCCTTGATTAATTGTAGATGATAAGTAGAGATATGTACATATAGACATATACGGGATTCTTGGGTTCAAGGGTATTGATTCTTTCTCCACCGAAGGACCCTTCTCTTGACGTAGATGGTACCTACATTTGAATATTCATTGTGGGAGGAGTGGCTTAACTTCAAGAGAAAGCGCTCAATATTTTTCACGTGCCTAAGCCTTACTTAGAGAATTCTCCAAAACCCAAGTGTATGTAGATCCTATGGCGTTGCTTGCTATGATAATCTAGGACATAGAAGGTGACTTCGGGGAATATAATTTCAAGTGGTATGCATGTATACATAAGTTTTTGCTTCTCTACGGTGAATGAAACTAAGGTGATTCTAAATATACGTTATATAAACAAACACGGGATTAATGAACACAAATAGATGTGGTGAACAATAAATTTAGTGACAAATGAAATAACTGTAGCAATTCAAGAGACACCACAATAACTCGATCATCGTTTTATAGCAACGTGATTGGATTGAAAAAAGTAAACACAATAATGTTATAGAACAACTGAAAATTTGGTCTAAAAATATAAACGCGTTTCGTTGCTTCCACACTATGGGCGCCAATAATAACTTATTTAGACGAAAAGCCGTTACATTCTTATAGACATTATAATAGTCTAAAGTTCTCGGGGAACTGTTTAGCATACTTCTCGAATATTTTAAAGTTTCATGTTCACGATGTGAACCCTAGTTACACACCTCTCACATCGTTCGTCACATATTCAAACAGACAGGTATATCTACTAACACTACCATTGACCACTCTATATGTAGGTATAATATATGAGATGAAGGTTTTACCATATTAAATAGGACATAACAAACAATCACATAATTTTGCTTCGGCGTCGATGAATAATTATATATGACACGAACACGTCGTGGATGAAAACAAAGACACGCCCTATTTGGGGATGATCATCTAAATTTCATCTTCTCTGTTGTAACTCACCCCACAGTTAATATTATGACCCAAGAAGTATACTCTACTTCAATTGGGTATCACACGTAGGTCCACCCATTGTACCCTAGTTTGAAACCATATTTTGCTTCTACGTACATCACTTTCGTTACTAGGGAGGGAAAAAATATTTTATTTTGACTTCGAGCCAGCTACCAATTATGATCAACCAACTAAATTCCATTTGTCTCCACAAAAGGAAAAACAGTGTAGCCAACCCAAATTGTACCATTTTAGTCATCTCGATGTCGATCTTACTTTCGGTCAAGTTCTGATTCAAAACAAATCAACAAATTGGCGTCTCCCGTATATATAAAGCTCATCTGTCCCCCCCTGTTGCTATGTTTTAGAATTACCAGACCCTACTTTACTTTTATTTCTTTTTTCTTCTTCCACACATACTTAGATTTATACCCTCACTATACACATACAATGCTACAAATTGTTTCTCTTTTTGCAGTTTTCGCTGCCTTAACGAAAGCTGATCTAGCTGAAGTCCTTTCTTCTGACTTTGGTGATTTTGGACCTTGGTTATCCACTGCTGCTCAATCAGACAAGGATGGATTCGCCTCTTTTACCTCCTCATTTGCTACCAGAGTTGCCCCAATTTACTCTGAATATACTCAAGCTACTGCAACTGCCACCGGTTACAATGCTCAATTAGCTAGACAATCATATTCTACTGCTTATGCTTCTGCCTTGAATGATGAATATTACTCTACTTTGAACTACTGGGCTTCAGTCGCTTGTTTGATTGACGGTTCTTGTTCAACTGGAACTGCAGCCTCTGGTGCCACCACTACTACAAACGCTAACGCTGGTACCACCACCACTGCTGCCACTGGTGCCGTTCTTGGAGCTGGCGCTGGTACTACCACAACTGCCACCGATGGTACTGCTGCAACTGCCGCTACCGCCGGTACTGCTGGTGCTGCCGGTACTGCTGGTACTGATGGTACTAATGGTACCGCTGGGACGGATGGTACTGATGGTACTGCAGGTGCTGCTGGTGCAGCAGGATCTGGTGCTTCCACCACCGATACTGCTGCTGATGCTGGTGAAACTGGCGCCACTACTGATGATTCTAACGGATCAGGTAATAATACCACGGATGACGGCTCTAACGGTTCTGGTAACACCACTGATAATGGATCTGATAACAGTACTGACGATGGTTCTAATTCTGCCGCTGATGGTGGTTCTGGTTCAACTACTGCTACTGCTACTGATGGTTCTGGTTCTGGTTCTGATTCTGGTTCTGCCACTGATGACGGTTCTGGTGGCGCTTCTGCCACGGGTAGTACTGATGTCTCTGGTTCTGACAGTGGATCAGGATCTGCTACTGACTCTGACTCTGGTTCCGGTTCCGGTTCTGGTTCTGCTACTGATTCCAAATCTGGTTCAAATGGCAAGGGATCCAAGACTACTGACAGTTCCGATTCATCTGCTACTGACTCAGACTCAAACTCTAACGGTAACGGTTCTAAGACCGCTGGTAAATCAGGCTCTGGTTCCGACTCTGGTTCATCTACTGGGTCAGAAATTATCACTTCTACGATTACCAAGAACAAGTATGCTTCCGGTTCTTCTTCTTCCACCGGTGCAGGATCTGGTTCAAATGATACAGTTTCTACTGCCGGTGAAACTTCCTCATCTAAGGGTATGGGTGTTAACATAGAACCAGTTGCCATCACCGGTATCGCTGTGATGGCCGGATTCTTAGGTTTATTAATTTAAAATAATTGATAGACAATCACAACCATCACTTCTATATATTCTTCTCTGTACCTTTTAACTATTCTTTTTCTGGCTATTTCAATTTTGTATAATTTTCTTTGTTTCTTTTTTACAGTTTCTCTTAAAAAACATGATACTTTTTAATGGTAAGGCTTTCACCCCACATTTCAATTATTGGGACCCCCTTGAAATGAGGCTATTATTACTTGTATTACTTTGGATGACTTATATATGAAACGCAATATATATATATATACAGAGACTATACAGATTTATAAGTCCTTATATATAGACTTTATGAAGACGAGTTAGCAAGGTAAAATGCCTGATAACCGCGTTTATCGGATACCTTGAGTAACCCCAGTTAGGGTGTTTTCCCAGGGATTCCAGGGGGTGTGAATTTTGGTATCTTTATTTGACTATGATTAGCCAGAAGATATAGTAATATAAATATATCATTAATTGCTCTTCATCAATTTATTAAATATTACTCTGATTATTCGTTATAGCCATTCTCTCCTTGGACCCTTTCTCATAAAAAAAATAATATCAGATGACAACCGTGGAGGCAGCAAATTCTCAAGGTGAGATACAAACTGAAGATAAGAATACCCACAGAGTCAAGATCAAATTCAGAGATGCAGAAGCAGGTGATGGTACCACACGGGAAGAACAAATCCTTCATGGTGGACAACTTGTTTCCTGTTTGATTGCTGCGTACCTTTGTTTATTTTTGGTGGCACTCGATTTAACTATCACGGCCACACCCATGACAGTCATAGCTAACAGATTTAATGGGTTCGATAAGATCACATGGATAGCATCATCTTTTATGCTTTGTAATAGTTGTCTCTGTCAAGTTTGGGGGAGGATTTCCATTGTGTTTGGTAGAAAATGGGTTATGGTGGTGTGTATTGTGATATTCGAAATTGGCTCTCTCATTTGTGCCTTAGCAAATTCTATGGATATGTTGATCGGTGGAAGAGCAATTCAGGGGATAGGTGGTGCTGGAGTGCAAGTTTTAGCTGTGGTCATTGTAACCGAAGTGGTGACTGTAGATAAGAGACCCATGATTGGAGCATTGAGTGGTCTCACCTACACGATCGCCTGCATTGCTGGTCCCATTGTTGGTGGTGCCTTCACTAGTTATGTCACGTGGAGATGGTGCTTCTATATTAATATATGCTTTTCTGGGTTAATTTTCCCTTTGTTCATATTGAGCTTTCATCCTAAAACACCTGAAGGAACTCTTTTATCTAAATTCAAGAAGATTGATTACTTGGATGCCTTTTTAATGGCAGCGTCAATGTTACTACCGTTATTAGCATTGAACTTTGGCGTTATTGAAAGCAAATGGAATTCAGCAAAAGTCATTTGCCTGTTTGTTTTTGGGGCCTTTGCTATTGTTTTGTTTACTATTTGGAATTTCGTTTATTCCAAGAATCCAATAATCCTCCGGTCCATCGCTGCAATTCCAACAATGCACACAGCAGTTGGTGCCTTAGCTTTCAGTTTTGGTTCATTTATTCTATGTATTCAATTTATTACAATCTATTTCGAAGTTGTGAGAGGAAATGATGCTATCCATGCCGGTTTATCACTATTACCATTCATATTACCTACATGCATCTTTACTGGTATTGTGGCAGCCATAATCTCCAAAACAAAGGAAATTAAGTTATATGCAATTATTTCTGGAGTTTTTTTGCTGTTAGGCTATGGTGTTCTAACTTTGTTTAAGGTTAAAATGTCCTTCTCGAAAAGGGTTGGAATACTGTTTTTCACTGGGATGGGGACTGGACTTAGTAATCAACCGTCATTCATAAGTGTCCAAGTGTTAGCTCCAAAGGATCCTGGTGGCCTCATCTTATCCAATGCATACATGACATTTGGAAGAATGTTAATCATTGCAGTTTTCTCACAGATAGGGCAGGTGATATACACAGAAACATTGAAATCAAAATTGAATGCAGTGAAATCACAAGTGAATGCCGATTTTGATATATCTGTGTTGGCAAAGGATACCACTCAGTTGAGTAGGTTAGATGAAGCCGGCCTAAGTATAGTAAAGGAGCGTATCATGGAAAGCATCAGGAACACTTTCTATCTTGCTCTTGCACTAGCTGTTTTGGCAATGATATGTTGCCTACTAATGTCCAATAAAAAATTACCAGCAGATGAAGACATCGATGGTTAATTAGTTAATATACATTTAATACTAATATAAATTAAATTTCAACCATACGAGAGATTTGTGAAGCACAATCTATATATTGACCTCTCAGTAGAAATCGGCTATGTTGATCTCTTAAGATCAATACCAAGTCACTCAGAAGTAACTTAATATCATTGATATCGGGGAATACCTTGCAAATCAATACATCTAATAGAAATTCCTGTAAACTTGTACTTTTAGAGATACGTTCTCTCCAGGCAATTCCCACCACATGCTTTCCGGTGAGAGAATGCATTAATTCGTCCTTAGTTAATATATCAATGAGTGACCCCCAAATCTCTGGAATTTTTCTGTATGGAATAGTTAATTGCAATTTAGAACCCTCTTTCATGAGCATATCTTTCTTGATATTCCCATGAATACCATATTTCAGTATTAGTATTTGAGAATCAACACTACTGATATTTTTAACTAACCATTTGTAGTAATCATCTTTCAATTCTTGAGCTTGCACATCATTCCATAACTTGCAAATGATCTTAGTTTTCTCTCCCTGCAGATGCCAGACATTCCATAAAGTACTATAAACTCTATCTCTGTTACCCAACACTTGAAATTCATCAAATTGTGTAAACATCACACCACCCTTATCATAAATGTCTTGAATAGCCAAATAAGCAGGATATAAATTAACCATTGTAGACTGCATGAAAATCGGATCAATGCACGCCCATTGGTTGCAACAAAACTTGAATTTCAGTAGCCAAAAATAGAAAAATGGATGGGGGTCTCTAACAGCTTTTATATTTGAACAAGATTTCTTGACAAATGTAGATCTCAATGAACCAGTGATAGATCTCCTTTTCCGTATTTGTTTGGTCTTTGCTTTCTCCGGGGAATTCTCTATGGAAATGGAGTGTTCAGTGTCATATAAAGTTTTCCTATCGAATTCATCAATCATCTGGGAGTACTGTTCATCATCTCTATTGATTATCCCGTGTTCTAAGAGGTAAGAAGTAGTGAATGCAGTTGATTCGTGGTAAGGTGCTTCCTCAAAGTTTTCATCATTGATATCGGGGGTTTCACACTCTCTTTGTAGAGGAGCAGATCTGGAGAGAACTCTTTTCAAAGTATTGAATATACCTGAATTTTTAACATTCAGAGATACTGGTGGAGATTGAACTCGAGACACCCTTGTAGTTGTCTTACTCTTACCCGAGGCTATTCTCCTGGCTCTTAAACTTTTTAAAGATAGCGCTCTTCTAAGCCCGGTTCCTTTTCTTTTGTCTCGAGACCTGTCATCGCAATGAGTTGATGATAAAGGTTTATCAATTAAAGTGGATTCCACATCATAGGAATCAAGTATATCACATGACCTATAAGTATTACACCCTGTTTGATCATATTGAGAGGAGTAATCTAAACTGAAAGGGTTCTGGTCGTGAGAGCATGCAATGTCAGGCGTTAAACTTTGGGCGGGTTCTCGGAGTTTCCGCGTGAAAGTAGGCAATGTGGATATAGTTGATGGTTTGTGGTTGTACTTGTATTTGTGGGTATCTTTGGGTACAATTGGATTCGGTAAATGTTTCTCTTGTAATGGAGGCATTTTCTGAATGAAGTGTAATATATATATATTGTCTATCAAAGTTAACTCACAAGAGTACAAGGTTACAAGAAACCTGTCAAATTTTTCCCCCACTTAAGCCGCTTTACCGCACTATGAGATCTTAGCCAATTTCGTACTTAATTGACGCCTGTTACTATTCATCTATTATTATATCTATCTACAATCAGACAGAGGAAATACTAAATTAGGTAAGGGCTCAGCTTCAAATTTGAAAAAGTGTTCATTTTATTTATTTCTTCTTCTTCTTGACCTCTTCCTTCCTTTAATTGTTCTCTCTTTTTTTGTTTATCTATTCTTTTCACTGTTACATTCCCATTCCACACTCGCTTATCTCTTATACAATGTACTGTTTGAAAAGTTTACTACTCTCAATGACAATCTTGGTACTATGTGCCATTCAAACTGAGGCATATACCAGTGGTAGTAGATCTTCCGTGCAAAGATCATTCTACTCCAATTCATCCACTCCAACTACTTCATCGTCAAAGACTACACACACTGATGAATACCTAACAATCACTGTTACCTCCAACAACTCCACTGGAGTTCAATCTCTGTTGTTACAAGAATCATCAGACTCCTCAACGACTTCCACCTCTTGGGACTTCGAAATTCCTGATACCACCTCTACTACATCTACAGGGGAGACAGCCACCGACAGTTCTGAAACCACTTCCTCTGAAGTGTCCACCGCTGGGGGAATGACCGTTGCTCCATCATTCTCTTACGGCTTAATGTTGGCTGGATTCTACTTGTTTGCCTGATATTGTTACCCGTACTTTTTTACTTTTGTTTCTTTGATATCCCTCTCTCACTTTTATTCCCCCCCCCCCCCTTTTTTTTAATTTACCTTACTTACTCTGTAAGTCTTTTTTTACATTTCTATCGTCAACTTATATTTTACAACTTGTTTGGATTAAATCTTTTAAAATAATAAAATTAAAGTAACAGTAATACAGGTATGCAATATCTAATGACTGAAGGAAAGAACGGATATATATGAAATGAAATGTAATGCAAAAAGTAAAGAAAAAAAAAGCATAAAACAACTATAGCAAAAGTATCAAGAATAAACCACCCAAAGTAGAGAAACCAATACATGATGTTCTCAATGCTGCATTGGAATTTAGTGCCACTACTGGAGCAGTAATTGCACCGGAATCAGAACCAGATTGTGTGATTGTGTTAACAGAATCAATATTTGAAACAGTAACGTAAGCACTTGTGTTTCCGCTAGAATCCGTGGTATAAAGAATACCATACACAATACCATTGCTTGTGTATGTTGAAGTATGGTCAATATTCGAAGTAGGTAAAGATAGAACAGCGGTGTACTCACTGGTCTTACCGGCACTATCAGTCACATCCAAAACACCATACACAACACCATTACTGGTGTAGATACTTTCAGTGGATGTTCCTGCAAGATTTGCAGTACCAAGTGAAACAGTGGAGTAAGCATTAGCATTACCAGAAGCATCAGTGGAATAAAGAACACCATACACAATACCATCACTGGTGTAGACACTTTCAGAGTATGCTCCCTCTGGGAGTGAATAACTGGTAGTTGTAGCAGCACCAAGAGAAACAGTGGAGTAAGCATTAGCATTACCAGAAGCATCAGTGGAATAGAGAACACCATACACAACACCATCACTGGTGAAAACACTTTCAGAGTATGCTCCATTTGGAAGGGAATAAGTGGACGTTGGTAGAACAGCACCGATATCTGAAACAGTAGCGTAAGCAACAGTATTACCAGAAGCATCTGTGGAATAAAGAACACCATACACAACACCATCACTGGCGTATGTTGCAATGAGGTCAAGATTCGAAGTAGGCAATGATATAACAGCAGTGTATTCACTGGACTTACCAGAGTCATCGGTAACATCTAAAACACCATAAACAACACCATCACTAGTGTATACACTTTCAGTGGATGCTCCTTCAAGATTTGGAAGAGGAGAAGGAAGAGCAGTAGTGAACACAGTAGTTTGACCATTTGTACCAGTGGCTTCCACAACACCGTACACAACACCATTACTTGTGTAAGTTTCAGCGAGGTATTGTCCAGCAGGCAAATCATAGATTGTAGTGGCAGGAAGTATTGTGGCAGTAGCATCACCATTACCGGTGTATTCAGATCCCGTGATAGTAGTAGAGTAAGCTGTCGTTGAACCATCATCTCCGATTTCATAAACCTTGAGAGCACAGATGGTTTCAACACATTGAACAGGCAAATCAATAGTAGAATCAGAGGTATCAGTAAGATTAGCGGTACCAGCTGCAGCGTTTGACTTTGAGGTTGTCGTTTTCTTGTTCTTGATCGTGGTTGTGCTGTCTGAAGATTTTGAAGTAGAAGATTTTGAAGTAGTTGAACTAGACACTGTGGTCTTAACATTTTTATTTGAAGTAGTAGTAGTACTACCATCACCACCAGCTGCTGCTGCTGCGGATGTAGAAGATGGAACTGTAGTCTGAGTCACGGTCTGATGTCCCATGATTTTGGTTGTGTAAAGACCAGAAGTCTCGAAAAACAAAGTTCTGTCAGCCCTCTTTGCTAACTTAATAGTGATACTTTCTTCAAAACCACTGGTATAATTAGCAGTAGTAGTCAAATAGTATAAACAACTAGAAGACACAGTAGCCATATATGAAACCTTGTTGTAATCAGATGCAATAGCGATAAGGTTAACAGCATCGTAATGCGTAGTCAACTCCAAGTAAGCATCGAACAACCCTTCATCATTCACTGTGATGATACCATCTGATAGAGAACCAGTACTGTCACCATTGATACCTTGGAAATAAACGCTACCTGGAATGTAATCCATGTCTGTACCTAAAGCAGAGTAACTCAAGATGGAAATAGTTTCGTCAGAGCCAACAGTGAATCCAACGGAAAGGACAGGATTGGTGATGACAGGGGATGCTATAGAGGATTGACCAGACGTGGTAGTAGCAACAGTGGAAGTTGATGGAACGGTAACATGCGCACTGCTACTGACTGCAGGGTCTGATGGATCAGTTGAGATGGCGTCGGAGTCTGAAGAATTAGTTGAACTGGAATCAGCAGATGGATCAGTAGTGGTAGTCTTATTAGATGGATCAGTTGAAGTGGAATCAGTAGGATCAGTTGAAGTGGAATCAG